>JAWWES010000042.1:10404608-10470188 GCA_035583135.1 Lophotriccus pileatus
CATGGCACTCAGTGCTCTGGGCTGGGGACAAGGTGGGGATGGGCACAGGGGGATCCATGGGCTGGGAGGGCTTTTCCGACCTCAGGGATTCTGAGATTCTGTAATTTCATACCAGTATATAAAAGCTTCCTCTACATTATTTTTTTCTTTTTTTGGTATGGAAAACACTACTATTTGCTCTTAACATTGAGATTCTCTCCCTGGCCACACATTCATTGGAAGGGTTCACAAAAACTGACAATCAGTGAAATCAGGGGGTGTCACAAACTGAGCCCTCCTTTCCCTTTAGATACACACAGAAGCATTTCTGTGCTTTGAGGATAAAAATGTACATCAGCACATTAGATAAAACTTACTATCTTAGCGGTCAAGTAGCAAGTGCTATCAGGACCTTGAAAAAAAAAAAATCCAAAACAAACAAAGAACTTGAAAATATTAAGCAGCCATGAGCATCAGCTTGGTACAGTGGCATAATGGATACTATATAAAGGACATTGCAGTTTAAGGAAGGAGGGTTTTTCCCCCCTGAAGTGCTTCAAAACTACACTCAGCTCCTTTCGTGAACCAGTAGTGTGGAATTTTTGTCCCAACCCTTCCAGTCTGTAATAAACTGTAGTTTAGGTAAGAATAACAACAGTAAACCATAGCAGATGTAGTACTAAAAATCCCATCTGCTAAGCCACCGAAGGAGGCTGGAGACAGCATTTCTGAGGTTCCCCTGAGGGAAACTAACCCACTTTCAAGTCCAAGCTCTGTCACTTTTAAAGGCAGGACTGGGTCAGACTATTTCAGCTTCACTCATCCTGCACTTCAAAAAAAGCATCATTTACCTTAGGATGGTTTGGGTTTGAAGGGACCTCAAAGTTCATCCAGTTCCAATCCCCTGCCATGGGCAGAGGCACCTTGTTTATAACTAAGAAAGGGACCTTGAAAAGGTATAATTGGACAAAGCCCTGACTATCCTGACTCATTTTACTACTACTGGGTTTTTGATATAACTCTCTGAATTATTACAAAGCCAAGATACCCAAAAGCTCCCATCACAGATGAACAGGAGCTTTATGAGATTGCTTATGAACTTCTGCCCTCTCAGCAGAAAGGCTTCTTCCAAATCTGGTGAGCATGAAATGATTTTTTAAGTACAGTTTCTCCCTCCCTTTAATACACAAAGGTTCTATTTCTTTCTTGCCATCTCTTGCATCTGTCCTTGAAACCATTATTTGTTTTATCTGCATCTGTGATCTATCTGCAGGGCAGAATTTGCTTTGACTCAGTTCACATCTCCACTACCCACACACAAACTCCTTCCCATCCCTGGAGACTATAACCTGACCTACATCAGACACTCTAAAAGCTGAATCCCTGTCAGGACACTGATTTCTGCAGAGGATGCAGGGAAACCCCTCACAGTGAGATGTGAAACATGGGTGACAAGGGAGAGATCAGTTATACCCAGTGTCTTCAGTAACATGCAGTAACAAACCACAAATCCCAATTTTTAAATACAAGAGAACAGAAACAGGCTCTAACAATGACCTGAGCTTTTCCCCATCTTTGCTTTATGATTCAGCATTTTGTATCCAGTACTATAAACATCCAACAGGATCAGTACATTTATAGCCAGCATTATAATTCAGAATTTATGTCCAAAAACCAATGGTAATACAAGTGAAACCAAGAGAGTCAGGAAGCAAAAAGCATCTTTACCTTTTAACATGGACCAGGACTCAGATGAATTCTCTAAGCCAGCAGGAAAAGCCCAAAAAACTAATCCCTCACCCAACTTCTTTTCCTCAGAGCAAAAATCCAAATCTCAAGCCAGTAATTCCTGACCGTCACCTCACACCTGGGCAGGAGGCCACTGCCCTCAGAAATGAGAACAATCTGGGACACTGCAAGGGATCTCCATGAACACCAATTTGGGTCAATTCCAAAGTGAGACGCAGAAGGATCTGAGTTGTGCACGTGCAGCAGGTCCTGTGAATGAACAGGTTCCCAAGGTCTCCAAGCTGACTTTCCATGAGAGCATTTGAAAGGCTGGCACTGAAGTACTGAATAAAAACCTCAGATGTGCTTCAGCAGCTTTTTTTTTTTTTTGGTGAAGAAATATATCCTCCTCAAATGGTGACTGCATTGCAGGCACTGACAGTCAAGCCCAGCCACGCTGCCAGGCCACTCCAGGAATCAGCTTGTTCTAAATACAGCATTCCTGTGTTCTGCCATTGCACTGGGGACGTTGTGCTTGGCTCCAGGGCTCTTATCATTGGCAACAAAACTGCTGCCAAGAACCAAAGCAAACAAACTGATTTAAGCGTGGACTCCTTCCTAGGGCTTAATCTTTGGAGAGAGCAATAAACAAGACTACAAGTGAAATACGTGTTCCAAGCTTAGCAGCCATGCACACAGCACAAATCCCCTCGGTGGACACTTACAACTGTCTGCAGGATGGGGATGGAAGAGGGGGGTTTGAGGAATTGCCTGTTGGCTCCTCTCACCCCAGTCCTGGCCCCATTTTGGCACAGAACACTATCAGGGATGCTCAGCAGACTGCTCTGTGTTTTTCAAGATATGCACAGGACAAATGGCAGGAAGAAAACTCCAGCAACAAGAAGTTAGAGGAAGCCACACAGACGTGATCAACTCACCAGTGTTCTCTGGCATAGAGGCTTGATCGGTATTTCTCTCCTTCTTAAAGGAAATATTTCCAAATTGCAGCACTGAAGACACCACTTTCAGCATTGCTGTGTTAACAAAGACATGTGCATCAGTTTAGTGGAAGAGGGCTCAGCTTAGCAAATTTTTCTCCTGTTACTTGTGTCACTTTCCTTCCAAATTCAAAGCAGGAGCTCAGAAATAAAATACTGTTTGTACTGCGCTTTTTGGGCAAATGGCTTTAATTCAACTCTAGTTGAAGTTAAGCAAATATTTTCTTCAGGCTCTCAGTACACTGAAGCAACATTAAATTTGGTGACATAAAGTTAGCAAGTGTGTGTGTGTGTGTGTGTGTGTAAGAGAGAAAAGCACACTCTGAAGATGCAAAGGGCTCAATAACTTACACAAGATCTCATCGTGTGAAAACCCCATGATGTGCATGGCTTCCATTGTCTCCTGGAAGTTATCCTTGTCTTGTTGCCCAGGAATGGGGATGTAGCCATTAGATAAAAATCTGTAATTGTTAAATCCTTCGAGCAGCAAGTCAGCTGTATTGGGGGGAAAGGAAGAGACAGAAAAATAAGATAAAGGAATGCTGTTCACACCCACCTATACTCTGTTTCTCTAAATGCCCAAACTCTGCTTCAGGAATTCAGTGCCTCAGATGTGGCTACAAGCCATTACAGCAGCTCCTGAAACCCTAAAAATACAAGTGTGCCTTCCAAGCTGAAGGCAGATCCACAGACTCTCTGTAGCAACCTACAGGAGCTCTTTAATGCATCTCTGCACACAGAGCATTACCCCACTCAGATCTACCACAACCTCAAATCCCCACCTGGAATACCCCAAAATGAGGATCTCTACTGAAAGGTACCAGGCTCAAGCAGAAAGGGAGTTGAGGATTGATAATCACCAACATCAAGGGTGCCAAACACCAGCTTATCTAACACAGGAGAATAAAGAGTGGATCAACTCTCTGAAGTCTGTATCTTCATTAGTTTCACTTATCACAACCCAACAGAAATTCCCAGTTACCAAGGAGGGGGGGAGGGGAGGGAACACACACAGAGTCGAGATCACCACCACAGCACTGCAGTGGCTTGCAGAAAGCCACTGAGCTTCACTGTGTTTTGGTTAAATGGCTGCCTTTCTCCCCGGGCTGAAGGCACAGCCCCGAGCAGATACAACTACCACTGCTGATCAGGGTTGGTGGTTATCACCCGGGAACACTGCAGGTTCTATCCAGGCATTCCCAGCCAGAGACTGCCCAAGCTGGGCTTTGGCATGGAGGAGACATTTGCTTGAAATACGAGAGTGGCTTCCCAGCACATCTGATAAAGCACAGGAGTTATTTCCAACCAAAGCCACTTGGCTTTTCCTTCTTTGTTTAAAGCTTGCTGTTTGGTGACTGAGACCAACCCAATCCCATTAAACTGAAATAACAAACACAGCACACAAACAACAGGGTCACAAAAAGAGACTCTCAGCTTACACTTGAGGTGTTCTCCTGCTCCAGCCAGCAGTTGGTAGAAGATGTGAAACGTCCGCTCGTCTTTGGCCTGACGAACAGCACGAGACTTTTCCAACAAGTCTGGATTATAACTGGAGTCAAGGATCAGCTACAATTCTTGGTTAAAAGGGTCCAGTGCAAACAAAAGATCCAAGCAGGCTATGGAATTGCTTTAAGACCAAGCAGAACTTTAGTAGTAATGCCCAGAGAAGCTGTGGCTGCCCCATCTCTGGAAGTGTCACAGGCCAGGTTGGACGGGGCTTGGAGCAACCTGGGACAGTGGAAGGTGTCCCTGCCCATGGCAGGGGGTGGGATTGGGTGAGCTTTAAGGTCCCTTCCACCGCAAACTATTCTGGGATTCTATGACCAGACCCAATATGAACTTCTAGTGACTTAAAGTGAGAGATTTTCAGTTCAGACTGGTGGAAACCCGCTTTTAATCTCAGCAAACTCATTAATCTCAGCACAGCCATCCTGTTGCCTGCACTTCCCTGCTCCATGCAGCCCACAGTTCTCTGGAATGGATCAGCCACAGTTTTGGTGAGAGGAGGAGCTGCCATCCTTCTTCTATTAAGGGCATAGCTGAACTTTTACTACCAAAAACCCAACAGCTGCTCAACTCAGAGATACTTTGTCATCTGAAGAGCATTTGTCATTTCTCCCCAGCACTGCATTTTTGCACACAATCATCACTGCCTCTAAACAGCTCCCAACTGCAATTCCTGCAGCAGGTAGTGTCTAATTAGCTGTAATGTTATTTAGTTCTTTTACTTCTAGATATTCCATATTGTAATGCAAATGCAGGACAGGGACTGGAAATGACACAGGTCATTCCTGGTGAGGATGAGTTCTTGTGATGAAGAAAAAATTCCCTAGGAGTTAAATCCTCCTGTTTTCACAATGCTCTGGGCAAAACAATTCATCTGAATTTTCCTAAAAGCTGCCTTCATTCCTGTGCTGTGGTGAATGAAGTAAAACATTTATCATTGAAGCATATTTTGAATAACTATAGACCTTTCCCAGCCTTATTGGGAAATGATACTTTGTGAGAGTTCCAAACATTCAATGCACTTCAGATGAAGCAGTTTAAAACACAGCAACAGAACAAAAGCTTAACCAAACCATTGTTTATGATCAATACCCACTTCATATTGTTTACTAAGATTTCCAATTTCATCATTTTATGACCACCCTACTGCTACTCCCCCAGAAAACAGGCTATACTAAAAATTACACACACGTTTTTAGTATGAAGAAAACAACTTCAGAGAAGGGCTTTCAGTGCAAGTATTTTCACTTGTTCTTGCACCATCACGAATAAGAACAAACCTCAGAGCTAAAACTGAACCAGGCTTCGGTATTAATTGTAATTAATTCATTACAATAGTAGGTCTCGTGTTATTGAACCCACATGGGTGTCTAGAAGGCCTAAGGAGGCAGAAGGTGGCCCAGCTTTGTCACTTGATAAGGAGCATCAGCTCCTTCCAGGCCGGGAGCTGCTTCCGAGCTCTTGGCACGATGCGGAGGCTCAGCTTCTGATTAGGAAGGCGTTGGGGTATTTTCAGAAATGTTCACAGAGCAAGCACATTTTACAAGGTTTCCCTTTTTAGCACACAATGTTTTTAAGGCCAGTCTGAAAATCCAGCAGGTTTCAGAGCGCTGAGCTGGGGAGTGCAGGATTTCTGAGCCGCTGAATTTGTGATATTCGATCGGTTATTTTGAAACAAAGGAAGACATGGATGCTGTCAAAGGAATGTCCTTTCACTGCATTCCAATGAATTCTAGGGTTAAAAGCAAAACAAAGCAGGAAACTTGCATTTTGCAAGGATGTGGCATGAAGGAGGATACATGTCTCGATGTTGGCCCCGACAATGTAACCAGTAACATCAAAGTTAATCCTGATGAATTTGCCCTGCAAAGAAAAGAAGATTTTTTTCATGATCACTATATTTTTTTTTAATAAACAACACTGTCTCTATAAAATATAATCCAAATGCATTCATGGATCAAGCATTTCCCAAGATCAATGAAATCATTGCCCATCCTTGTGCTCAGCCATCATTTCAATGGAGCACACAAACACACTCTAAGGATTAAGGAACTCTTAGTCCAGATATATTTGTATTCCAGATTTAGGACAAACTTCTCCGAACGTGAGGCTCAATTCCTCACACTGAGTCTGGAAGAAATGCTGAGATTCCACATGTGGACATTTCCATAGCAAACTTACGAAGGTGCTCCAACTGCAGCAATCCCAAATCTCAGGTGCTGCCCAGCCCATCACATCACATCTCCCATTCCATTCCAAACCAGGCTGGCTGCTCTCTCTGTGGCCTCTCTTCTCCAGCAGTCGGTAAAGAAAGAACTAAGAAATACACCCATTTCTCACACCTACATCTCAAATAAAGACCCACTTCCCACACACAGAACAGCTCTTGGAGAGCAGGTGGTTGTCAGTGGATATATTATATCATTTTTAAACCACATCAGTTCCCCCTGATCTGATTTGTCATTCCCAACAGGACACTGGCTTGGAGCTGGACCATTTTATCTGCACCATCACTGAATTTCAAGAGTGTGCTCAACAAGCTGTTCAGCACTGCCCTAGTTGTGTGGGAATTCCCAGTGACTACACTGGGCTCTCCACTTTCATTGCACCCAATTCCCACAGTCCTCTATCCACACACAAGCAGGTCTGGAGATCAGGGAGCGTGACAGAAGTTTGCCAACACCTGTCCTAACACTTCTGATGGCACCTGCACAAAGCCACCTACTGACAACTTTTATGGAGCCCTTTGGAAAGCACTTCTACAACCCGGAACCCAACCCTCCCTTGTCTCCAGCCTGACTGGTGCTATCAGCATGTTCAAGTGAACTCCTGTTTGGCACATCCATTCAGCTCAGGGAGTGTGCTACTGATTTTCTGATTAAATATTCTACTCTCCAAGCTTTGTAGGGTCCCTGTATGACAGGAATGGCCCGACCTGGTCAGTGTATAACTTTGGGGGCACATTTCCACGCTGAACAAACTGCTTCATTTGTGCTATTGCAACTCCTTACCAGAACCCCCTGTCCTAATAAAGCCCATTCAGACCAAGATTTGTGGGCACAAGACCAAGTTTCTCTCCCCAGCCCCCTCAGTGAACCCAGGGAAAGGCACAACCTCCCCACCAGCCCTACCCTGACTCAATCTCAGAACAGAGTCACTGCTCCAGGACCGTGGTGGTGCAGCTTCAGCTCAAAGTGGGGTCTCTGAGTTGCAAGAAAACTGGTGGAACACTTTAAATTAGCTCCAGTGGTTATTCCCTACTGTTCCAGTTTGGTTGTTGAGCCACTGGCACTAAAACACCCATGCCAAGGAACCAGGGTTGTTTCCAGGCATGGCCTGTCAGGGAGCAGCACTGAACACAGATTTCTGAGGATGCAGATACAGAACACCCTCAGCTCCGTTTGTAACTGGAGCATTTACATTTTTTGCTCAGGACCAATTCCTGAAAGTTCTATTTATAACTGGCACAAAGAACGAAATGACATTTCACTGAAATTCAGGCCACAGAGCAGATATATGATGCACATGCCAACAGTGGCAGCAGACTTTTACCCAGAGCTGCTACCACAAAGCCTTCTTGCCTTGAATTTGCCTTGTCACATGTGAAAACAAACAAGAAATATTACAGAAGCTGTAGTCAGTGGCTTTTTCAGATATCATTTGGAACCACTTCACGTTGTTACACTCTTAAAAGTTACTCAATTTCTGCTGTCAAGTATCAGTTCCATGAGCAAAAATAACTGAGAGGAAATGCAGTCATTACACATCAGAAGAGGGGACCCACATGCTCCCTGCTTCAAAGTTCAGGCATCACTGGAGTCTGTACTAGAGAGATCATTTACCTAGTTAATCTTCTTAAAAGCACAATATTAATAGATCCTTTTAGCTGGCACTGGCAAACCTTGCTATGAAATCTTTAATTTATCAGTTGGACTGCAGTGGTGCTCATGTAAGGGCTGAATTCTGTTGCCACCATCAGGAAAAACCACATCAGAAGGCAGCATTTAGCTCTGCCATGTGAATCCAGCAAGGCCACTGTCCTATCCAATGCAAACCAGAGATTTTATTTCCTGAAACACTGCCCTTGGTAGAAGAAAAAAGGGGAAACAATGAAATTCCTTGGACACCAGCCTTATCTGAGCCCTGTCTGGTGCTGTCAGTGAGCAGGGACAGGCTGGCAGCCTCATGCTGCACAGTGAAGCCTGTCAAGCCTGTGTGGCTGAACAACAGCACTTCTCACTTTGTGGGAGGATAGATATTTTTTAAGTCAGGTTTTAAAATGGCTGTAAAAGACTATTTTTTTTTTTTCTGCATGAGATGAGACCATCTGGAATGCATTATGCTTGCTCCTTTATAAAAACAGGGCTGGAGCCATCGCAGTGATTATGTTCATGATGGCAATGCAGCCCTCAAAATAACACAAACCAGATGCTGACATCTTTTAGGGGAAAAGTATCCTCATTAAAATAGTACAGTCTTTGATGGATCCAAGACAGAATTATTGTACAGTGAAACCTGTTCATATTATAAATCCTATACCCACCTTCTATAAGCATCAAGCAATATTGTAAATAACATGGCTATAAAATCATCAAAGCTGAATTGCCACAGTACTCTGCTCCCCCTTCCCGACTGGAAAGGCAAAGGGACTTAGTCACGGAGTTTTCCAGAGTCCTTATCACTGGAGTTGAGTTCATGCATTATAAATCCAAACAACTGTTGAAATGTCAAAGGCAGACCAGAAATCTTTCATTTGTTCTATAAATTTTGGTGTTTTTCTCACTAGGAAAGAAGATTTAATACCCCCTATACAGTCTTGAAGTTGTACTGAAAACATCTTCACCCTGAAACAGGAGACGGCTTTTTTTTCCCTTCAAAGGAAAGGAAGTTCTAAGAAGTGGTAAAAAGCTATTTATTCCCCATGATTTTTAAAACAATGGAACCCATCAGAAGTGATTATCAGCCACCAAAACTCCCTGTGAACAGAAGGCACTGACCCAACAAAAACACCAAGCAGCTACAGCAGTGCCTGACACCTCGGATAGGTCACACCGGCTTTTTGACTTCCCTGCAGTCAATCACTCAGTAAATTTAGACAGGTTTTTATATGCAAGCTCTGTGCTTTTTTTGGAAATTCAGGATGTTCTCTTTTTGATAAAGTCACAGCTATTGACAAGAAGGCTACAGACTGTGCCCAAGTCCGAGCTGATGCTTTTTCTACTTTAGTAGAAAAGTCTTTCCTACTCTGCAGCAATTCAGCAGTAATTTGTGCACACAAGTCACAGTTCGGCTCTAGAGCACAGCTGTATTTGTTAGACTATAAACAACTGTCAGCTCGAGGATTGTTGAAGTTAGAAACTGGATAAAATGAAAGTTTTGCCAAGAGCCAGTGGGGATGTGCCTTCAGAATCCCAACACATCGCAGGAGGCACTGTAAGAGAACATGGATTCATGAAGGAATGGAACAGGAAAAGCTTTGGATACCTCTTAGATAAATTCCTAAGAAGGTCACTTCTCCATAATCCAGATTTACAGACTCTAAGGGGAAAAGGAGTTACTCACAAAGCGGGAGGAGTTGTCATTTTTCACTGTCTTTGCATTCCCGAAGGATTCCAGGATGGGATTGGCCTGAAGAAGCTGCCGCTCCAGCTCCCCCTAAAAACCACACAAACAGAAAAATGAACAGATATGAGCACAGAGCACCTGCAATTGTGGGTATTCCTGTATTCTGCCTCTTCCTGACAGTCATTTTCCCCTGGCTGTGGCAGAGACAGCACCTTCACAAGGGGGGTGTCAACCTTCCCCTCACTCCTAAATCTGCCGAGACTCCTCCATCCAGTGCGGGGCTTTGGGTGGTGGTTTTTTGGTTTGGGGCTGTTTATTAGAACACACACAGACACACACAAACACAGCAGTGACCAAACAGGACTTGATGGATGTTGACAGTCACTGAAGATGGAAAAGAACATTCACATTTAGGGCTGATGAAATAGGCACAGACCTTGAGTGCTTTAGAGGAGAAACTAATTTAACTGTTTAAAGATTTTTAGTGCAGTTATTCTTAAACTTCATGTTTAGTGATTTGGCAATACAGCTACTTTGGAACACCTGTTTTTAAACTTACAAATACCTCTTTTCACACTTACTTTCAAATCAGTGAAAACCCTCCCCCCTCAGTCAATCAGACTGAAATTCCTATCACTGCAACATCTGACCTGACCACACCTGAGCACAAGGCCAGAATGGCACAGCAGAGCTGAGCAACCCCAAATACAAACAATCACTTTCAAATTGCTCAATCCCACCAACGTTGCTCAGTATGTTTAATGCTTTTTTTTAAAAATGTTTCTGTAAATGCAAGCCAACGGATTTAGAAATCAAAATGCTTATCTTAAGGAAATTGCACAACAGCTCTTACAATTGCTGTCCGTGAGGAGGACTGGGAACAAAAAAAGTCTGTGCTGCTTCCAAAAGCCCAGGAGGCATGAATGTACACAGGGAAATATACTGTCTTCCTGCTCCGAAGGATGGTTTAAAACAAAAAGAAAAAAAAAAAGAAAATGAAGCTGTCTGGAATGTGGTCTCAAAATGTGATGTTTGTGTTCATAAACCTGCTTTTTCCAATTATTTATAGCCTTGATGAATAAAGGCCCCAGACTGAGCATCAAAGAACAGGAAACTTTAAGTCTCTTAAGGCTTCCATGTGAGGTCAATTCTTAGACAGGAATTCTAAAAATTCACCAGTTAACACCTAAAAGAGGCTTTTATTTGTATATTTAAATGTATTTCAAGTCCTCCTTGATATTAATGGCTGCTCCTTCTTTAACATGTCCTGAAGCTATCTGCTCAAAACTTGCTTACTTCCACATATATGCCCTTTGGGACCACAAATTCTCTGAATTCTGAAGTAACTGAAGAAGGACTAAATGTGAGTGTGAGCCCAGAGCACAGTAAACACTGCTGAGGCTGCAGGGGCTGTGCACTGTCAGCTCTGCCAAGGTTACTGTTCTCAGGAGCACTTTTAAACTAGAAAAAAATCCACAACTGGAATAAAACTAGATCTCTGTTATACCCACTCTGTGCTGTCTGCAAGTGATATTCTCCGAGTTTTCCATGTAAACACATCAGGGAGTGGGAATTTTCCCACCATCCCTCACACTCCCCCCTCCCGAACACACCAGGATAAAAGGGAGAAGCTCCTCACCCTGCTGTGCACAGCCTGGGATAAACCCCAGGGCGTACAGCAAAGGCAGCTGGGGTGTCACAGCTTACAGGGCAAACTCTACAGCTATTCTGGAAGAATATATATATATATAAAATCTTTTGGGACAAGGAAAACAGCTCATTTGTGACAGGAGGGAGGTTTGTGCACTGCTGGCACTTCACACACTGGCACCTCTGCACAGTGTCGGGGCACTGTCATATCCTGATCCAGGTTTGGGCTGTTCAATTCAAGCCTGTTCATACTGGAAAGCAATCTAACTTGCTAATGATTAATATCTCTTGTAGGGCTTTTTTTTAAAGACAAATTGGTCAGTCGATGTAAAATTCTCATTCTTGCAGCTGTTCAAAAATCTGTGCTGTAACAATATTAATAACACAAGATTCCTCTGCATTTGAATGTTGAGAGTAAAGCCTTTTAAAACACTTGTCTGCAACAATGTGCAAAGACAAAGTAGACTGAATAAAGTGCTCTTTGTGGTTGCAAACTGTGAACTGACTCCTCCATGGACATTGCTGTGTCTCAGGAAGCACCCACAGGCCAGCCTGGACTGGGGCTGTGCAGAGCAACTTCTGCAGAATTTATTCAAATGCTCCCAGTGAAGGCAGAAGGGTCTCAGTAGCTCATTTTTACAACGAGGTTTTGATGGAAACACTCAGCTGGATCCTCAGCTGTGGGTGAACACCATGGGAACGAGCGTGCTCGCAGGCGCGGTGCTGCACACACCAACTCCTCACAGCCATCCCCAAGCAAAGCAAACCTCATACTACGGGGAAACCTCTCACACTGTGGAAAAAGGCTTCTGACTAGGCACTTTTCATGTCTAGATGGACAGCTTTACAGCCCAAAACAACGCTCTTTTCGAAGCATTCAGTGGTTTGGAAGGAGCGTCCCTCTTTGGCCTGTGGGCTTATCTCCTGCGTGGGCACCTCCCCAGACCTTGGAAAAAGCAGTGTGGCAGCACTGTGGGGAAAGTGAGCTCATGCAATAGTTCATGCAGGGCAACATGAAGACAAGGACAGGTTGTTGTCTCAGTTTCAGAAAAACCAGCATCCCAGTGAGTGTCTTGCAGCGAAGCCTGGGGGAGGCAGGGGAGGCCACATGCTACTCACATACGACAGGGATCCACTCTGGAGTTCAGAATGACATCAAACAGAGATGTTAATGATTCCACGGTTTAGGCAACATCAACAGCTCTGGATTAGCATTTTGCCATGGATACAGTTCAAACGTTTGCCAACAAAGGGTTCGTGTCAGCCCTGACACTTGGAGCAAAGGGAGGGTTAAAGCTCAACACCGTCCCGTCTATTTTGGGAACTGAGAAATATTTCAGTAAAAACCCTTAGACTTGACTGATGTTTGCAAGGAGGGAAGATTAGGTTAAATACTAAGAATGTCTGTGACTTATTCTGAAAATGAGACCATGGGCTCAGACACATGATTGGGTTACAGAGGTTTGACACACACTACCAGAGGCACCACAGCTGTCCAGAGGTCACTTTTGGCTTCCAATATACCAGAGTTGCTTGAAAGTTCCTTTACTATTTCCCTTTCCACTACAGTTTATGTTGCACTAGTCAGCTCTCAGAAATATAAGGGAAGAACACAACCAGCTAAACTAACTCAGGGCAGCTTCTTCAGTTTCCAAGGCTTGGTTACACCCTGCCAGAGCTTTTTCTTTATTTAAAAGCTGGTGCTCAGGACAAAGGCATCACTTACCAGCTCGGGTTAGAGCAGAGCATTTATCCTGCATTACACATGGTAGCAATTGTTTACCTCTTTCCACAGTCTTGCCCTCAACTACCACCTAACCCTTCTCTTTAAGGTTTTTCTCAGGTAAATCCAGAGCACTGGAAGTGCTAAAACTCTTACACAGGGAGGTGGGATAGAACAGACCAAGTGCTGCTGCCCCAGAGACAGAGGGAACAGGCAGAATTATCTGCACAGGGGCTCCAGCCAACCGGAGGAGTAAGAGCAGCTGAAGCTCAAATGAGGAAACATTAATTCAGATCCCACACTGATCACACCACTTGTACTAGAAAGTCAGGGAAAACACTTGATTTCAGAAGATGTTGGTTATGCCAAGCCTTTGACACTTGAGATCAGTCTTTATCGAGTTATCTGCAACACTATAAAAATATTCAGACAAAACACTATGTTAATCAAAAGGATTTTGTAGCTTCCATTAATCCATCTCTTATTTACCACTTTGTTTAATATTTAAAAAGTGTTCTGCACTCTCTCAGCAGCACATTACCAGTACACACACAGTATTTTGGAGAAGGGTGGCTAGAGGGAGGGTGAACCTCTCACTTCAGGACAGGGTAACACCACTTTAAAGTGATGACAAGTCCTTTGCAATGCTGAGAAACTCATAAGCTGCTCACTAGTCCACTCTCCTAAAGCCAGTTAAATACTTACTAAGGTCACTGTTAGCTGTACCTCACTCCAAAGCTTCCCACATCATAAATGCAAATAGAAGAATACACATCAGTTCTCCTACATAACTTTAAAAGCATTAAAAAATACCACTTGCCTGGTGTTTCACGGGTTTGGGTGATTCGGGCTGTTCATTGCAAACAAACAAATGATAAGTTAGCAAGGAATTCCAGCTGTCACATCCCACATTATCACTGTCAGAGGTTTAGTTTAACTGAACACTCACTTCATAGAAACCCTTCAAATTCAGCTTAGAAAAGAAGTTACTGGCATGCTCAAAATACTGAGACCTGTGTTTATGCAAAGGACTAATTCCAGATTAAAGCCAAGGTGACAGACACCCCTTGAGCAGCAGGGAAAAGGGCAAGAGCCTCATTACTTGGGCACAGCTTCCCAGTCTTGCCAAACAACAGCAAAGAAATTAAGCTCAGCACTAAATCTCCTTCTCCTTAGCCCTGGGCACTGCGAGGTGGTTTGTATGGATGAGATGAACATTATCCTTCAACAGTCACAGAGGTTATGAGAGAACAGAGAGGGAAGCAACACTTAAAGAGTCTGGGGGGCTGCTTTTGCACTGTACTACAAGTATTTAAGAAATGCAAGCCCACAATCAAGACAAAAGCTTTGTTGCTTTCTTTAATTCCACACGAGCAGAACCTTAAGGAACTGGAAGACCTTCAAGTTTTGCCAGCAAGAAGGGCAAAGGGAACATGAATGTAATAAAGTAAAATAAAATGCCCTCAAAATACAAATTTGCACAGTTTCTGCAGAAATTTTCAATTCCATTATTCTTTCCCTGGCTCAGACTGCAATTTTAATAATCTTGAGCTTCGTATCAGGAGCTCAGGGGCAAATACCATGAAGAAACACACAAAACCAGACATTTTTATACCAAGCCAGATGCACTGCCTCTGTTTATGATTCTTATTTTAAACAAGTAGCACTGCTTTAGTGCAGAGTAACACATGTTGACAGAGGTCTGTAAAGCAGTGGGCAAAGGTTTGGCTTTTTCAGGTAAGTAACGTGAATTTTCAAAGCTGCACCACTCCTGCCAGGAAAACAACCTGGGCAGCTAAAGAAGGTTTGGGATTTCAGTATGGAACTACCTACTCCTGCACTCATGGAGAAGGACAGACACACCCAGGAGCCTCAGAGGCATTTTGTTTGCTTCTCTTCAGAGAAGATGAGCTGCACTCTCGGGGCGTCCATTCCTGTCCTCACCAGAAACAGAACTGAGCACAATCGGACACATGTTTAACTCTCTGTGGTTAAATTAGGGCAGTTAAAGCTCCCCTGGGAAACTCTCACTAAGGGGAGCTTCAGCCTGAGTGAGCCTACCCGTGATTCTGTCCTTCAAGACTAATTCTGTTTCTTCAGAAATTAATAAAACAAATTAAACAATCTAGCATTTCAGCTACCAAGGCAAATGCAGCCAACTGGAAGGAATCATTAACCTGAAAGCACCAGTAATTAGTTCTAAAGTTTAAAATAGCACCAAAGTGAAAGCTGGATTTTAGTGAAAATAGAAGCAATTTGGGATGGGAATCAAACTGAAGTCTGGTTCCATTCATCCCAACCAGGGGCACACAGAACCAGGATAACGGGCAGTGCAGACACCACTGGCACATGGATGAAGTTATTTACACAACTGAACAACTCCACACACTCCCACAAGTGAAAACTTCTGCTATTTTCATGTATTTGACCATGAATAGGGCCCAGGTACCTCCACAGCCCAGAGGAGCAGCAAAAGGGCATCCCTTCAAACTCAGCCAGCCTCCACAACATGCGAGGCCATGGCAGTCCCTGGGCAGTGTGGGACAACCAGCACTTCTTTTGGAAAACCAGGTATGTAATTCTTTTATTATTATTTTCTATATCTTGCACTGACTTTTCTCTCAAAACAAAACCCACAAAGTTTGTAAACTAAAGCAGAACCCTGAATTTAGACACTCCTTGACCACGTTAAAGTGACACTAACACATGCATTAACACACTTTTATTCCTCTTTTCTCTCATTCCTGCCTTTCTTACTACACAGGGGATTGATGAGCCACAAAACTAAGTTTAGAAGCCTCTTCCCTTCCTTCTCCCTGTGCTCAGTGTGTCCAAACCCCTCTGCAGACACAGGACTCTCCTCTCCCTGTGCTCACCCATTACCTGGCCTTTTTCTCTCCTCTCCTTTAATTCTACATGTCCTCTCTCCACAGCTCCTGAGCCTCCCAAGGAATCCTTGGGAGTGAAGGCGAGGGAGGCTCCTGTCTGGCCCAGGAGCAGCCCTGGAGACACCAGTGTGGGTCAGCTCTGGGCTGAGGTGCCCGAGCTAAAGCTCAGTGCAGGTCTTCTACAAAGCTGGTCCACATGTGGCAGGTTAACAATTAATAAAACAGAACCCCCACGGTGCAGGCAAAATATTCAGCATTACTGACAAAAATTCAGCTTTACTGGTTACCACCTCAACCCCTCAAATTCTTCAAAACTCAAATTTGCTGGATGGGAAACTTTCATTTATTTCCAACAGACACCTTCCATCTTCCGTCCCTTGCTACCCACCAGGGCCTGGCCCTGTGCCAGTTCTGCCACTCAACCAGCCCACCGCAGCCAAGAATTCAGGTTTACTTTCACCCCACCTTCAGTCTTTAGAAAAGCTCCTGTTCAGAACTCACTGCCAAGCACTTCTCCCTCCCCTCCATTGCTTGGCTCTAGAAAGCCCAGCCCCTATTCCCAATTTCAGGAATTACTGCAGTCTCACCTGGCTCTGCCAAATCCCACAATTGCTAAAGTTTCTCCTCTACATTTTTACCACCAGCAGCACCTCCCCACACTTCCGAGAGCAGTGCCCAGGACAACACCTTGGGATTAGAGAGGAAATGAGACACTGGGGCTGCGGATTCAACACTCAAACATTAGGAATCATCAGTTTTAAGGCTGTCCAGCACTGTAATTCCAGCTTCTGTGGCTACCATGTGTTATTGGCTTGATTCCCCACCTGACCAGGGATGACATTCCAAGGGCTGTGCAGGACTCTTCCAGCTGGGAACAAAGAGCTGTTGGGAAAGAAAAGCCTCATGGCCAAGGAATGAGGGAGAGCTCACCCAGGAGATGGGCAGAGCTCCCACACAATGCTCCTCACACAGGCTGAGCATTCCCCCACCATCCCAGCTGGAAAATTTCCCTGGGGAGCACCTGTGACACAGCAGAACAGCAGTGCTGCTCTCAGGTGTCAAACTGGGGCTACATTTGCTTGTTAAGACTTTTGCAGCACTGCCAGGGAAAACAAACTTAACCCTAGATTTAGCATACAAATTGCTGCTTTAAGAAAACCTAATCAATGTGGCATTCAAACAGTCCCAGAAATATGCATGACACTGATAATTATCTGTAACAGGATGGATACACACAGACTGCCAGTCAGGGATTAATTTAACAAGCCTGTTTAGCATCTTCCTGTGCACAGGATAATGCCCAGTTGTACAGATGGGGACTGTGGATCACCATCAGCCTCTACAGCTCTCTAATGACCATGCAAACAGGAGCAAATTAGGGCTGCACCTCTAACCCCTATTCTGACACTTTCCAGTGTGAGCTGTGCAGGTTAGACATTTGTTGTTCACAATATATAAATAAAAACTAGTTACAGAACTAGGGACACTCATTTGTACTTTCAGAAGTGGTTTGGTTACACAAATATCCTGCATTTTTCATGGATATATGCTTAGTTCAGTGCTCCCTGCACTGAATGATGTGCACAATCCAAGTATCAGACTTTTATTCAGGACACCACCCCATTCTTTGTGTGTGTCTAAACTGTGTTTTGAGAACTTTTCTAGTCTTCATCGTGACAGTCATCAATGGCTTATGAAGCAGCTGATTATAAAATCCATCTCTTGAGATGACTATCACCACTCCATCTGATCCCACTGGTCAGTAGAAAACAAGGCTGCAGTTTAACCAGAGATTTCAGTGGAATCAGCCAGCATTGCACTGAAAAGGGCAACTCATCCTGTCCCTCACTGACGTTCCCCATCCCATTTCCATCTTGTCTGTGCCTTCATTCCATACCATTTATGCAGCCCCACAGACAGTGGAGGAAACTTGCTCCATTTGAAGCCAGATGGGCTTTTTACGGACATTATTTTGAGCCTCCCAACCCAGAGAGTGGCCACAGGAACTGCTATCATGACAAATCTCTCAGGGGGTACTTCTGGCACAGCACAGGGAAGGCCAAAGACAGCCGGGGTACAAACAGGGCTTTGGGGGGTGAAGCACTAGGACAGGCTCACAGAGGAGTTGTTTTATCTCCATCCCGCAAGATTTAGATGAGCTAACTCGGCTTTACAAGGCCTTGGGCAACGTAACCTCACTTTGAAGGAAGGCACATTCTGAAAGGTGTCTGGACAAAAGGCTTCCAGAAGTGTCTTCCACCCTGAGCTATTCCAAGTTGTCAACAGTATATTTAGAAGGACTCGGTACAAAAGTGCACATTTCCCTTCTCTCCAAAAGCCTGTTGGCAATTTTACTTCTGCAGAAATTGAAAAAATACCGGGTTTGTTCAAGGCTGTGCAGTGGTAAAGCTAAGAATATTCATAAATCAAACACTACATAGAACTTCAGATGGATGATGCCCCAGACAGTGTCCCCCAGAGCCACGTGTCCTCCCAGCACACCTGACTGTGCCATGAACACACCTAATGCTGCCAACACTCCTAAGGAACCTCCTTGTGAGGCCTGTAACCCCCCCTCACAACTGCAGCACACTCAGACTGCTCAGGAAATACTCAGAAAGACTAATTTTCATCTTTTCTGTGTGATAAACCAGCACCAGTTTAAATAAGTATCAATGCACAGGCCCATGTTATCTGCTCTTGATTAAAGCAAAGCCTCAAGTTTCCCCACACTCTTCATGAGATTTCTCCAGATTCACCTGCAACCTTTCCTTCTCTCCCACTTCAAATCCTTGCCTTTTTTTTTTTTTCCTTCATTGACTTTTCAAAAGTCATCTCCTGTTCTTCCAGGAGTTTTGAGTCTTGACAAATTCAAGAAGGTCTCGGCATTAACTGTTATGCATTAAAAGTTGTTGCAGCTACAAGGGGAAATGGCCAGAGGAGGTTCCAGTTGGATACTGGGAAAAACTTCTCCACTGAAAGAGTGCTCGAGCATTGGCAGGGGCTGCCCAGGGAGGTGGTGGAGTCCCCTGCCCTGCAAGTGCTCAGAAAATGAGTGAATGTGGCACTTGGTGATATGGTTTAGTGGGAATGGTGGGGTTGGTCAAAGGTTGGACTTGATTTTGAAGGTCTTTTCTATGATTCCCCAAGTCAGATGATGGAGTTTGAAGGTTCCACCCACCACAGGCACCTGCATTACTACTGGAAAACCAGCACTGATTCCATCAAGCTGTTTGCTTGCAGCAAAGCTGAATTAGGACTTCACTGCAAACAGATCCAAGTGCTCATAAAAACGGATATTCAAACCCATTCATATTCTTATACAGCAAAGAACTGCTAAAAATTCAGTGCAAATGTTGAAGCCGGGCAGGAAAGTTCTACATAAATCAGAGTTGGTCTCAAGTTACCAAAAAATTCAACATTCTCTGACATAAAAGTGTATACTCTCTGTTTGTGGTGTAATAAAATCTGAGCCTTTTATTAGATGCTGACTTCTAGATATAGCAAATCTACAGCAGTTTCTAAGCTTGATGATTTTTCCCAGTTACAAGTTAATTTTCCCATTTGCAAGTTAATTTTTCCCGTTTACAAGTTAATTTTTCAAAGAACAAAAAGGTTGTTCATAAATGCAGCACCAAAAACTGCATCCAGTGGGAACTGAATTCACTAAGAATTGCCCAAGTTTAATTGAATTCTTGGAAAACTGGGGTTTGCTACATCAGAAAGCTTTGCTACCGTTTGCATAAAGGCTTTAATTTTACAACATAAATTTAACAGCTGACACGGACTGGAAATTTTAATGTAACTGCTCATTTCAGCCACTGCTAAAGAGAAAATAATGGTTGAGACAAAATTACATGGATTATATATTACAACTTATCTTTAATAAAAAAATCATGTTTTTTTAATGCAAAGACGTAAGTTTTCAAAAAAAAAGCAATAAAAAAATTGAAAAAATATCCCAACTTACAGGAATATTATGGTCCTTTCTTCCTTTATGGGAGGAAGCAACGTGAGCAAGGTACTGAATAACCTTCTTAGTGTTCTCAGTCTTCCCGGCACCAGATTCACCCCTGCAAAACATTTCAGACATTTCCCTCAAAATTCATTTTCAACAACTTCTCAACCCTTTGTTTACAGCAGCCTCAGTTCTTTCCATTTATGGCTTTAACTATGCAACAGGCCTTCACTAACCACCTAAACCCAAACTGAAGTTGCAGGGATTTTAAACAAATCCTACAAGGTATTTGTTTTAAAATACTTTCTTCACCCCAAAGATCGCTGTAGCATCGAGATGTTGATACAACGTGGACCATCAGTTTGATGAAGAGCTTTTGGCTTTATGCCTGAAACTCCTCTGCTACCCAAAGCAACATGAAACACTCGTCCCCTATCTTGACCACTGTAGACACAATTTTTCAGGGTGCAGTTACATTTATATTTTTAAATCATGACATATATACACACATTTATATTTAGCATAATTTTATATTCCAGGATACGGTTATGGGAATTACCAAGTTGATGGAAACACTCAGTACCTTGAGGAGTTCCACAGTGCAGTAAGATACACTTTAAAAAAGCAGATTCTTTCCACTCAGACTCTTCACAAGGTTAAAAATACATTTAAGGCCACGGGGCTACATGAATTCATTAAGAAATGAGTTTATCAGTGCAGAGTGGGAGAGCTCACGGATAACAAGGACAGCAAATGCACATCTCATTGTTAAGCCAGAGGTGGATTGAAGGCAGAGTGTGTTTAGACAGAATTTATTGTGCAGTTTACATGAGAATTGTGATAACATGACCAAGTTCACATCCCTGCCATCACAAATGATGTTACTGCAGCCCTAAAAATGACAGTTTGGGTTTGGTTTTTTTAAGCCAAGTCTGGTCTTCAGACAAATCCACAGCCCAAAGGGATTCAGGCCTGACTTAGGCGTGAGTCAAAGGCTGCAAACCGCGGGAGAAAGATGCCATTTCCAGGGAGACAGCGACTGCCTCGAGCAACTCTGAGCTGTGGGAAGCTAAAAAGGATCTTATTATGGGGATTTGCATGGAAAGAGGGAAAGCACTCCTGTCATTCAGGAGTTGTTCAGAAATTAAGAGTTTGGAAGCCAACCCCTTTGCAAGAATGACAAGCACACGTTCTCTGTGCTTGGGTATTTCTCCACTAAGCTACTTAGAATGGAAATCTTCATTTACCAGGGGAATTAAAGCACATTCTTTTGCAGTCTTCATAAATACCTTCCTCCAGAATGCTGTACACCCCAGTTTTCTAGCTAATCTGCATTTGCTCAGGGATTTAGTACCTTCAGACCTGCACTTCTTGATCAGATAAGAGCTCAGCAGCATCCTCACACTACACTCAAGGGCTGCACAAATGAGACAATACATCACTTGAAATTTTAACTCTGCCTTTACAGAAAGGATATTGATTTCCAAGCATTTTCCAAGAGAATGGGCTCAAACACTCATTTCTTTTCACCTTCCAACACTTTTAAATCATGGAAACCCCACAGGAGAATGGCCCCAGCAGAGATGAGGGGCAGCAGGATGGCCATTTCTCCATCCAGGAGCAAGAACTGATAGGGGCTGAAGCAGCTCTTTCATTCACAGCAGTTCACTGGATTCCTCAGAAGGTAGAACAGCCCCTGTCTGACCTGAAGAACAGCAGCAACCCCCAGGTTTTGCTGGAAGAAGGGTTTAACTGAAAAAACTGGACAAATAGTTCTGCAAAGATATTGTGGGACATTGCCCAGCCTCGGTTACCAGAGTGTGGCCTCCAATACGAGAGGGGTAACCAAGGGTTAACACTTCTGTTGGTGGCATCTCCTCCTCAGAAACAACTACATCAGCCTCAAACCACTTTGGTTCTGTTTTTCCTCCCAGTCATTGAAAAATAACAGAAAGTATAAGAGATTAGAGGTCACTGTCCTCAGTCACTCCAGAGACAGAGAGGGGAGTTCCCTTGAAACTCATCGGCTGGGCTGGCTTTGCTCAGTGCATGAAAAAGCTTGGAAGGTCCTACCTGAAAAGCTGGTTGGAAAGGAGATTACTCAGAGTTTGCTAATGGATAACTTGGTTTCCTTTCTGCCAAGATACCATCAATGTGCAACACAGAAACTGGCTGTACTTTGGGACCGCTACAGGCAGAACAACACCCTCTGACTTAATGAAACATCCCTTTTCTACCCAGCCCAGAGTCTCCACATACAACACAAATGTGAACACTGACAAGAAGAAAACACACCCCAAACCATCAGATGTCAATTCTTGCTTCTCAAGTCTTTATTTCTCATTTCCCTTTTACTGCAGTGTTGCCATTAACATAATTCGTGACCACAAGCAATAATAAAAGCAGCTTTGCCTGTTTCTGGATGTGTATTAAAATATGCTGATGCTAAAACTATTCCAGCAGGTAAGAGAAGTAAGAAAAGAAGTACAGCAAAATATACATTTACATTTTAAAACAATACAATTTGTTCTTATTGTCAGCAGAGCTTGGGAACACGTCGTTAGCTGTGCCTTTAAAACTAGAGAAATAACCTTTAATGTCAAATTACAAGAAGAAAGTTTATTAAATTTTGAAGGAGGGAAAAATATTTCTATTTAAAACTTAATTTTTGTTTATTTCAAACCAAAGCTTATTAAATTATTAAAGGAGGAAAATCTACATGTGCAGTGAGAAGTTGGTACAATAAATACAGTCCAGATGTTGACTTTGGGAAAGGGCAGCACAGGGTTTTGGAAGAGGCTCCTGTGGACACACCAGTAAAGCTGCACAAGCAAAGGAACGGCAGAACCTTGCAATACATTCCTTCTGCTAAAAAGCCTTTAGTTTTTGAGAGAAAAGTCCTTAAGCAAGTTCTTATTCAAAAGCAACACTAAGGGATGTTATCATCCCAGTTCTGCTCCCTGGAGCTTACAAATATGCCAAATATTTCCTGTAGCAGTGTCAGATAGCTCTGCTGCCATATCCTACAAAAGAATTAAAAGATTTAGGACAAAGTCCTTTGCATTTATAGGAATAATGACATCTGCATATTCTGGTTCCTTCCCAGGAGTGCAAACACATGGATTATAAAAATAAATGAAAATCTTCTACCTCTAGCAACCTGCCCAAAAAAGGTAAACCCTCAGTAACACCACGTACAATATTTATGGAAAAGGGATGGTATCACACAGCCAAAGCTTAACTTTTTCAAAACCTTGTTTTAATACAACTCAATATGTTACCATAAATTAAACAACTAAAGCCCTGGGCTGAGAAAGCCTTCCCTGAGTCAGTGCTAATGATTTCAACAGGGTCATTATTTCACCTTCTTCATTTCAGCCTCAGCCCCACTACTTGTAGAATCAAAAATGAGACTGAATTGAAACACTCCCTGAGCTCCAGCCATGGGCTGTGCCAAACAGTGCTCCCAAAAAAGCAAACCATCCTCAGACATAGCCTCCAGTTGGAGGTATAAGGTTATTCCATCCATTAACTGAGGGATCTCTCCCTTGGAAACAGGGACGGGTCAAAGAGAGTCTGACAGCCCTGGTAAATTTATGCAGTATCTCAAGTCATGCTTTTCCCTGGAGCAGCTTCTGCTTTGAAGCAGCTCCATGCACATTTAAAAGAAGAAAAGCTTAGCCAGCATGAGCACTTTAACATGGTTTTAAATTCATTGCATGTAAAGCTGGAGTGTCATTTTCAGCAAAGCCAAGTCTTCAGGCAAATTTATCCCATTTACAATTTGGTTACCAAAAACTAGTGACTGACTCAACCAGCTGCAGTTTTTTCCCTGAGCAACTTGACCCCAAATCTTTGTACAAAAGGCACTTCCACTGCTGAATAGATTCTCATCTGGAAAATAGGCAAAGCATAGTGGGAGAGGACTCATAATTCATACAGCAAAGAGGCAGGAAGCAGGAGTGGAAGCTGGTCTTCCAAATTCCTGGAGAACAGTGCGCTCTTCCCACACGACCCACTTACAATGGCAGTTATTATTCCAGAAACAGGTCAAGTACCTGTTTGGGAAAGACCTATTCTAAGAGGAAACGGTGCTTCTGAAGGAAAGCAGCAGTGAAACAGCTGCTTTCCTTATTGCCAAGCAGGTTTGAAGCGTTTACACACCCTGTGACAGTGACAGCACCCGGCAGGGCAGGCAATGCCACCATCTCCTCTGGCCTGGCAAATGAGTTGATGAATTTTAGGGAAGTCAAACGAGTCTGAAGCTGCTCACTGAAGTGCCACTGCACAGACAGGCCTCCTTCCACCCCCACCCAGAGAGCCACTAATTCCATGGGCAGAGCAGGAGCTTCCCAGCAGGTACAAAGCGGAGTGCTGAGAGTGACACAGGACAGGAGGACAAAAAGCCACACAATTCCAAAGAAACTTTGAAACTCAAAGACAGGCTTTTCTTTACCTTGCTACCTGTGCACAGCCTGCTGCTGACTGACAGTGTTTGTGAAGACAAGCCCATGGGATGCAGAAGGATGGTCAGATGCAGTTGGTACCATCTGTCCCACGGAAGATCATCTCTGTGATTTCAATTACTGAAAAACTAACCCAAGTAACCCAGATTTCACAGGCTGGGTGCCTGGTCCACTCAAACCCTCTCCCTGCCCTAGGAGTTTCAGTCTAGTTCTATCCTTCCTGATCAGTAGCAAGCCCTGGGATGGGAAGTTCATCTGCAAGCAGAAGGTCCTCCTGTGAAGAAGTGGCACCACTCCCTTGACACCTGGGCAAGTTCTCAGTGCCAAATTCCCAGGACACAAGAACCCAACGTGCCACCCACAGCTTCCATTTAAAGCAGCCACTTACCCAAGGCCCCAAACCATGGAAATATGCACTTAAATTGTCTGTAGGAGAAAGTAACTGCGTATGTAAGAGCCCCAACAATGGGCTTTTGTCCCTCTCATGACAGCAGTTGCAAGAACAGAAGAGACACTTATTCTCAGACACAACTGAGCAGATCATCTGCCAGTTACAAATTAACAGATATTTACAGGCAAGACCTGTAATTAAAAGGGTGTTTTAATCACCTGCCTTATTTTCTGCAAGAGGTACAACTGATAGTTTGGAGAAGAGTCACTAATTGGCTTTACTATTTACGTGGCTGCTTCAGAGCTGCTTCCTTTCCCTCTTGATGCTTCCCATCATCTCAACACCACTTGCTAGGGAATGTTACAAGCTGGACTCCTGCCAGAGGTTGTATACAAAAATGCTTGGTATTTGCTGCTGTTGTCCTGTAATGAGCAGCCTCTATTCCCTCCACACCCCACCACTCCTACAGAAGCCAATTCAGATTAGATATCCTTGTAGGGCTGCAAGCATCTGCTAAATGCCTATTTATCAAGCCCAGGCCCAGTTCTGAGAATACCAGAAGTCTGTGGTAAGATCCTCCACTTCAGAAACACAGGAACTGAAAAAGTGCAGAGCAGCACATTTTCACAGCTGACTTCCCAAGAGTTGCCTGAAGCCAGGGGAGGTTGGAATATTTCTCAGATTCTCAGTTACCACAACACAAATTTCTTCATCTTGGTCATCAGTCTCCAGCAGCCTGGCACGGCCACTGAGCACTAACAGGCAGCAATAACAGGGAGAAACACCAAAACTTAGCAAAACGTCAGCAGCTGCAGCTTCTCCAAGAAAGCAAAGCCTCAAAGTCTCTCCAGTGGAGCTTCACATCCCACAAAAGTGGGGAAATGCGCAGGGAGACATGTGCACACTGCAGTGTTGGCACCACTTTCTGTAACACATTACTTATGAATGCTGGGCTAACACAGGCTGAAAGCTACTTATTTTATATAATATAACATAATATTACTTATAAGCTCTCAGGAACATGAAGTTGCTGGAACTACATGTATTGTCCTTTCTTTTCACAAAACTAAGAACTTCCAGACACAAGATCCAAATAAACTTCCATTTGCACTCCAGTCAAGGGGGAGTGATGAGAAGGAAGCTGGTTCAGTCCAGCTTCCCAGAGAAGTGCTGGTTTTAAGGGCTGCTCGTTTGCTTTTCATTGCAAAGCCTGATGAACTAAACTACAAAGCAGAAGAGAGCTCCAGCAACCTCTCTAACCATCTGTTAGTGGTTAAAGCCCAAGATTAAACCATCCAACTTCAAAGCTGAACAGAAATTCCCACCATTACTGTTCGTTCAGCTCCTCCCATCTCATCATTAGCCAGGCAATAATCTGGCTTTCAGCCATGTGATAGATTGGCCAGTGGATTCAGGAGCTGTAGGGGTGTGTGCCTCTGCACATACTTGGGTTTTTCAGTTGGTGAAATGCCAAAGGGCACGTAAGAAATCCCATCACTACCTGAGGAAATCAGGGTGACTCCATGGAGCAGCAGAGTCCTCCTGGATGTGGGAGAACTTTTGGTTTACTCTGAAAAAAGCCTTTCTATAGTAAGTAATTTCAACAAGAAGCTTCTCCTACAAACTCCATCCCTGGGCTCAGGTACTCACCATCTTACACAAACAGATGGGGAAGAAGGTGCCCCAATGAAACAGAGACTATGCCACCCTCTGCAACCACACAATTGTCTATATTTGGCTCCCTAAAAGGTGGGAAGTAGAAAGGGAAGAGAAGGTAATTAAGAGAGGAAGACAGCACACTATTTTGTGTTCAGAGACATCTCCTGCCTGCAGCAAGAGCAGGAAGTCATCTGTCATCAGGAGTGGACTGGAGAGCTCAGCACAGCCACATCAGCTGGCAATCCCAGCAATGCCCTCCTGGAGAACCACCCTCCCTGTCAGGGCAGGGTGTTCTGCTCAGACAAGCAGCCAGACAACACAGCAGGCAGTTTAGGGGCAGTTTGTTTCCTTCATGGTATGTTTGACTTTGAGAAAATATTACTAACTTTAAGACCACCAGTTGATGCAAAACTCTTCATGGAACATCAGCAGGTGAGACAGGAAACCTCCAGGTAAACCCCCTGCCTTCAAAGCAATGAGATGTGATGAGAGACATGCTTGGAGAACTATTCCCCAAGGTCAGCCCATTCCAACAGTGCATTAGGAGGAATCCTGTATCCGCAGCATCTCAGTGAAATACAGGTTATTCTTCAGCACAGCTCTCTTGCTGAGAACAAAATTAAGATAACTCTGAGGAAACTGCATTCCTCAGAAAGATCCACCTGCACACACCTTCTTCACAGAGCTAATATTTACTAGACTGAAGAAAGGTAACTGCAGGCCTTTTGGGGGAAACAGGCTGATATTTCCTGAAGACCTGGACAGGTCAAGACAAAGAATCTGCCTCAACCCCAGATTTAATTGCATTTTCATGTCTAGGATAAGAAAATATCATGTGCACCAGATATAAATCAGGATTCAGTTGTCTAGTCAGTTCAGAGGGATCAAAAGTTCACAGTTATTTTGCAGGTTAGGCAATAACAAAATTGAAGGCAAAAGAGTTTAAAGGTTTTCCAAGGTAAGTAAGAATGGATTGGGCATTCCCCAAGCTGGAACCAAAGGAAGGCATGTGGAGAACACGCAGAGACAGTCCTGGAAGAGGAAGAAGTGAAACCAGACCCAAAGGCCCAACACAGCACTGGTCCTACACTAAGAACACCCTCAAGAGCAGCACTCCTGGCTGTCAAGAAGAAAAAGGGGCTGGATCCAGAGACCTGGGAAGGTGGTGTTCAAATGCTCTCACTGGAGACCTCCTCTAAAGGCCATGGAAGGTAAAATCCCAGGAAAATTCATTAACTAGAGGCAGGGGGAGATAGGTGAAGGTGCTGCCCTGATGGACCTTCAGCAAGCAGTGGGAGAGACTTCTCTCCAGACAATTATGGTCAAGGCAGTTGGAGACAGGGAAATGACAGGCACACCACCACTGTCCACTCATCACAGCGCACAAGGCAAGGGGTGTTTTGCTCTCCCACTAGTTTGAACCACTCCTGCTGGAGAAATTAAAAAGCACTCTGAGGACTTCCAGCTTTACTGAAGATCAGGGTCAGCCAGGAGATCCAGGTCCTGAGACAGCAAGTTTGGGATGAAACGACATCTCAAGCCTTTCATGAACTGCCAAAGGAGTTTCTGAAACCACCTCCGGTGTGGTTAAGACACACTCCTTCCACCTTATTTATTCCTGCCTTAGTTTAAGACCTGTAAAACCAGTGGCATGAGGGGAAACACAGAGTTTACCTCTTCCCCAGAATCAGAAATGCAAGAGGACACCAGGTCAAAAGAGAGAAACAGGATTCCTGGTCAAAACCTGGGACCTCCTCCTGGAGGTAGAGAGTTTGCCATGGCCTTGTCCACTCATGAAGCAGATTTAACATCCCAAACATCAGTTTATAGTGCAGCCCTGCAAAATAATAGGGCTCTCCCATGAAGTCCACGGGGGAAACACTGTTTGGGACAGTGCCACAGCAGTCAGCTGACTTTATTTGTTCAAAAGGGACATGCAGGGGAGTACAAATGGCTTTGACGGCACTTCCCTTGAACACAAGAGCTGGAAAGCACTCTAAGAGAAACCTATTTTAAGAGGAAAGTGTTTATTAACCTGGCAGCCTCTTCTATCCTTTTCTGTACTCAGAATGTAAATGGTGCTGCTCGTCAGACAGTGTGAGCAGGGTCTCCTGGGCCGTGGTGGAACTCTGGTGTACAACTCCAGGATGACAGAAACACCTGGGATCCCATCATCTGTCACCTCACATGTCTTCACATTCTGACAAGGTATGGCCCACACCAGATCTTTTTTAGTCCTGTACAAGCAGTTTGGACATACAATGCCTCACCCTTTGTAATTCTGAGGCCATAGATATCCCCTACTATGGAAGAAATCCATATTTCCTTGTGAACTGTGTTCAGTGACATTGGTCTTTTCAGTTCACACTGCTGTGTAAGTACTTCAGTAAGAAACAGCAGGTGAAGCTGCAGGACAGCCAACAGAGCCTGGGATCCATGCTCAGAAACACAGATTTATTAAGACTGCCACACTTCTGTTACACGGAGCCTTTAAGACTGATACAACCAAGGCAGTGAATTAAAGGTGGTGAAACTCATCTCATGTCACAGGACCCAGGTCTGTGATATGCTTCCAAGCCAGTGAGGAAACTTCTTAGCACCAGATTCTGGAATTTTACATGGAGTAGATTTGTCACCGAGCATTTCCCATGTCCAACAGAAGAGATGTCCTCAAGGCCATCTCTGAGGGTCTCAATGTTGGGATGGACTCAGAACAGTCCCCAGCAGCTCCAGGCTTCCACACACTGGATGTGATCACGTCCTCCTGAGGTCTGGCTGTAAGGACCTGTGTCCATCCCCACCTCCCACCATCTGGGCTCAAGCTCCTCTGCAAAGCAAGCCCAGCCAAGATGTGGAACCCAGCAGAAGATCCACAAATTCCATGCTGGACTGTGCTGAACCAGATACAAAACAGGGGTCAATTATCTGTTCAGCACAGAAGGATCAAAAGCTTATGGCAACCTGAGAGGTGAGGTAATAACAAAAATGAAGGCCAGAAAGCTTATAGGCTTTCCAATCTTTCAACAGATTAGACATTCACCAAATCCTGCAGCACTGTCATTCCAACCTTTGTGGGCTCAGCTGACCATGCAAAGGCGGGAAAGGTTCATGCACAGACACAAAACATCAAGCTACTCCAAAAAAATTCACCTGGGGCAAGCACAGCCTGTCAAAGCATCCACAAACACAAGAGAACAAAGCATTTCCCTCACCCTGGGATGCCATCCCTGCTTTGAGGGCTGCTTTGTACATTGCACGTGGAATAGTCAGCCCAGGAAAAGAGGAGTCCTAATAAGAGCAGGAACCACAGACCTAGACAAGCCTGTGTGAACTGGATCAACCTTTATCTTAAGTACAGAACTGTGTTTGCTCCTGTGTCCTTGGGCCCTGAGAATCTTGTATTCATAACATCCACAGTGCAGAGAAGCCTGGCTTGAAAGAATCTACCTTCAGTCTTGTACAGACTGATAGTTAAGGCACTTCTGCAGGATGAAGAAGATACCAGATTTGAATCCCTTCTTGTAAAGAAGGAAACTGAGCCCAGGACTTCTTCCAGCAATTGATCCACCACTGAGCTCCTTCAGGAGGCAGTTTCCAAAGCGTGTCCTGGCACACAGCAGGGCCAGCGGGTCACACACCCCAGGCAGAGGGCACACAGGCCACTGTACCTGCTGGAAGGACTTGAAGAACACAGTTGCCTGTCTCAAAACACTGTCAAAGCCACAGAAGGAACCTGCCAGAAGATCAGCCACCACAGTGGGAACTTGAGATAAGTGCAGAAGAGAGGCATTTACAACAGAAAGACACTAATTCCAGGCCTAGCTGAGGGTAGCTTTAGTCAGCACATCCTGGTTAATCCATCCAGGCAAAAATTCCCACTGTGGCAAACTACAGGAAAGGAAGAACTGCTGACAGACATTGCACCCCATGTTATGGGGACATCTGTGACCACTCCATGGATACCCAGAGCTTGGCTGGATGAAGGTGGTGACTCCAGAAGAGCAAGTGTGGGACCCCCATCTCCAAGCCCAGGGTGAAGAAGGACTAACAGGACATTGCTGGATCCATGGGTGCTGAGGATGATCTGCTTGATCTCTCTCTCTCATGCTCTTTCCTATTTCCTACAGATCAGCTCAGGAGTGTCATAAACCTGGAAGTGTATTCTGGCTTCCCAACTACTGCAGTTCCAGATCCCAGGGAAATCTGAGCTGAGGTGAGAAGCTTGCTCCTGGGTGGGGCAGGTTCAGGTAAAAGGCAACCTTAGTGTCAACTTTCTCCAGAGATCCCATCTGCAGCAGATCCAAAGTAAACTGGTGCTCTCCAGACCCACTTTTGGGTCCTGTCTCCCCCAGGCTTTATCCCCCTGAGCAGTCACAGCACAGCCTTTCAGAGGTGTGAACTTCAAGCTGTGTGGTTCAGATTCAGATCTCTTACTGACCATTTTTAAACTGCATTTCTTAAATAGCACTCGCCTGGAAAACTTGCAATAATGGGAAGTACAGTATTAAAAGACCATACCTCCATATTAAATATCACTTCATGGGACATCTTTAATCATTACCCACCTCCTGTCAAAGTTAAAGACCAAGCTTTGACTACCACAGATGTATCAAAGAGCCCTTTCAGCACAGATTCCCAAAAATGCCCAAATGAAAAGTGGCCACTTACGTGCAGAGAATTGATTGGTCCTCACGGTCTGTAAAACAAGAACAAACATAGTTATAGGTTTTGGTTTATACTGCCCTGTAATTTATAATACAGTTTCTTTTAAATGAATGTTTGTAAAATTTACCTTTTGAGTTTAAGTATTCTAAGGACTCTCTAAAGCAATTTTAATAATGTCCCAGTTCTCCCATACATCCCCCAAACAACAGCTCAGACATTCCTGCAAGTCCTGCCATTTGAGATAACACAGTTAAAAATTGCTTAAATTTAATAATGACCCACTGTAATCTTTTTAACTATATTTTCAGATAAAGCTGGCTTAAGTCCTACCATTTCAGATTAAAAAAAATCAAAATTTTGGTTAAAATAAATAATAATCCACTGCAATCTTTTTAACTATATTTTGAGATAAAGCTGACTTAACATTTCTTATTCTGTATGCACAAAGAATTTAAAACCTTCACTGAGAAGAAAAAACAGCTTCAAGTACACAACACTGACAACCAGACACTTGGAAAGGACACTGACATCCCCAGCAAACAAGTGCTTCACTCTACAGCTTTTTGTTTTCTTTTTTGCATTAACATGCAGGCCTGAAGTGCCTCCACAATTTAGCTTATTCATGAAAGCTTTGTCCAAAGCACATCCAGGGCAAGGCTGCACAGAGCCCAGGGCTGCAGCAGTGGCTCAGCACTTCTGTGACACCCACTGCTGTGCTCCCGACCTTTGAGAGCTGCCTGGAGGGCAGTGACACCCTGCAAGGGGCATTTCAGAATTACAGGACCTTTCCAGAATACATTTCAGCACCACACACTGCTATGTTAAAAATTATATAGTCAAAGCATTCAAATACACCTGCAGTAAGGAAGGCATTTCAGTTAAAGGTGTTTTCTGCCCTGTTTGAGCTGGGTTTTCAATGAGTTCAACATCTTTTTCATAAATTCGCATCACAAAGACCTTGTTTTTACATTTCAGCTGCTTCTCACCAGCTCCAAGAAAACACAATTGTCTCCTGAAAGCTCAAAACGTCAAACACATTTTCTGTTCTGATTGGCAATTTGTAATGAATTACATTATAATAAATAAAACCAAGCTTTGTTTTGCTCATGTGTAAAGCTCAGGACTACACAGAGTCCCTGCCAGTTTTCCAGACTGTATGAAACCAGTCACCTTCCCCATGGGATGAGCTGAGTTCATGGTGTAACTATTAGTATTGAAGCTGAATTTCAACTGCAGAGAGGTAGCATCTCAGAGTCACAAAGGCTGGAAAAGCCCTCCCAGCCCATGGATCCCCCTGTGCCCATCCCCACCTTGTCCCCAGCCCAGAGCACTGAGTGCCATGGCCAGGCCTGCCTTGGACACCTCCACGGCTGGGCACTCCAAACCTCCCTGGGCAGTCCCTGCCAGGGCCTGACCACCCTTTCCAGGGAGAAATTCCTCCTGATGTTCAACCTGACCCTCCCCTGGCACAGCTTGAGGTCATTCCCTCTCCTCCTGTCCCTGTTCCCTGGAGCAGAGCCCGACCCCCCCCGGCTCCACCCTCCTGTCAGGGAGTTGCAGAGCCAGAAGGTCCCCCCGAGCCTCCTTTTCTCCAGGCTGAGTTCCCCCAACTCCCTCAGCTGCTGCAGTACAGACACACCAAAAAGAGTAAGTAAGGGAAAAGCCTAGGATTGCAAGAAATGAAAGCTGAGAGCAGGCAAAAGCAGTGGGAATATGATGAGAGAAATCTTAAGGAGATGCTCTATAAAGTTTATGTTCTGCTTTTGATACCTGGCACCTGGACTTGCAAGGCCCATTAAAAATAACTTTTTGGTACCAGCAGCAGAGCAAGTCCAGAAGTGCAGGCCCAGTTGTCAGCACAGACAGCAGAGGCACAGCTCTGCCCCTGCCCTGCTCCCAGGGCACCAGAGTGACTCAGGCACTTCCCAACCACTCCCTGCGCCAGCAAAAATCAAGGTGACGCAGGACAGTACAAACCATTTGTTCTTCCAGAAGCAACTGTGGAATGGATGCCAAGTTGGTACCATGAGTAGAGTTTAAAGTTAATATTTCCCAGCTTATGTATTTATTGAGGTATTGTTTAAAGTGACAACTTGATTTTTGCCTTTTTACTCCCCAGGGATGACGCCACTCTAATTTTGTCACTGTACCTCAGCCACTCATCAAAAAACAGTCTCCTCCGAACCAGAGCTCTTCAGTTTAGCACTTCTGAAACACTTGAGAACATGGGTAACATTTGCCTTGAAGTTTAAAGTAGTTAATTTAGTTGGAGACAATGTGTGTTTGTCAGTGCTTTGCATAATATTTAACCTGTCCATTTACCACTAGCAATGCTACCGTGCCACAGCATGCACTGCACACTGGATAAATGAATTTTCTTACCCAACTAGTCCTAAAGAAAATCTACAAGTCCAGACATTTATCTGTATTTCTGACTGCCAGAAACTCCAGCAAGTGCAGCTGAGCTTTTTTATTTTCTCTATCCAGGAGCTTGAATTGACACAGACTTTATAAAGAAAATTATCTGAACTCAAGTATGTTACCCCCAAATCCATTTTTCTGGGTCCATCTGGACTCTGAACATCACAAACTATGAAAGTGGAAGTGAGACAACAGCAAGGTTCAAGTTTTGCCTTCTGATGGGCAGTTCCAGCAACCAGCACTGAACAATAACAAAAACTAGAGTGTGAAGGCTCAGGATGATGCTCTGTGGGCTGTCAAATGCCAGGTGCCTTTTGCCCCAAGAAAAAGCTGATCTCCCCACACTCATTCTGAAGAACACCCACAAAATGACTAAATGGAAGGGTTATTTATGGTTGGTTTCTTTTGATTTCCTCCTCCCCCAAATAACTCCAGGTGCCTGTAGCCTTGATTTCCAAGCAGCTGGTTCCCTTCCTCAAGATTCCTTGAGCAGGACCTCCATTTCCACCAGCCTGGCTTTGAAAGAACCAAGCCCATGTGTGGCTCTTGACAGATTTGTCATCTGGGTTAAGGAAGAAAGACCTAATTCCCCTGAGCAGACTCCAGTGCTTGGCTGATCATGGGTTAAACTCAGCTCACCAAAGGCAATTCAACCCAATCAGATAAATATAAGCACGAAGACAAGGATGTTTAAGTGGGGATGAAATAACAGGACCAAGCTCTTAATTCAAGCTACATCACAAAACACCCCTTAGGTTTTAAACCAACAGGAAAACCCCATTGGAATCTACCACTTCACTTCTGCAGCTTGGGTTTAAATATATCCCAAGGTCTTCAAACTGCACCCAAGACCGAAACATCCAAGTTGCACAGACAAGGGTTACTACAATAACTTGAAAATAGAAGTTAAAGTTATGAAGAGGCTATGAACAAAAACAAAATTTGATTTTATGCTGCTGAAATAAGCTTTCAAAGGTCCGTTGGAATGGAAGGATCTGGAAGCATGAAGGCAACACAACCTGACACTGGCTTTAGGCTGGACTCCCCCAACTGCTGTAATTCAGCTGGAGCAGCTGCTGGTGTCTCAGCTTCCCCTGCCCAGTGTCCCATCCCATTCCTCCTTTGGAACCTGCAGCTGACTGTGCACATGCACTGTAGCTGAGGAACTAACAAAATTCAGTGTTCAGTCAGATCAGCTCCCTGGTGCACTCTGTAACACAGGAATTAGCACACGGAATATGAGAACCACCTCTTGTACCAGCTACCAACATTCTGGGCACCCCAAAGCCACTGTGAAAGGCACATTCCCTGGCCCAGGGGAGCTGCAAACCCTGCCCAGCAGAAGGTGCCACCTCCTCCATCCCTGGTGTACATTCCCAGGCCTCCCTTGAGCCCAAGCAGTGAGTGATCCCAGCAGAAAACTAACCCCATCAAAATATCTAATCAAACAAAAGTGGCTATTCATTAGATCAGCTTGTCCTGTGTCACACAATGTATTTATTTATATACAGCTCCATCTGGATGTCTCAGGCACTGAAGCCTTTCTTTCACTCCTGCTTCCTTCTCCTTCCACCCCCACCCAAAGGCAGGATCTTCCCCCAGGTGAGGATCAGCTGCTGTGGAGCCAAAGCCACGGATGGAGCAGAGCAGCAGCCACCTTAAACCCCATCACACCATACACTGCAGGGAACAAACACCCTGAGGAGGCCAAGGACAATGACCAGAACACAAGACAAGAATAATCACAGCTCTGAAAGCCATTTTTCCCTCTGCTCTCGCCTCCCCACAGGAACTTGCTGTGGGGACAGCAGTGGGCAGCTCTCAAACAAACCTGTTGCTTGGCTGCAAAAAGATTGCCAACTTTTCTGGTTTGAAACTTCACAATAGGTAGATCTTCAGGATATAACAAGATCCACCAAGTTCTGACTGTCTGAACACAAAACATTTGACTCCACATCCCTTCTCTCACCAAACTAGATTCTCTCCCCACCCTCCCCCCCAGCAGACTTTACCTAACAAACCCCTGGTAACTCCAAGGAAGGTTCCAGCTGCATATCAAACATTTGCTGGGCAATTGGCTCAGGCAGGATGTTGTGAAGAGTTGTAGCTCAAAGCTGTAGTCTGTCTACAAAAAAACTATTGTATTTTAAAGGCAGCTTTTCTTATAAGCATGATTTTCCTCTGCTTGGTCACACTCTAGTAATTTATAAATTGATATAAGACAATTAAACAGAAAATCTTTTCCAGTTTCCCACCAAAATTCAAACTTGCAACACTGAAAGTAGAGAAACTTTATCCCAGAACAGACCCTACAAGCACACTGACACACAGGCTCTACAACTGGCTTTGCTCTAATTACCCTTTACTATACTGGCATTTTAAGTATTGCAAATGCCCAGATCTGCCTTTATCTCTCACAATTTGACTCAGAATGAACAGAAGCAGCTATTTGGAGTTATCCCACACAGTGGACTGTCTGACTAGAAAGGCATTTTTTGACTTAATACTAATTTGTAAACCTATGAAAAGAATTTCACAGAACCTGCTTTCAGCTTGAACCTATCTCTGATTGCAATCCTTAAACAGTAACTTTGATGCAAACACCATCTCACAACCCCATTATTTAAGTTAAGAACATACAATAAGTGGTAAAAAGGTGAAATCTAGCAAAGCAGTGAAAATGGATGCATGGTTTTAACCTGCTTTCTCAGAAAAAAAAAGCTATGGGTTACCAAACATCCAGCCAGCAGGAAACCATGGGGAGGAAAATTGTTCTGTTTGCAGGTACATCAAAGGTTGTCCTACCCCAAGCCCAAACACACGATTCTTGCGGATCATTCATTTTGGTACAGCCTTTCCTTTTCCCTCTCCAGAGCAGTGAGTAAGTGCCAGCCCCGTCTCTGGAGCAGACAACCATAAAAGTTCCTGCTTTTTTGGGGGTGGAGGGGGCAAGTTTTTTGCTATTTCTTAAAAAGGAGAAAATGTTGGGTTTCTAAAAAGAGGCTCCATGCAGGGGGAACGGAGGGTTCTTGTTTATTGGTAGATAATATTTCATGCCCAGGTGCCCCAGAGCACAGCCCAGAACAGCTCTGTTCCCTGGTGGACAGCCTTGTTTGTTGTGGATGCAGGCTCCAAAGGGCTGCTGTGTACGTGCCCTCTGCTGTAGGTGCACAGGCTCAGATATCAGTCTGTTCAAGGACATTTAAAAATTGAATTCCTGACAAGTTTTGTGAAAACGAGTCAGTGCTCTGGGGAAAGAGGGAAAGAGACCTTCCCACCAGCACAGGTTCTGCTGCTGCCAGAGCACTCACAGGGCTGGGGCATAAATGCTCTGTGACATGGAAAGCACACAGGTGGCCTGACAACCTGCCAGTCTTCAATTCCAAGCTCCCAATCACTTTTTTTTTTTCCTTTCCTCTTTTCCTACTGGACTGATAAGCACAGGAAGAGATCTGGTTACAGAGATGAAGCACGCCTTGTATTTGGTGTTTGTCTCTAAAATGTTGCCTGGTTACTCCATAAACTATCATCAAACACTTAGCACTGTGAAGTGACTTGTGACAAACATCTCTAACAAGGGCCAACAGGAAGAGTGACAGGCACAAGTTTGTTTGCTGGGACCTGCCACACCAAATATTCCCTGACACACTTATGGTCACCAAGAGACTCCTGTTTATCCTACACTTTACCTCCACCTGCACTTGTGCAATGATCTGCCTGTACAGCTCAGTCACTCTCAGGGGAGTTTAGCTTCCCAAAGACAGGGCAATCTGGAGGAGCTGTTTTGCCAACAGTCACCCATCAAACACCCCAGGGACCTTTGCAAAACTAAGGGACCTTGCTAAAGTTGACTTTTCAAGCTTTAACACCTGAATTTCACCTGTTTAAGGACAACGAACCTACACATGCCCAAAGTATGTGATGCAATACATCCAAAGCAGCTGGACAGTATCACTGTCAGGTTGCTCTCCTCAGGAGGTTTCAGGTGACTAAAAGCATGGAAACATCCCAGGTATCTTCAAGAAAGGTGAGTAGGATCATTGCACTATCCTTCCAAAAGCTGGAAGGAACCTCTGCAGGTCAGAAATGACCAAGGACACTTCAGGGGAATCCACCTCTCTTGGTGCACCTTCATACTGCATTTATCTTTTTATTCTTGCCTTGCCATCAGCAGCTTATTTGTATGTTGGGTGGATTTTACATCCAAGTCTTATTTGAAACTCTCAAGCAATGAACTTGCAGAAATTCTTACTTTGTCCTAAAAGGTGTAAGACATTAGTGTTATACCATAAGTAAGACCAAATTCAGGTGCAGTCTGATCCTAACGGGTATCCAGTGGTTTTAAGGTTCAGAATAACAATATTTATCAGCCTTGCTTCATCAGTGCTCAGACACTTCTTCCACAGAACACTGAGAGCCCTCAAAGCTGGCTCAGACATCACTCCATGGGGAATTACATCAACCCCCTCCCTGCAGCCCAACGCCATCCACTTCAAAGCCAAATCCAAGAGTGCTGCTTTAAATCAATCACCAATTCCCAGCTCTGTCTGTTCACCTGGTATTTCCCACATGGAATGATACAGGACGGACACAGCCAGTGTCTACTACATTTCCTCTGCCCAGAAACCAGCCTGTCTGAGAACTGTCAGGCTGAGCTACCACTGGTCTGTCAAAGCAGTATCTCACCCTTGCCTCTTTCTTTACTTTGTCTAATTACTGCAAGAGATCTCCAAGCCTGTAGTGAAGGGCTAATAAAGCACCTCTTCACTGTGGGAGGGGTAAACATGCTATACATGTTCCTGCTATCTGTGAAGTTAAAACAACAAAAGGGGGTTTTTTGAAGAAAAAGAGTGGTTCTATCCCTTACTCTGGAAGATGTGAGATTTGAGACAAACCCCAGCCATGCTCCCTGGCTGAGGGCATTAAGTTAATAATTACCAGTGAAGCATAGCAGAGGTCACTCAAACCCCAGTTATGGTTCAGCCTGGGACTTGGTACAGTGACCCACAGCACTGAACACAAGGGATTTCTTGCATGTCTGCACCAGATGAGGTGACCACACTCGTTGTTCACTCAGCCCCAGCACAGCCCCAGCACGGGAGGAACCGGCCAAGCCATGAATTGAGGCTATTTTAGAAATCACGAGTGCGGCATTTGCAACATTAGCCTGAAATTCCCTGAATTCCTAAAGGAAAAGCTATGACGTTCTCGGCATTGCCAGCCAGGGCTGAGTCAGCACAGAAGGACAAAACAAACTGGACTGTGTCCTGCCCACCCAGTGAAACTGGGCGCAGCTTCTCCATCACACACCAGACAAAACCTGGATTTTATTTTATTTTCAAACTCATTCAGCCTGAAGAAGCTTAAATATGGTTTAGTTCTCACTATCAGTCTTTGACCACCTTTATTACTGATCACTGAGAGAAGCTTTAGCAGGTCTAACTTAGACATTACAACAGAGACGCTGCACTTGTGAGTAGCAGTTAATGGGTAACACATTGCTGCCCTAACAAATCCAAACGGGGATGGGTTTATTTATCCAGCCTTTTGAGGGGGGTGACTGCTGGAGCTGAGATGAGCAGAGCACAGAAAACTGCCCCATCCCCAGCACAGATCCAAGGGCAGCTGAGCTGTACAAACACCAACACGTGGAGAGGGACAGAGCCGGGAGTGTGGGAGTGCTCCCGATGTGCCAGGGACAGGCACAGCTCGGGCACTGACCCGCTGTCCCAGCCAAGGGCTGGCTCACACTCGAGGGTTTCCTGCAGCTCAGCTCAAGGGCAGCAACAACCCATAAGGCAGCACCTCCTCACACTGCTCAGCCAGAGCTGCCAGGAGCTGCTCCCACAGGGATCCTGAGCTTCCGACACAGACACATTCCTGATTCGTGGCTCCCAGGAGAAACGAGCAGCTCCTAAATCTACACAGGCCACCCCTATGCTTATATTTCAATTCCCATTTCCATTCTGCTTAGCAGTAACCTAAGATCAGTAGAAGCTGGCAAGCCAGAGGCTGGAGAAGGTTTATTTGGACTACAGAGCACTCAGCATAGCAGTGGTTTCCATCCTCCATCAATTCTGCTAAGTTGTTGTACTTCCCATGCAGTATAATTTTGTTTAGACAAAGATTACACTGTCAACTGAAACAATGATTCAAGGAGGTCCTTTAACTGTAAGATCTGCTGTTTAAGCTCATTCATTTACCTTTTGCTCTTCTCCTTCCCAAACAAATAAGCAAACACAAACCACTTAACAAAACTGGACAAAAGCTTACTTTCATTCCAGTGGCCTCTTTCCCAAGCTGTTTGATTGTGCCTGAACTCCACAAGCTTAGAAAGACAGCAAGTATGACAGCAGTACATAGCCAGGCTTTTTAACTTCAACACAGCAGGGGCAGTGGTTTGGCTTTTTGTTCGGTCACACACAGGACAGGGCTTGGATCACCTCCCACATCACTCCACCAGCATATCCACCAGTGATTCCAACACAGCACCCAGCAATTCCTAGGCTGAGAACGTGTCAGTGTTTTTCTGATGGATATTTTCTCAGTCTCACAGCGAGCTTTTTGACAAAAACGGTTATGTGAAAATGCTTTCAGTCACAGATTTGTTGCATGAACTCCTTACACCTCTGCTCTTCAGCACTGGGGTCAAGTTACTGCTTTTTCCAAGCACTGAGCACCATAAGAAGTTCCAAAACACTTTCTCGAGAGAACATGCAAAAGCCACTGTTAACAGTCTCAGGAGAGAAAAGCTCGTGAGCTTCCTTCACTTTACAGCTGAGGCCACCACAGAGTGTGGAAAGGTTCAGCACAACCCACCTCATGTGCTGTGTGTGGTCAAGCTGAACATTTGTCTACAATTCAGATCTGGAGGGGGTGGGAAGGGATATCTCAAATGAGACAGTTCAAACACTAAAATCCTTTCCTCAAAAGACCCAAGTTGATTCCTCTTTCTTATGATTTTAAACACAGATTTGGTTTAGGTTTGAGTCTGCATAGCTTTTAAAGTTCAACAAGTCAGAGGACAAACACCACACTCCCACCCTCTTGGGCCTGAATCACCACTAGGTGCTCAAACTCTATTTCAGCACAACAATTTGAAATTGCACAATATAAATCCATCCATCAGCTTTTAAGGAAGAGTCACAGGTATATTCAGGTCTCCTTTCCTTTGGAGGAAAGGTGTTGACCTTTAGTTCTTTAAGGTCAAAAGAGTTTTTACTCCCATGCACTTGTGCACATACACAAGCATTTTCCTCTCCCCTTTGCCATCTAAACATGAGCATCATATATTCCTTATGTTATTTACAGGGGGGAAATCCTTCAAATCCCCTTTTCTCTCTCTCCTGAGCACACAGGTCTGACACAAACAGTAGTTCCTGCAGGTACGAAGCACTGGAACCATCCAGCAGTTTCACACAGATATGCTGGTGACTGAAGGAATCCTTCCCTCAGAAACCCTCACTGGTTACAAAATGCCTTTGATTGTTGTTTTAATACTGTTTCCATCAATAACCAAGTGTATATTGCACTAAGGGGGGTAACATCTCCCTGTTGAAACAGGATGGACACAGCAGCAGCACCTCCCCACCAACAACCCTTCCCCACCCATTTTCAGCACCTAATGCCACCTTTCTTCCAGCCAAGTATGTGAAAAACAAGGATACAGGAAAGAGGATAATCACTGCAGGAATTTTTGACCCAGTAACTACTGTGAACCCATTCCTGTACTAAAGGCAATGTTCCCCCGTGGCTTTGTGAAGAAACGTTTCACCGCATCTTTTAACTGTATTTCATTTGAGATGCTGAATGTCACCAGGATCAACTTCTGCTTTAAAAAGAGACACAATGACATTTTACCAGTTGCCTCTCCTTGGCCTGTTGAATACTTCAGAAATACCACTGATGGCAAGCACCCAATAGAGACTAATTAAGCTCCATGCACTCATAATAAACAACTGTGCTACAATTTCCAAGTGTCACCAGCTTCCAAAAAATCTGCCAGTTGCAGCAGATTCCTTCATTCCTACCTGTCCCCTCATGCACAGGCAGGGGCACAGGAACCCATCCCACCCCCAACCCTCCAGTGTCAGGAACACACAGGCCATGACCATTTAACCCACTTCATTTTTTTGCACAGGTTACAAACTAAAGTTACTCACAGGGCAAGACAGACCTCATAGAATGGCAATCAAGATCTCACGCCAAGAGCAAGGAACAAAAATAGCAAGAAGGGATGATCCCCACAAGACTTTCACGTCAGCCATCAGATTCCCCTGCAATTTCCCAATCCATTAACCTAAGAATTCATGTATTCCTGTATTCCTCACACAGCCTTTCAGCCCCCACTATATCCTGAGGCACAGACTAGCACACTTCAGCAGTGCTGTTAGAAAAATTGCTTCTTTTTGTTGTTTTGAACATGTCATCTGCAAATCTCAAGTAATGACTCTTTGTTCCTGCATAGGAAGAGATGGGGTGGGGGAGGATCACCCTCTCCCTGTGCCACTTCAGATTTAGACCTCAGTTACATCTGACCTGAACTATCATTTCCTTACTGAGTTTGATTCATTTTGGTTGTTTTTCCAATGTGTCCTGTCCCATTTCCTCTGCGCCCAAAGCAGGGCAGGGCAGGGCTGTACAAAGTGCAGATAAAGATAAAATCATAGAATGGCTTGGGTTGGAAAAGGCCTCAGAGATTCCAACCCCTGCCATGGGCAGGGACACCTTCCACTAGCCCAGGTTGCTCCAAGCCCCGTCCAATCTGGCCTTGGACACTTCCAGGGATGGGGCAGCCACAGCTTCTCTGGGCAACCTGTGCCAGGGCCTGCCCACCCTCACAGGGAAGGATTCCTTCCTCATATCCCATGTAACCCTGCTCTCTGGCAGTGGGAAGCCATTCCCTGCATCCTGTCACTCCAGGCCCTTGTCCTGAGTCCCTCTCCAGCTCTCTTGGAGCCCCTTTAGGCACTGGAAGGGGCTCTGAGGTCTCCCTGGAGCCTTCTCTTCTCCAGGCTGAACAATCACAGCTCTCTCCATCCCTCTGATCATCTTGGTGCCTCCTCTGGACTCCAGCAGCTCCATGCCCCTCCTGTGCTGTTCTCCAGGGCTGGAGGCAGCTGTGCTTGGGGTATATTGTCAGTATATATTACAAAACCAGAAAGAATGTAACATGCTCTACTATAATGTTATACATTTACAGCCATGGCTGATGGCTGCATTCAGATCTCCACAGATCCGGTTCATCCCTACAGCTCCCACTCAAGCAGTAACAGCTCCAACACCACTAACACTTTAGCTTTACCATCACTGTGAAGAAGTCCCAGAACAAGAAGAATTTTAATGCTTCAGAGTAATGAGAAAGCCACAAGCTTTTATTCACCACGAGCTATGAAACAGAACTCAAGATGTGCAACACCTTGTGACTCTGAATGGCTGGGGAAGGCACACAACGTCTGTCAGGAACCCCTAAGCAGCCAAATACCTGAGAGCACCAGGTCAGGACAAGAGAAAGGAAGCTGGAGACATACTGGGATATAAATTGGCACTGTGTTGGTGATGTGATCCTGGGATCAAAGCCTCTCACCAGTTCTCTCCACTTGCTAAGGGATGAACATCACTCTGCTGCTTGTCGCTTCCTTCCCAGAGTGTAACAAAGAAATGTTAAGTCAGGAGGAAGGGGGAGGAAAAAGGAGCTCCTGCAATTGCTGGCAGCAGCAGTTATGGCACAGCTACACTTAGTTCAGCACCCCAGAGGAATGCAGACACCAGTGACAAAAACCAGCAGCACCCGGCAGGGCTGTCACGGGCCAACGTGCTGTCAGGATTAGAACACATTTAAGTTTTTGTTCCACCGAGGCATTATTGCCTGTGCATGTCATCTGAAGACTTAAGCCAAGCAGAAGCGAATTATCCATTTCACAACTACCTAGAAATAAAAGGAGTTTAATTTCAACTAAAGCTTCGCTGCAGAAGCAGGTGCTGGGCTGAGTAATCACACGAAATGATTCATCCCATGAATGATTTCCCAAGTTGGATGCACTTAGGCTTGAATTCCTGTCTGTAGGCACAGTCACAATTCAATTATGAGGCCAGCTTGCATAGCAAGTTTTAAAATTAAAGTCATCCCCGGTTGCCCAGAATATCAACCAAAAAAACCATGGAACTGGCTCCTCTGTTCCGAGCTGCACTTCAGAAGTGGGGAGAAAACAGCCAAGACACTCAAAAAACTAAGAATTCCTTATGTAATTGTCACTCCTGTCTCATTTTTAAATAGAAGAAAGTCACTGAAGTTAGACAAAAAAAACAAATTATGTCAACCACTTCAAGTAACTCTTCTGAGCAACTGAGCCTTAAGGAGAGAGTTGCTCACTGTAAATATCATCATCAGGCCTAATTAAGTGCCCAGTCCTGAGGCTGAACCCCAATAAACAGGGATCCTCTCACATTTTGACCCAGAGAAGGACAAAGGTCAGTATCTGTTGTCAGGTACTAACTAAGCATTAAACTTTTCCAACAATAACAAAAAAAAAAAAAAAACAAAAAAAACAAAAAAAACCCAATAATAAAAAGAAATTAAAGGGTACCATAACCTAGTCCTAGAAATTAAGTTCAATTGAGTCTGTCCACTAAGGACTTGCCACTGATGCCATTCACAGATGGCCAAGCAAGGTGCAGTCATTTAAATCATGACAATAACTCAGCCTCTGGAGCACACAGGTTTAATGTCAAGAGACAGGACAGAAGACCAAGGGGAAGGAGATGGAATATTGCAAAACAAGTTCAGCTGACAGAGGTGTTTCTCATTTTATTTCAAATTCAAAAATAACAAGGCAGGAGACTGTTTCAGGTTTTTTCTACTTCGTTTCTTGCTTCAGGAATCCCTTTCCCTCCACCCAGCCACTGTATGTTACAGTGCTGCTGTACACAAGCCAATGTTGGTGTTAATGTTACTGCTACCTTAGTATTTATATTCCACACAGACTGACTGCACAAAGTGAAAACCCCAGAACTCGGACTGTAACAATAGAAAGACCTACAAAGCCTTCCCCAGGACATTTCCCAAGCAGCCAGTTCTGCTGAGATGGTTCTCCTGCACTTTGTAACCAGTGAAAAGGCCTTGGGGACCCCTTTTGGTAAGTCAAGATGTAATGAAAACACCAAGAATATTAATGGCATATATATCAGGTTGCACATATTCCTCACATACAGAACGTCAGCCCTCACTCCCAGGCTTTTTAGACTCAGAACAATTTTTTCCTCTTCCATTTGAAGATTTAATAGGCCTTGAAAGAAAAGAGTTGTCATATTTTAGTTTGGACTCTTATTTTCCGTACCTGGGGGGTGGACAGGCCCCCAAGGGAGGGCTTAAATCAAGATTAACTACAAATATAGATCAATATGATGTGTTTAGGAAGAAGTATTGCACCTGTAGGCAGTTCTGGCTCCTCCAACACCAAGTGCATTACGCTGTTTCCGATAAACCTTCTCTGCAACAGGATTAAAGGCAGTCCCAAAATATCAGTGCTAATTTGGTACTCATCAAGATGTCCTCGGGGAAACAGGATGAAAAGGAGAGACTAAGCATAATTATACAAGAGTCATATTGGCAGGCAAGCTGGTCTCTAGTAGCAAAAAGCCAACAAGTTTTCCCTTAATATTTCTTCCAAAGCACTTTCATACCAACGAATAAAGAGGCATCATAAAACAAAGCCTCCCTTCCTCTAGAAATACAGTGGGGAAACTGGAAGGGAGGAGGGAAAAATGAAAGTGAAGTATGGTAAAGGAAGACAGAAAAATTTATTAGTGCTGCTTTTGCACCATCAAGTCTCCCTTGCTGGTAAAACAGTCACAGATGAGCTATCAGACCTACAGAATTCATTTCCTTTAAGAAAATCCCAATCCATGGCAAATTCTTACTGCCAATAATTTTTAGCAGGACTGAAGAACACCAGCAAGTCTTGCAAATTGTATTACCAGACAGAATTAAGGTCAAGGGATTAGGACACCGATTCCTTATGACCATGTCAACTGTCCAGGAGCTGTGAAAAACTCAGCCTAGCAATGTTTTGTGGAGCCAGGGCCAGCCCTCCCCAAGGCTGGGCTTGGTCCCTGCCTGGGGCCAAGCAATCCATCCCCCCTGGAGCCTCTGGGATATGGGCACTCACTGCTCCAACATCTCCTTAGGGAAAAGAAGGGAAAGCACGGGAGAAATCCACTAAACCACTTGTGAAGTTACACCCTCCCACCACATCCCTTTGAAAGATAATTACACGGGGGAAGAGAGGGGAAATCCAGTCTGTAAAGCTGAATTGCAGGTTATTATCTGTGCGGTCAAGGCACCGGGTAATGAGTCTTTTCCTGGAGAGAAATCCTGACTGGCATAACTAGAATGCAGCCAAAGTCTTGCTTGTTTTAAATAAGACCACGTTGAGCCCAGCCTTTAATACAAGTCTTATAGAAGAAGCAGCACTGAGATCAAACCATGAGTGAGTTTTGCTTTTCCTTGCAAAACTCACCCCAAACCCCTGGTGAATCACAGCTGACCCCCCCAACCTGCTCATCTGCAACACTGTGAGAAACAATTCTGCTCCTCCCTCTCCTGTGGCAGCTCCACCTCTGGGGAACACCATTCCCTCTCCATCACGGCAAACTTGGCTTCCTGGACACGTTCTCTGTTCAGAGCTCTGCCCTCCGTGTTTGACAAGCCCTGAACCTGATTTCCAGCCCGTTGCTCCCATCCCCAAAGGGCAGGGGGAGGTCTGACCTGGGCAGCCCGAGGGGCCAGAGGTCCCCCCAGACAGGAAACTCTTCAAGGGGCCAAGAACAGAGCAGGGTTTGATGGTTGGCAGTTCACAATGTTTGCATACAGGCTTTTCCTAGCAGAGAGCAGAAGGGGCAGGGATCCATTTATACCCCCAGTTTAACAAAATGGAGTGTTTCCAGCAATGTTTAAGACAAGGAATAACTATTGAGATCAGTTGCTTCTGCTCACCAAAAAAACCTTCCTTTCATAATCTAAAGAGAAATCTCTATTTTCTTGTTTAAATATGACTTTATTTATTAGCAGAAACTGGAAGCTGAGCTGTGACCATCCATGCTCTGAATTAAATACATGAAATCATCAAGACACTGAGTGAAACTTTACTCACTGTGCCCAATTCCCTGCACAGAAAAATTGTCTTTCAAGAAATCATTGCTCTGAGTCACAGCCCTGGTCCAGGTATCCTGTTAATCACTGTAAACAAAGCTCACAAACACCCAGAAAATGAGTAGTTTGTGATTAGTTGCAAGGAGAGTAAACATGATTATACTTTAGAACACAACACTGAACAAGCCAGGAAAATCCAGCCAACCACTTTCATTAATCTAAATTAGTGGCCAAGATATTTCTATAAGGGTAAGGTCATATTATCCAAAGGAATTGCATTCCTATGGTTTCAACTTCAGGTTTGAATCCTAATAATTAAGCTTCAGATGTCCAATACTGGAAACACAAGTCATCCATACCAAAAGCAGGCTGTGAATATACTGTAACAGCAACACGTGACTCGCAGTAACACTGGAAAAACTCATCTCTCCCACCTCTCTCTTTACCATCCCATCTGTATCTCCCAAAGCAGCCACAAACACAGACCAGAACTGTAGAACAGTTTCATAAATGTGTGTTAGTAACTTATCAGCAAAAGCATTTTGATGGAGGATTGCGCTGCAAATCAATGCTTGCAGAGATCTCTGAGGACTCCATCTGAATCTTGGTATAGAGACCTATTCCTACTGGCCAAAAGTTTCTGATACACCTTTTCTGTTTCATTAGAGACTGAATGCCTGGTAAAACATAAGGCACAGTTGGAAGACTGAAGACATTTTGTACATTGTGTTAGTCACCTGGCTGGAAGGGAAAACCCATCTCTCCTTACCATCAGCAGCTGACCTTGGGTTGCCACTGCTGGTCAGAAAATAAGTGGACTAATATGATGTGCTTAAGAGTAAACATATAAAGCTATAAGTACTTCAGGAAAAATTAGGATCCAGTATCTCAGGGGAGCTCTCATGGGACTGCTCCCAGTGGTGATTTGCAACGAAAGACACTGCAATTGTGTTTACATGAGCAAGAATGTATTTCAGGAAGTGCCATCTACCAACACACAGAAATATGCATTGTTTGGCAGCTTATGGGCAACAAAATTCTTACCCTGTCACAGATACTACTGACCAGGTCACAAAGCACATCAAAGCTGAGACTATCAAAGTCACTTCATATATCCAAGATGCCCCCTGAAAAAAAATCTTACATGTATTTAAAGAAACCTGCTGCTGTTAAGACGAGCATTTTTGGTGCTCTAATGACTAGAAAACCTCCATTGTTGTAATTCCAAATTTTATTTATATGGAGATTTCAGTTCAGTTCTCTGAAGTGCTCAAGTGTCTCTCCCAGAATCAGGGCCCATCCAGAGGCTCTGGAAGCACAGAGGAACCTCCCTGGAGCAGGGTCAGTGCCAGGGCTCTCCACTCATCCCATCTGATACCAACACTCACCAGTCACCCTCACCATGACCCATCATTTACACCTGTTCCAGAGTCTGAACTTATCCTTGCAATGCAACTGTGGAGACAAACCACCAGTGGGAAGTCCAGTGGCTCCTGCAAACACTCCCTAAAATAAACAGGGAGTAGCTCCATACAGGTGAAGGGCACCAGAAGCACAGATTTAGTTAAGCTTAGACAAGTTATTCCCTAATGAATGGATCTCATCGCATGGGTTTCATCTATTCTTATTTCAATCTATGCCTTCATTCTTTCAAATGAAAAGAATTCAGACTATCAAGATCAAAAAGAAAGCAAGCACAGACAAAGATTTGATACAAAATATGAACCCCCATGAAGGAGTAAGGAAAGAAAAGAGGATTGTAACCAAACATATACCAATATGACAACTTTTTTTTTAATTCCATTTTCCAAAAATAGTAACATCTGTCCACGTAGCAAGATCCCCAGAGACACAAATCAGTACCAGCAGTGTGTGAGCAAATATAGAGAGCACCTGCAGTGTAGTAACTACTGACATTGACTTACTTTTTTAGAGGACATTTGTCTCAAGAACTTCTCAAACATTCTTGAGATAATTTCAAGAGTTACTGTGCTTTCAGAGAGGGAGGCTTTTATTCACAAACCACTTGAGACTGCTACAATAAAATAATCTAAAGGTTTGCTCTACTCTTCCATGTGGAGCTGTTAATAGGGGTCCTCTGACCTGAGCTGTTAGAGCTGTTCTTGTCAAGAGGTCAGAGTTTTTCTTTCACAAATACACACGAAAACAGAGCCCCAAATATCCACTGGGAAGCAGAACAACTCTTGGTGGCCCCAGTTTGCTGCCTGTCCCTGCATAACCCCACTGTGAAGGCCCAGCTCTCCTGGGGCGAAAGAGCACTGGGCAACCTGGAGTTTATTATTAAACAGCCCCAAAGACAAAGTCACAACTGAAGAAACAAAGACTTGGGTGATTTATTTAAAGACAGAAACTGCCTTTAAAAAAGGAAAATTAATATTTTAATGGCTGGTTAACCTGGTAGCAGAAACAGCTTTTTCTCAGATTGTGTGAACTAGGTCAAACAGCTTTTACCTTCCTTCCAGCCCATCTAAGCCTACAGCAGAAAACACAGACCTGTCTCTTCGCACACACTTTTGTACCTACAACATGCTGCTGTTCCCACATCTGTAAACAGACCCCTAAAATGAATCAATATTGGGTAGTATGAGCTGTGTTTCCAAAACACTCTGTCAGAAGTGCAGCTTTGCAAGTTCAACAGGTGTTTGTTTCAACAGATTTAGATCGTGTCAGATTCAGTTTTCATGTTTGTCCAGCATAAAATTAAAGCCAAAAGTCAAAGCATGAGCTCTCCATTAACTCACTCTCTATTTTACTACAGACATGACATGTATCAGTTTGGAGAAAAAAAAACTTCAAGGTTAGGCATTTCCTCGACCTCTTTTTGAACTCACACTGTTGTTCCACTGTCACTTCAGATTGTCAGCTGCCAAAACAACACCCCTGCAGCTCTCCCTTTTCAATCACACTTCCTCACTCTTCCTTCATCCAAAGCCAGTGCACGCACATCTTTTGACGTGAATCTTATCCCTTCTGGTTGTTAAGAACAAAGTATTTCAGCTACAGCCTCCGGAGCGCAGTCAGGGTCACTTCGCTGCTGAGCCCGAGCGAGTCACACAAAGGCGGTTTTCTTCCCCTCCCGTTAAGCACTAAAAAAAGTTCCTGACTGCGTTAGAAATTACTGTGTAGCTGGCTAAGGGTTGCAGGCTCGTTAAAGAGTTGCCAATTAAGTGTTAAGCACCAATTACCTGGCCCTTACCTTGCAGCATGCACCTGTAGGCAGACTCGGAGATCGCATAGATGTGCGGTGGCATCTCGTGGCGCTTCTTCCCTCTGTACATCTCAATAATGTTTTCTGAATAAATCGGGAGGTTCTTGTAAGGATTTATAACTACACAGAACAGCCCTGAATAGGTCTGGGAAAAGAAAAAAAAAAAAAGAAAAACAAACCCAAACATTTCTGTTAGTAAACAGTATTGAAATAGAGTCATAAAGAACAAAAAGCTTTTTTCGCAGGTTCTGTAATATTTATCTTGAAACAAAATTGAGGTCCTTTTTGTAGAGCAACTCAAAGTGCATGCTATATTCAAATTATTGGTTCCTAGTTCTCTGAAAAGGCTTTTTAATTACCTGCATAAAAAGTAATTTAAAGATAATAAGCGTAGGTAAATTTGAAGAGGAGCATCTGATCTCTTTCACACAGACATTTAAATCTCCCTCCCGTTTGCCAAGTTTCAGGGTTTATGGACACCTTTTGATGTTCAACTCCTTCAGTAAAATGTGCATTCCAGGGTATTTTCACTTTTGAAGGAACTGATAATCTCCATTGCTCTAGTAAATAATCTGAAAAGCCTATTTCAAACCACCACTGTTCCTACTGTTATTTTCTCATATCTGTGCATCCTTCCTGCTCATCAGCCCTTCTCAATCCCACGGGGGGGGGGGGGGGGGGGGTTGGGTCATTACCACCCCACCCCCCCCCCCCCCCCCCCCCCCCCCGGCGGGCAGGCCCGCCCCAGCCCAGTTGATGGACAGCCCTGCAGCTGGCACTGCAGGCATTTCACACCCTGCCTTCAGAGCTGACACTCCACACAAGGTACCAGGACTGCCAGAATATCCAGGAACCAGCACAGGTTGGAACCCAGCACTGCTGATTCCACTGACTCTCACTGAGGCATTTTTTGAATCAAAACATGCCTCAGGTGCTACAGAACTGAGCCCACACTCAAGAGATGCCCACAGGGCCACACTTCCCTGTAATCCAAGTATCAGAGCCTCCTCCAGAACAGCTCCAGCTCTGCTCCACACCAGTTAGTTGTAAGGAAGCCATCCCAGAATCATCCATGGCAGAAGAACTCACACAGGCAGCCACCGACACTCGGTTATGTGGGAGGGCCAGACCAGCAGGGGCTGGCTCGGGATCAAAGCCTGAGCTCCTAGACAGACACCCTGCACACACCAGAGCTCACCCGGGGTGTTTCCCTAATCCAAGGCATCTGGATGGCTCTGCCTTTTCAGCAGCAACCAAAACTGACGGCTCTAAAGAAAGCACAATCTCTCCATTCACCGTTATCTCATCACATGCTTTGGCAGCGTGTTCTTTCTGGTCAGTGCAACTCCCAGCTCAGGAACGTGGGCAAGAGAGACCAGGTTTGACAGAAATAGGAGGTATCTTTCTAAATGTCAGGAAAATCATGCTTCTTACCTGTGCAGGTTGAGAGGAGAGAAGGAATGGAGAATAAGCAGAGACATTAACAGCTCTTGAGAGCCCAGAATACTGAGCAGGTAACTCAGCATTTCTATAATATTAGTCAATTTTAAAAAGTATTTCTGCTACATTTGTATCATCACAGTACCTGAAAGTTCTGATTTGCCTATTTTTTTTTTTTTTTAATATTTTAGTTGGAGGAAAAAGTGTCCTGTTCTTTCTGCACCTACAAGGGATTCTGGAAAGACAAACAGAAGGTGATCTCTGAACTGAGCCAGGAGCACCATCAGCAAAGAAAAGAAACTTGGGTTTATGCCAGATGTCCTGACACAGGGACATTTTATGTCCTTACAGGAAAATACTCCCTGTGCTTTGGGCAGATCTGCTGGATGATAAACACTGCAGGGCCTTACCATCTAAATAAGGTATTTATTTCCCAAGAGAAAGGAAACAGATGTTATCAGGTCAACTGATCCAAGCATAAAGAGCAACTTATCAGTCATTAACTCAACATAACATGGGACTGTTGGCAAGTGAGCAGTTCCTTTCCAGGGTCCTGCCCCTGTCCCTCTTGCCACTATCAGCACCTTTGCAGTAACTGAGCAAGCTGGATACAACCAAAGACAAATTTCAAAAAGAAAGGGTTGGTAATAATCAGTTCCCTGCCCAAACTTATTCATGGTCACTGGTGATATTGAAAGGGAGACAGAAGGCAGGACAGTTATTTTAACAGCCTGGTAGGACCAGCCAAGGAGCCAATTAACTGATGAGCACTGGACCTCCATTCCTGGCCAGCCAACTTCCCAGTGCTCAGCTGAGGTCACCCACACACATCTGTCATCACTGCTGCTGACACAGAGGCATCAAGAAGCACCACAGGCCTGGTTTCCAGTCTAGTCTTCAAGTAAGGATAACCAGGAAAAAGGCACATGTCCACTGAGCCCAGCTCAGGATCAGTGAGCAGCATCTCCACCGTGCTCCTGCAGCGCAGCCACAGCTCATGACACAGTTACTGGGGGAGATCTGTCCAGACAAAGGAATCCCCACACCCAGAGTCCACTTCAGACCTGTCCCCACACAGCCCCTGACCAGTGTAATGGCATCAACATGTGCAGAATCCAGCAGATGCCTCTGGGATGATTCTGGACTCCCATCCTGCAGCACTCCTGAGCCCTGCTCTGGTTTTCACCCACCCAGCTTCAAAGACTTCCAACTTACCTATTCCTCATCTTACCAAGGACAGGAAGTCCCAAAGCAGTGACTGGTTAAGATGAAAGGGTTGGTGTTGAATAATCCAGCTGTATTACAGTCACTCTTTCAAAAGCAACACTTCTATTGCTCTGCAAATCCATTCAAAACTTTTACCACCTGTTTTGGCCTTTTATGTTCCCAACAGAAAGCTGTTGTTTTATACCTAAAGTCACTGCCCTTTCCCCAACATGAATAAACTGATCTGATAAGTAATCAGAAAAAAAACAACCCTTAAGTGTTAGGCTAGAACAGTTTTTGAAGATGATCCTTCTCTTCCCCCCAGTTGCTTTGGCATCTTTTATTTCCCCAGCACAGACATGGAGTAAATGTTACTATTTAGCTATACAAAGAATTAATAATTTATAAAAATAAACTTAGCAATCCTTCAGACCTCTGTGGATGACCCCTAACCTGGAAGCCTTTCCAGACTCTCTCCTGAAGCAGGAATCGGATGGACCTGCGAACCTGGAATGACCAGAATAAGCAAAGCCCAACGATGCCAACATAACTCTGCCAATCCAGAGAAGACCAGCAAATGTCCTGGGCAAAGGAAAAGGGTTAATTTAAGAGGCTCTATATTGAACAGGGCCAAATTAGACCTTATGAAGCACAAAATTCTCCATTTCACCAGTGCTGGGGTTCATTATTTGAAACTAAACCTAAAGGAGTGGGGTTTATGCCAGACCATTCAGTCTGTGCCACAACACAGCTCTTCACACACACCACCCTGAACTCCCAACACCTTGATTCCCCTCATAGTTGCTACCCAGCTCATTCTCCCTGCAGAGTTCAAAAATCACACTTTCTCCAAAACACCACCACACTGCACAGCCCTAATTTACTCAAAGGAAAATGGAACTGAGCTTTCCCACTCGGCTCCCAAGTTTCCTGACCGTCATCTATTGCAGAAAGCAACCCTGAACATATTGGTGGGCTGTGTTCATGGCTTGGTAGGCACAGAAACACAGAAGAGACAGTTTTATTGAGCCAAATTTAACTGGGAGGGAGGTAAATGGTACAAAAATCTCATAGAGATATTTTATAACTGCAAGTCTCACAGTACATCACTGTACCCAAGACAGCAGATTGGAGGCAAGGGCTTTTTGCATGCAAACTGAACACATGAAAAGTAGGCTGAGGTTGTTTTACACCCCTCAAAAAGCTTCTTGGTGAGCAGCCATAGGAAGAATTATCAGAACTTGCACACCTGCTTAAATAAATGGACACCCTATTTAACGAATACTATCCTGCAGTACATGGACTCTGCTGGAACTGTCTGATGGGAATTAGAGCTGGGATCAGCACTGACAAGCTCCAGTCTGGATGAAGAACCAGACTTCACTCATTTTTCAGCTGACATGTATATTAAGAACTGACAGGCAAGTAAAGATGCTGATTCACCTTGAGCTCATGGGATCAGCTGTGAACAAGCTGGTTGCTTGAAACACACATTCCTGCTTTAGCCAGGAACAGGCTGCAGGCAGGATCAACCAACAGCAACAGCACATGTTGGAATAACCTGAGATGAGCTCAGCTGGTCAGAGCATGATAATAAAACACCAGGAGTTTGATCCTCTTGTGGGCCATTCACTTAAGAGCTGAACTCCATGATCCCTGTGGGTCCCTTCCAGCTCAGAATATCCTGTGATTCTGTGAATGCAAACTCCAGGCAAGGCTCCAGTAAAGGAGTGCTCTGACAGGGGTTTGTTACACAAGCTCTCCTTCACGACGCTAAGTGGGGAGTGTGAAGGTTTCCAGATGCCTACAGCCTTTATCCAGTAGTTTATCATCGAGTAATATGGGTTTTGGTGAGCTGTCCCAGACTGCAGAGTTCAGGTTCCTGGCCTGGCCCGTTTGAAAACTGCATTTTATTCCCACAGTCTGAGAGAGAGGTGGATTAAATGAACAACTGGCAAGCAGAATGTGTGATTCCCAGGTGAAAGCACGTGGCACTCAGGCTCTAAATCCAGAGTGTGGGTTTTCATGGCCTGTCTTCCCTTAAAACCATACTACACCTTCCCTGTGCAGGCACAGATGGAGGTGCTCAGGGTCAAAAGCCTGGGACGATTCCTTGGATTAACAGCCCAGCTCTGCAGTTCCTGCATCCAGGAACATGCTGTTATGATACATATGTTAGCTTGGTTTCTTCTGCCACAACATCTAAAGGCCTTGAAAGCACCACATTAGAAAGGCACAGGTAAAGTTTTGGAATTTGCAACCATCAGTTTGCATCCCCTGAGCACGCAGGCTCAACATTTATCTCCAGTTCTTCAGCTATAAAAAGTGACAGATTTACTCTATTACTACATCAATAATTAAGCTGAAGTAAGTAAACATCTCCACATCGCTCATTATTACCTGAAACAGAAACCAGCAGTTTCCAGCCTAGCAAGTGATACATGTTTTCAGCAGTATCCCACAACTAATGGAGTACAGCACATTCTCCAGGTTGATAAATTGCCTCATTGTAGCATTTTCTTGCCTGGTTTCCCTTCCTGAGTTTACAGACCCCCATTCCACACTCCAGGACCTACTGAGTTCTCTGAGTTGGACATGGTTTCCCCATGCAGAACCTTTTCTCCCTAAAGTCATCCAACCTTAAATTCAAGTCTCAAAGAAGGGCAGGCAGCTCTTCAGTCTCAGGGAGGAGGAAGGTGAGTTGTGCCCTGGGGTGGGACACGTTCTCTGCCCCTGCCCAGCTCCAACCCAGCTGCCCCTCAGGGCAGGGGCAGCCCCCAACCACCACACCCAGTCTCCCTGGCCAGGGCACAGCCAAGATAAGAACCTAGCAAATAACCCAGACATCTCTGCACGAGCCCAAACTGCTGGATTAAAACAAAAAATAAACAGCCACAACAAACAACAGCACCCACAAAGCTGGAATCCAGGGTAAGGAATCCCCTGTGGAGTAGTGGGAACCTCAGGTCAGAGAGGCTGGGGGACAAGAGCCACTGTTACTCAGGAAAACTGAGGAAGAGAGTGAGAAAGGGAAGGAGCACAACACATACGCCAGCTATTCATGACAAAGCTCAGCCCACGCTGTGGATGACTTGTCTGTGGATTTTCTCTGCAGCTGGAGCTGAACAGAGGCTCACCAGTGCTGTACTTTCACCCTGACAGCTGTCAGGAGACGTGTTTAAAGGGAGAAAACCCCACACTGGATCAGCAGTGCAGGTTCTGCCCTGCTCAGTGAGCTCTCCAGCTCTCCCAGACAGGCTCAGGGTCACAGCCACTCAGACAGAACAGCCTCAGCCACAGCAACTGCTCAGAGCTAAAACATGATCTGAGGTTGCACCAGGGCCAGAGGAGTATTAATATCCTTTCACAGGACTCCTGTACAGCTGCATGTTGGAGCTTGACTGCTCTACAAACAGCTTTACGCAGGCTACCAGGAGTTCTGGTGCAGGCACACAGCACAAAGCATTCCACTGAGCACTTCAACAGGAGTCCAGAGCCCAACCTGCTGCTCCTTTTCAGGCTGTTAAGCTATCTGTTTTGATAGAAACTGAATATTTGACAAGAACATGCACTTTTTCACAGCTCTGCCTGCCTCAGGGCAAGTAGGGAATTGACTGATTTCCCTCAGACATTTCTAACAAACTGAAACCCTGCAAAGAGCTCCCTCAACTTAATCACATTTATGAGTCTTCCAAAAATCAGGAGCCAATATGAAAACAAGTTCTTGTGTCAAAGCAACCCTTCCAGTGTGAAGCCCAGCATTTCTTCTGCCACATGCTGGGTATTAGATCCAGTGACTGGTTTGTGTTAAGGAAAAGATGGAATCAAGCAACAAACTTTCTATTTCTTGCAGTTTTCTTTCAATATCAGTCTTTGACACTCAGTAACGTGAAACATTCCCAGCTGGACCAGCAGGAAAATTAAAGCAATTAGAACACAGAAGCTTATATAATGCCACAGATTGTTCTAGGTTACACTCTGGCCTCACAGGAGGCAGCAGCTTAACAGAAGGAACAGCTTATAGACAGCCCCTCAAGTGCAGTGTTACCAGAGCTCCCACCCACAGCAGGCTCTGGAACTGGGGACTGTGGCATATTTCTCATTCTTTCCCTCTTCTGCTCCAGTAAAATGGAAAGTACATTAAAAAATGAAAGGGCTGCAGGCCAATTACAAAGGTAACACTTGCAATTAGCAGAAAAATATCTGCTGAAGTATTTTTACTTGCACTATAGTGAGCACGTTCTCCTCTTCACTGGTGGAAACAAAACCCAGCAGTGATCTGCAAGGAAAGCAGGAACCAGCAGGAGGGTTCTCAGAGCTCTCAGCCTCACAGAAACTGCTTCAAAACTCTTTTCCCAAAGTTTCTGTAAAAAATAAGTGTGGAGGAGTAGGCAGGGAAGATAATGCACGGTTCATTGGAGTTTGGAGCTGAATGTAACCCTTTCCTCAAGGAGCTTCAACATTTTATCCTTCCTCAAGGAACAGCAAAACTAGTCAGCTCCAACTCGACTTCCCCTACAGCACACATGTCTCAGGTCCATGTCCCCACCTCAAACTCTCCACCTGAGCATCCAGACTCAGGTCATGGGCTCCCCAACACTCCCACGTGCCAGAGGCCACCTGGAGACTGACATGGGTGAACACAAGTCAAGCGTTTGAGAAATTCTGCTCATTTTAATCCTCCTGACTGAATGAGGTCAGGAAGCAGTTAAGGAGCAGTTCCAATGATTTATGGGGGTATCAGGAAGGCACAGCATCAACTGTGGGCAAGGGACTTCCTCCAGGAAAGCTGGGCCTATGACAGATGTGGCAACAGTAGCATTTTTTTAAATAAGTTTTTCTAAAGCCCACTGGATTTTGAATGCCTTAGTTTCTACTGGGGCTTCATTACACCCCACATCTGAGTGAGCAATTCCTTCATCCCATCCTGCTGCAGTGGGTACAAGAGTGGGAACTTTTGTCTGCACAAGACAGACTTGGGATCCTCCCAGATCATCTTTCAATTTAAAAAGTTCAAACTCCAATGTTTATAGACCCATTGAGTGGGCAAAAGGCTGTGTATCCCAGGACTTTCCAGACATTCACCTGCACTGACCACTCAGCCCACTAAAATACAGCCATCTCTGCAATTTGGATGTTAAGATGTCCCTGGTAAATCAGTACCTTGTGTCAAACCTGCCAGTGGGTGCCAGAGCACCCATTTGGGTTTGCCAGAATACTTCTGGTAACAGGACATTCATAAGTTTATGGCTTTTCAATTTAAAATATGCTTTAAAAGTGGAATGGAAGGGTCTTTTCTTGCCATCAAAAGAGGTGCTGACCACAAGTAGAGCTTTGAATTGCTGGGAAAAGTGTCACCCAGCCCTGACTTAGCAGTCATTAGCTTATTCATTCCCATTCCAGCCAGGGTCTGCAGTACCAAGAACAAGCTGCTTTAAATTTAAGCACAAATGAGGTATTTACATTCCTGATCTACTACTTGTATTTTGATTAAAAAAAAAAAAAAAAAAAAAAAGCTTTTAATGGACTTTTTTTAAACCCAGGTTGGATGGGGCCTCTGAGCCACCTGGACTAGTGGAAGGTGTCCCTGACCAGAGCAGGGGGTTCAAAAGAAATGAGCTTTAAGGTCCCTTCCAACCCAAACCAGTCTAATGTTTCATGACTTAGAAATTCAAAATTCAGACTGCTGCCTCTAACAAAGCACTGAAATATCAGAGTGGCTAGGAACAACTTTGCTTTTTGCAGCTCGAGAAGAGGAATAGTCTATGTCAAAATTACCTTCAAAAGAAAATCATCTTGCTCTAAAGTGAAAGAAGAGGACTCTCAAGCTGCACACAAACCAGACAGTCCCTCACAAACAAAACGGTAAAAAACTACTTAAATATATTTTTAATAATTATTGACACCGTTCTTTCCTTCACATCAGCCATGAGTCAAATTAGGTAGTAAACTTGGAGTAAAAACTTCCTTTTGAACATAACTGACATGCCTGTACTTGAGCTTTGCTTTTCTAAATAGACTGAAGCCAATAAATACATTGTTAATATTGAAGTGCAAAGGTATCAAGATAGAGAAAAGACCTCTTCCTACACCAGAAACTCCTTTGCAGCTCTCAAATTTTATTTGTAGCTCCCCAAAGCCCCCAGGTATCTCTCCCCTGTGTATTGCCAAGTGCAGCATCTGTCCTCCTGGCACTCTATTTTCAGACTAAATCCTCCTTATCCCCTCTGCCACTTCCCAACCCTTCCCACCAACACCAGAGACCCATTTGAAGCATCTCCCTTTTCCCAGGGCTGCAGTTGAAGGAGGCAGCTTTGGCTCAGACACACCCTCCACCCCAGAGCTGTGAGCCACAGAACTGCTCTGAACCTCCACAGCTCCCAGCACAGCAGGCTGGAAATCCCAGCCCCGCAGTTCCTGCACTCCAATGCCACACTGGACCAGGAAGAGCTTGGAAGCTGCTTCATGAACACCCCCAAAGCTCCTGAAGCACTGACAGGGAGAATTATTGGAGCAGCAATCTTGACAAGTGGGGTCTTGAAACCCTAGCAGCCTCCAAGGCTGAGGGACTCTTAACATCCACTCCTTCCAGGGGATTTTGTTTCTCCAGTTCATTGTCCGAGTCAAAGATTATTCCCCACCCATGAAATCATATTTTGCTGACTTAAGTAGAAATCAAAATCTACCTAGAAGCCTCCACAGTGGCATTTTACATGTTCCCTCACTCATGCTACAGCCCTTGATGACCCAAAACCTCTGACTAGAACCAGACTGCTCTCCTAAAGCAACACTCCCAGAAAGGTATCTGTAACTCAGCTCATCATGGCATATTCAACAACCACCACAAAACCAGTCTGAGCAAAATCATGTTTATTCCAAATCTTCAAAGGACCTCCTAAACCCTTTGGGAATTCCTCCTGAGTGCCCTTCCAGTGAACTACCCCCAGTTCCTGATCTACAGCTTGAAGGACATCACCTTAAAATTCAAGTTGGCCACTCCAAAGCAGGGCAAGCAGAATAGTCCAGTTTTACATGAAGCCAAAGAATCAACAGTTCACAGGCATTTACAGTAACCAAAATACAGCTGCCACTCCAGCAAGATAAGAGACCAATCCAGAGCATTAGTGACTCAAATGACTTGTAAGAAATGCTGACACCCCTAGAAAAGCTCAAGATTTGGGAAAGCTCAGCTATGAACACTTGGAGTGAAAACTCCAAGCCAAGGTGAAAGTGCTGAGAAAACAAATAAAACACCTGCTGTAGGTGGCTGCACCTTCACAGAAGCAGCACTTTGTGCTTGATGAAAACCAAGCCTCAAACATGAGCAGAGATCTCAAGGACTCAGATTCACTGACAGGTTAAGGAGAAAAGTCCAAGTGTACAAAGTCATAATGACAGATTTACCCATTCTCAGGGGTTAAATATATATATAGGGAGAAAAAATATATATATATATTCAAAAGGATTGGCAGCCTCTCTAGGAAAGAATGTTTTTAACATACTTTTGTTACACTCAAACCTTGTGGCAAGCAACAGAAAAGGTGATGTTAAAAGTGGAGCAAGAAATTATTTCATCTCCAAAGCAAAAGTGGGGTCACTACAGTTTACATACAACCATCCTTCCCAGCAGTTCTTATACGAGTCCTGCTGCCTTTACATCACCTGTGCTGTCATGAACAGAGCACAGAAAGACAGGACCAGGCACGGATATGTTTTTACAAGCCACTGATCCTCCACGTTCTCCATTTGTGTTCATCTCCCCCAGCGCAGTAACGAGACTCAGAGCTCCAGATCAGGTCACTTGGCAGACATGGGAGATGGTAGAAGTTCCAGAAGCTCCTGGCCATCCCTACTTGGATGTCACATGAAACTCCTGGTAGTGGAATGAGCATCCCTGCCCAGGTCACCAGCCAGCTTTAGTCAGCCTCCCTTTTGCTCCAGCAGAGTCACCCCGGAGCAGCAGATTACAGACAGATGACTGGGCCCACCGGCCAATTCCCTCAACTGGTTGTTTCCTTTCTAGGGATTGAAAGGAAAGGTGTGTCTACTTCAGTTGACATTCTTTTATCTGCCACCTCCTAGAAGGGCAACACTGCATTCTGCTTTTTGGCAAATTTAAAGTCAGGTTCACCACCCTCCCCCTCAACTGCCCAAGACCAACACCAACGTGTAATATTTCAGTCTGGTTATTATGGGAGTACTACGTGGAAACCAAAACACATCTTTGAACAGCTCATGTCATGGCCAAACCACCAGAACTGACTTCAGCTCAGTTAACTTTGGCTCTTTTCCTTACACCAGGCAGCAGGAATTGCAGGCAATGGCAGTGCCACACTCCTGGAGTTTAGGGATCCCTGACAGAACTACACTAAAAATCCCACCAGCTCGAGTTCTGGAGGAACTTCTCTATGGTCTGTGGATCTGTGCAACACTCAGCCTTTACTCCAACACTTCTCACCACTGCTCTTCCCCCACCTTCAAAAGAGAAGCTGAGCTTTAATTTCAGACAAGCAGCACTGAACCATTCTTCTTGGAAACAGCAGCATCCTCCAGCAATGTCCCTGTAATTCAGGCTTCCAGTAAAGACCAACAAATCCATGAGCTCCTCAATCCCAACCAACTCCCTCCAGCCTGGGGGCAGGGAGGTCAGATGCACTAATCCTGCTCTGTGGCAGCAGCATCACACAAGGCCAAGGAACCAAGTTGCAGAATCTGCCTCAACAGGGAACGAATGAAAGCAGGGAGCACCTTTTGGGAAGTGATGGGGGAAGAGAAAAAAGGTAAATCACCTGCACAGTACCACAGACTCCACATATATGATCAGCCAGTCCTTCACAAAGGGAAATTTGTCAGCCCCCCAGAGGAACACAGTCCTGGATCCCCTGTGTGTGTCCAGTGACAGGTTCTCACACATCCTCCAGAGGCATTTCTGCCTGTGTTTGCTGTGTGCAGCCCTTGGACTAGAGCTTGCTGTGACATTTAAGGCCCTCAGCTTGTAACCTTCACAATGAAATAGGGTTATAACAGTTGTAATGAATTTCATAACAGCCATCATTAGCATTGATACACAGACTGAAAACTTTTGACCTATCAACCTTTTAGTTTTCAGTCCAGTCCCTACTCATTATCCAATTAGTTTCCTAATGCAGGAATCACTCCAGAAGTATTTTTCACTGAGCTCTGCTGTAAACACCTTGGGTGTAAGGCCTTGGAAGGGCAAAACCAAAAACCCACAGAGGAAGCTGACAAAGAAGAATATAAAACAAAGTATTTTGGAGTTGCATATAACTTTAGTAAGTCCAAACATTACCAAGCAAAAAATTAAATGATGCCTCCATTAATACCTTGATGGAGGGGAAAAACGAGCCAACTAGCAGGACTAAATAAAATGGATTTAAGTTTCAGGACAAGTGCTTTTAAAGCGAACCAAGCATTTAAGCAGATGTTCCAGTTTCTTTTAGGACAGAAAGTCTCCTTGTAGATTTTCATGACTCCCTGACCCAACAAATCACTGTGCCATCAGTTTGCCAAGAGACCAGGATCTGCTCTGAACTGGACAGGAAAGACCTGGGACAGTGTCCAAGGGAGGAGCAGGGTCAGACAGCACCAACAGTGCTCTGAATCCCAACTCTAGGGCAAGATGGTGATAAGCCAGATGTTCATTAGTGCTTCAAAACCACTGCGAAAAAAAAAAGCTTTATCTTATTGGTTTATTTTAAGCACTCCAACACATTCTTTCCTGGCCACTGTGTTGATATTCAGTTCCAGAAAGACATTTTGCACGCCCGGCACTCTCCAACTTCAGCTTTTAAGTAATAGCAGGGCCTCTTATTGTCACTTTTAACATGCAGCAAGTCAAAACACGACATGTGCTCATTCACAGGAGCAACTAAACACGGCAGCTCAGCAAAGTGAGGGTCTGTCATCTCCCTCAGCTCACACAAACTCGCCACTGCTCACTGGGTCAGCTCAGCAGCTGAGACAAGTGCTCCAAGGAGCAGCACAAGCAGAGCCCCTGGAGCTGCCATTTCACATCCTGTTGCTAGAAGACACTCACAGAATTATATCATTTGTTTTATGACAGTTCTTGACCTGTACACAGCATGGAAAAAGGTTCTGGACTAATGCAAATGGCAGGGACACAAGTATTTAGGCTGTCAAATCAAAGATATGACCCATTCCCTGTGTTTCACACAGTAAAGGGATGGGAACCAGGACAGTTCAGCTGAATTAGCACCCAGAATGACTCTAATAATTAGTACTTACATAGATGAGCCCAGAGTAATAGCGATCCTTTAAGTTGTGCAATACGGAGGCTTCGTTTAAACAGGTTAGTTCTGCCATGTCTTCCACTTTAGAGAACTTGGGAGGATTCATCTTCTGAACATCATCTTTATTGACTAGTGCTTTCTTCCCATTCTCTGCCAGTTCCACCAACACCTCATCCCCCTTCTCCTCCTTGATGCTGGCTGCCTCGAAGCCGTGGCGCTCCGAGGGGATCCACACCAACTTTTTGGCAGTCCAGTCTGCCTGGGTGGCAGGGTTGTAGATCACAGCCCTATCCACAAAGAGGTACCTCTCTGGATCCTCCTGTCCCAGCCTCTGTGCCATGGTGGGAAGCGAAGGTGTCCTCTCTCAGTTACCCTGGGATTGGAGAGGGAAAAGCAAAGAGCACGTTACAAACCACCCTCTGATCCACACAGGGGCACGGCAGTCAAATGATCCATCACCAATATCTGCACCTTCCCTGGAAGAAGCAGCCTCAGTTATCTCTCCCAGAGTCTGGAGAAGCCCCTTGTTCACACAGCAGCCCCGCACAAACCAACTGCCAGACAAAAGTTAAATGCCCTGTTGAAGTATCATCCAAACCCAGTGCAGGAAGGCCAGTATGAACTGGTTCTAACTGTGCACCAGCCAGGGTGAGACACCACAGCACGTGTGAGAGCTGCAAGCAGGAAAATCACACCCTGTGTCCTGGGCTGAGATAAGGAAGAGCAGCAAATTGAGCAGAAGTTTGTTAGTAAAAATTCTAACAGCTGCAACGGAACAGTGAAGAAAAAAAATACAGAGATAGATACAAAGCCATAAATCTGCTCAGTGGGTGGCTGGCTGCAGAAACCAGAATGTGTTTTAAAATGGGGATTCTCAAGTACAGGCAAGAACTTTGGACACTTGGAGTTTCTGCAAGACATTAAGGCAGCTAGACCTTGATCGTATTCTTCCTGAAAAACATGAGACTCTGCATTTCCACAGCCTGCTTCTGTTCTCAGTCCTGAGCGCTGACATCACCGTATTCCAAAAAAAATGTCTCCAGATCTCAAGTTTACCTCGAGGCTCAACACACTGCAAGGGCTGATGCTGGATTTTCCAACAGCTCCACGGGTAATTTGAAGGGGAAAGAAAAACTGCTGACTGACAAGAGCCCCTGCACACTCATTTCACCTGCCTCTTTCCAAGAGAGGGCCCTGCTCCTTCCCTGGGCTCTGCTGTCACAGCCAGGACTCTCAGAGCTGGAGGGTTCACCTGGAACTCCTTGAGGAGCACGAAGGTCAAGCCTGACCCCTCATACTCAGGCAATTAAACACCTTGGTTGGTAACACGTTAAGTATCTTGGTTTGTCACACATACACACACAACATCTCTTCTGCTGAAGAACGTTACATCAGCCCTTTCCAGCAGGTAACCTAAAGGTCAGCTTGAGAAGAAAGCCATGGAGGTTTCCCAAACTGCATTTGTCACCTTTCCTGCTATGGCACGCGTCCTGATGGGAGTTCGGCAACCCAACCCTCCTTGGAAGACAGCGTAATTAAACAGAATAATTGTGTCTCCATCTACGGCAGAGAGATTTGTTACATTGTCCAACTTCGACGTAAGGCAAGAGTGAAGTCACCCAACCCTTCCGAGGTGTGAGGAGCAGCCCGGTTACCACAGCCAGCTTAATTCAAATCAAGATGTGATGACTCAACATTAAAAGTATTTCAGAAGAGCCTCTGAGAGAAAATTTCCATGAAGAAAGAGGAATTGGTGAAGGGGACACGTTAAGTGATAGCTGGACTCCTCCACCACGGAAATAAAGATATTAGTCAAGGAAGGCTACACCTGGCTCAAAAAACCCATAGATTTAACAGCTGAGCCTCCAACCCCAAACGAGAAAGGCGACTGTGCCAGAGCACAGCCCAAGTTGCAACAAAGCCCTGGAACGCCGGTGCCACCCTGGTGTGCCAATGCACCTCCGTGTCGGTCCCGAGCGCTCCCGGCCAGGTGTGACACAGCCAAAGGCAGCCAAGGTAAGCTCAGATTCGGTTTTCGCACACCGAGAGGCAGCGAAACCTGAAGGTCAAATAGAGCTCACACGACAAAATCAATCATTACCGTTCCCCCAGCGGAATTAAAGGCTGAGGAGTGAGATGAATGCGTCCATATATAACTGCACACATCGGTCACGTATGGACGGGGTAACCGGGCTTTATCCCAGCCCCTGAGGGACAGACCTAAACATCGGGGGATCACAGGCGGCTCCAGGGTCATTCTCGCCACGGGGGCTTCCAACCCCACCAAGCCCACAACAAAAGCCCCTCTGCAGCAGCCGAGCGAGCCCCAGCTCACCCTGCCCTGGGCTCCTCCGCTAACAATGGCATTCAAATGAAACACACAAATGAGCGCATTTCTCATGCAGGAATCCAGCGCTCCCCGCAGCCGACGTGCGAATACGGGGGGGGAAAACACCCAAAAAAAAACCCCCCGACGCAAAGCGGGGGAGAAGGGAAGGCACACGGGGACCGGGGCACCCCCGGGGCAGGGCCGGCCCGAGGAGCCGCGCGGGGGCCGCGGCCGCGCTGCCCCTCGCCGGGCCCGAAGGACAAAGAGGCGGCGGCGGCGGGCTCGGCCCGGCGGGGCCCGGCGCGGCCGCATCCCCGCGCCCCCCGCCCCCCCCCCGCGGCGACGGCAGAAAAAGGCC
>JAWWES010000042.1:10470544-10480969 GCA_035583135.1 Lophotriccus pileatus
GCGCCCGCCCGTCAGCCTCCCCGCGCGCCCCCATTGGTCCGCGGCGCGGCCGCTCTGCGGCCACAGCCATAGCAACCTCCGCACGCCGCGCCGCGGGACCCGCCCCCCCGGCGCCTCGCCCCGCCTCCGCTCGGCTGCCATTGGTCGCCGTCACCCCGCAGCGCCGCGCTCATTGGACGCCCGCCGCGTCCGTCAGGCCGCGGGCCCGCCCCCCGCTGCAGCACGGGCCGTGCGGGGGGCGCGTGCACGGCGCTGCGGCGCGGGGCGGCGGGAGCGCGCCCGCCTCTTCCCCCCCCACACACACGGACAGAGCCGCCCCCGCCCCGCGCGGCCCCGGGGACGGGGACGGGGACGGGGACACCGGGCGGGCGGGAGGTTCCCCGGCCCGGTCCCGCTCGCTCGCAGCCCCCGGGGAGCGCTCCCGCGACACTCCCCGCACGGTCACACACACACGCGGGGTCCCGCCCGAGCGTCCCCGTGCAGCCCCTCCTGCCCCGCCCCGCCCGGCATAGCTGCTGCTTTTCCCCACCTCAGACATCAGCCCGAGGGTTTCTGGGCTCTCGCCCCCTTGCCCGGCACCTTCTCTGGGTCGGGTGGGGAGGCAGGAGGGGCAGCACCGGGAAAGGGCCCGATTGCTGCCCCCCCGAGGGTCTCACGGGCTCGCCGCTGCCGGGCGGGTTTCGGGAGTCACGGCTCGGGGGCTGCTGGACCAGGAGCTCCAGCAGGGCTGCAGCGGGGGAGGTTGGGATGGAGACTGGAGCAACGTGATGGCCTCGCCTGGCCTTTTCCAAAGCCCTTCCTGTGGTTCCTCCCTGTCTGAGCTTCCCGGGGACCACACGTGGAGCGTTCAGCCTGCCGGGAGCGGGCACAGCCCCTCCCCACCCCCACGGCCAGCGAGAGCTCGGGGGCTCCCGTTCCAGAGCCGGAGGATTCCCATCCCAGAGCTCAGGTGTTCCCATCCCAGAACTCCAGGATTCCCATCCCAGAGTTCGGGGGTTTCTATCCCAGAGCTGCCGGCGCTGCCTTTCCCTGCCCGGACCGAACGCACAGGGGTGGCTCGGGAATTAGAGCTGTTTTGGTGGAAGGAACTTGTGTGAGATCCGTGTGACTGGGAGCGGGGTGAGGAGCAGCGGGAAGGGGCAGGGGGGAGCATCAAACCTGTCCCGGCGCAAACCTGGAGTGAGAGATCCTGGAAAGGGATCCTGTGCTTAGGAAGCAGGGCTTTCTATGGATTACCTGCACAAACAAGTGTTTCAAAGCAGTACCTGCCATTCCAATGCAACTTGGCATTTTTGGACGGGTTGCTCGGTTCAAAAGGAGACAAACCGTGGGGAGCCAGGCTCCTGGCAGGGAGCTGGGAATCACTGGGTCATCTCTGCTCATCCTGCACACAAATCAGTTCAGGAGCAGCTCCTGGCACTCGCATTTCTGTGGAAGGCTCCCTCTTAATTACCATTTCAGTGGGAGGGCTCGTACATCCTGTTTCTCCGAAAAATCAGGGTGTCGACTCGCAGGCAGATGAAAGCCCAAAGGCTGAACTGGTTCCTCCCCTGTGTTTCGCTGTGCAAGTACTGTGCCACTCCTGTGGCCACTGCCCCGAGCAGCCACAGGCAGCAGAGCCAGACCAGCACCACGTGCACTTTGGGTTACCTAAATACATCCAGCATGCCACATTTTCCAGGATTCACAATTTTTCCTTGCTCAGCCATCAGGTCTCCAGGAGAGGAGACACTCAGCCAGAGCATTACCAGCTCCTCAGCAGCATCAAGACTTGGCAACGGAGAAGCCTGATGGGTGTTTTGCTCCCTTTGGAAAGATGTGGGTACAAGGAAAACCATCATCACCAGTTCTGATCACCTCTCAAGGAGGCCAAAGTTGGTGTAGCATCCACACCTCAACACCTCCACACGACACTGCTTCCAGCTTCACTCAGAAAACTTCCATTTTTAGGCACACAGCAACTTTTTAAAGAGAAATTGAAACATCACCCAGAAAACATTAATCTAGACACAAGCTGTTTGAAGAGTTTAGTTTCCTGTAGGAAATTATTTCCATGGAAAATCTTTGAGGATCCTGTAGATGCCCCGTGGAGCCTGTCAGGGTTATGGCATTGGGTTATTATTTTTATCACACTATTATTTTTATCCAGGCTGGTGTTTGGAAGGAATTCCCCAAATCCATTAAATATCTTTAACCCGTGGAGGGAAAGATGATATTTCAGTCTTACCCAGGAGACTCGAAAGAGCAGAGATTGGAAAGAGCAAAAAGAAACATTTTTCTCATAGGTTTTTTATTTGAAATAGAAACTCAGCTGGTCCCTAATCCTAAAACTGTTTCCATACCTTTACACAGGAGGCTCATAATACCATTCCTACCAGAGCCTGCACGTGCTTAAAACAAAGCCTGTCCTGTGGGTGTTTCCAGAGCTAGAACCAGGCAGGTAAATAAGAACCACTAAAAGCTAAAGCAGCACTTGGGATTTTTAAAATGACACGGAGGATTTAGGCAAAAAATGCTCCATTCCTTTCTAATTTAGAGGTCTTACTACTGGTGACACGTACTGGAAAGCTCATTTCCATACTGGGTGATGTGCCATGCCTGGGACAGCGCTGGGCAGGATGAACTTCTGCAAGGGGAAAGCACAACCCTGAACCCCTCAGCTGCTTGTTCTGTCCCATGTCCCTACCAGCATCCACAAATAAGCCCAACAACCCTCATTCCTTGATTATTTGGCACTTTTGCTTCCTACAGAGACTGGTGCCTCCCCGCCCTGCCTTCTGTCTGCAGCAGCTTTTGGGGGCATCTCCAAGAGTTACAGACCCAGGTCTGGCCTCCCCCAGGAGGCCCAGGTCACTGCAGAGCATCTTTCTGGGTCAAATTTGTTCTTCATAACTTCAAGTCTTGAACACTTCTGAGCCAGGGTTTAGAATTAAATATTTAAAATGCAGAAGGTGCACGTGCACAGACAAGGTTTGTGCTTAGTGGTGACAAGGGGACGCATAAATAAAATCCATGTGGATTCAGTTTCCAGTTCAAATCCTGACCTGCTGTGACTTTGGGTAGTTGTGGCACCTTCCCTGCCCTTGCTCACCCTGCAGAGGGAAGAGACTTGGTTGTGGCCATTTACCCTGGCAGAGATGAGGTCACGTTTGTACCCTGTGCTGTGACCCCTCCGAAGGAAGGTGGAGGAAAGGGCTGAATTGCTCACGCACAAACTGCCTGCTTTGTTGCGTGGGATCAAAACAGGGACGTGCAGGAATAAAAGATAAATTATTCCACGAGAAAATTACTTTGTAATAAACATTTCTGTGTGAGAAGCTTGAAAGGAATTGGAAATTCAAGCCTCATACTTAATGCTTGAGTTTCAAAGCTTTCCAAGCTGTGCTAAATGACAGTAAGATGAGGTTACATTTATTTCTTGCAGCAGACTGTCCTCCAGGGCCAAACTGGTTATTTTATCTCGTGTGTCAATAGGAAACATTCCAAAACAGGAGGTGTTCTCCAGGGCACCATGCAGGGATCAGCACCAAACATGAGCTTCATTGTCTCACCCAGCATATATTTCAGCCCCGGGTAGTTTAAAAAGTTCACTAAATCAGGAATGGAAAGTCTGCTCTTTCCTCTCAGAAGGGGGTTACACAAAAGCTTTTTGGCCAGGCTGCAGTGAACCTGATGTCAGATCAGCAGAAATAGCCACCTCTGCAGTGGGTGAGTCAAGGCCTGAGCAGCAGAGTGACAGATTTGCATTCCCTCTGAACACACCTCCATGCAGACGTTTCTTCACAGGTCCTGCTGGAAGCCAAGACACTCCACAGAGCATCTCGAGCCTCTTCGATCAGGAAAGGCTGGAGTGAAGGACCCAGGATCATGCTGCAGCTATGCAGGAGCCAGACTTGGACATGCACAGGGGACCTGTGCTCACCTGCTCCTTGCTGTCTCCCTTCCTTCCCCTTTCCTCCACCCACCCCGTTGGGAAGGAGCGGAGACTGGGAAGGCAGAGCAGGATTTTCGCAACCAAGCCTTCCCCCCTCCGCACAAGGGTTTGGCACGGAATACCTCTTCCCTCAAGGAAAAGGAGGGCTCATTCACAAGTCTCTGCCTAAAAACAGCCAGGAATCTGAACCTCCCTTTTCCCCTCGAAGCAGGAGCTTGTCTGTGAGATCTGCCCTCCCCCGCCCCGCTCACCACACCCTGGGATCGGAAACAGTCCCCGGGAAAACCACAGGCGGCAGATTTGGGGAGCTGCCCTCTTACCTCTGTCCAGCTGGGAGCTTGCAATTCACTGGGCTGGATTCTCATCCCAGTTACACCAGCTGGCACTGCAGAAGCACTTCTTGCTTGCAATGTTGTTTGTAAGGGAAATGATTTAGCCATTGATGATGATCCTAGCCACAGTAGGAAGGCCAGAAGAAAGACCAGGCACAGATCTCAGTAAAGCACAGGATGGATCAACTAACTTGGTCTTACTGGCCAGACATCCTTCAGTCAGTAAGAGCTGTAACTTTAAGCAGCAGAAAGCATTCTCACTGGAGCTGATGTGAGTTAATGTAAATTGGAACTGAAAATGAGATCAGAGTTGGTAACTGATACTAAAGGTAAACGCCAAATATTAGATCAAGCAAGTAGTTCAGTCTTGCAGCTACATCCGTAAGTGATGGGTCGTCTTTGTATTATAAATGGTTTCTGTAAAGCCCAAAGGCTTCTTTGGGTGAATTCAGAGATCCTAATGTATAGGAAATGGACTTGTCTTCTAATCTTCATCATTTTTGATTGATAAAAATTCTCTTTCCCTTTCCTTTCTCTCACAACTTTTCTATTTCAATAGATTTCATAGAAGTAAGTTTATCAGGCATTTTAGGATCAGAGGGTAAGTCAAGGTGGAATGGACAACAAAGGATCATCTAGTTCAACCCCACTAGGATTTTGTAGGCTTAAAAGACATAAAGAAAACAGTGGGGGTTTCCCATGGAGCCACTCGAAAAGGGCACATTCCCTGGGGACCTCTGTCTCATCCAGAACTGGCCTTTACTCAGCCCAACTGCAGGATTAGGTGTGTGGATGCCCAGCAGGATGAGCATGTCACACATACCTCCCCCCAGGGGAAAGATTCCCCTCCTCACATTTGGACCTGGGGGTTTATTTGTAGCCTGGGCTCTCATGGCCCATCTCCACATCCCATAGACAGGTTTGCTGCATCATTCCTGGTCCAGCACCCACCTTCCCTACCCTGGCTGGAAACTTTTATCTGCTGTCCCTCTGCCCACATTGCCAGGACTCACAGAGTGTTTCCTAATGTGAATGAAGTGCCCAATTTGTGTCTGGCCAACCCCAGCAGGGTTTTTCAGGTTTGTTACATGCAAATACAAAAGTGGTGCCAAGGAACACGAGCCCCCTGCATGGCCCAGGGTTTGGGCTGGGCAGAAATCGGGAGGTTTCCCCTGGAAGGGGTCACTGTACCAAAGCCCCTGAGCAGGAGAGCTGAGCTCCCCTCATTTGTCAGCACCCCACAGTGGCCCTTGGCTGGGCTGAAGGCACCAAATCCTTCCTCTTGGGCCAGAACCTGCTTTCAAGACCAATCACTCCTTTCTGGGGGAGACTTAACTAAAAACCATCCAATTTTTGCCCAATTAAAGGATCAACAAAGAGGAAACAATGCTGAAAAGTTCCCATCAGGGCATATCCAGTGCCCCCCTTTGGTAGAAGCCCTGGCTGTGCCCGTTGCGCAAGGAGCACAGGCACAGCAGTGCCAGGACAGGGGCCGTGCCAGGGCCATGACAGGGTGGGTGGGATGCTGAGACAGGAGGGGACACTTGGGCCAGAGCTGCCCCAGGAGTCCCCCAGCCCACATACAGCTGGAACAGGATCAGACCCACAGTGGCAACCAAGCCTGTCCTTGCACATCCCAGCCCCACACAGCTCTCCATGGGGGTTTTCCAGTGCCCTGATGTTCCACAGAGGAGAAAACCATCCAGAGCCCACTGTGAGGAGCAAACAGCCAAGACCTGAGCCACGGACCACAGGGGAGAACCTTCCACCAAGAGTGGAGATCTGGTGGCTGCTGTGGTGTCTTGGGAGCCTGGGGTCCTTTTTTAAGACAAGTAATGCATTTGGGAGGTCTCCCTGCCTTGTGAGAAGGTGTGAACTCCTCAGGGTGCACCTGAGGAAGGCACAGACATCGTCAAGCACATCAACAGGTCCCACCAGACCACCAGCAGTCTCCAGGGCCAGCAGCAACTCCAGTTTCTTCAGACTTGACCACAAGAGCTTGTGTCTGCTTAGAAAACCACAGAAAAGCATTCCCAAGCCCTGCCTCGTGTTTGGACATGGGACACAGGCACTGCCAGCTCTCCTGACCTTGTAGAACCCTCTTACACTTCTAAAGTGTGCCTTTGCAGGGCCAGGCTTCAGCCCTGCACCCTCTGACCAGCCCCAGTCCCCAGCAAGGGGCAAGTAACGGCGTGCAGGGTTTGCCCAGGCAATTCTGGTGCACTGGGGGTTTTCCCAGCTTCACTTGGAGCCTCCTGTTCGACTCTGCAGCCTTTAATTGGGGCTGATTTACGGCATTTTTATTGTTGCAGACAGCCAGCAGTTGGCACAGCAGGCAGCTTTAATATTACTTTTGCATTTTGTTATTGAATCACCAGCTTGGAAGGCAACTGCAGGGCTTTTTATAGCTGCTGCCTGCTCAGGAGCAGCCTGGCACCACAGCTCCTCCCTGGGCTTTGGAGAGCTCCCTCTCACCCTCGGGGCCAGCAGGAGCAGGTCCAGCAGACCTGAACACCAGGGCAGGGGTTTGTCTGAGCTGACAGGCCAGGGAGCCACTCCTGCTGCTCCAGCACTGTTCAGCCACTGCTTTGGGGATCATCAGTGGCTTTGCTGTCCCTGTAAGGTTGGCCTTGAGGTTTTTGACCGGAGATTTTCACCCTTCCAGGGTGCAAAACGCAGCTTCTGCTGTGGAACAGGAGACACAGCCCAGGCTGGACCTGCCCTGAGCTCCCGGTCGCTCCCAGCTCAGCACAGCTCAGAGAGGAGCCTGTCCCAGCTGCTCCCACTGTCCTGTGGCCAGCAGAGGCTGTGACAGGCAGTGGCTGTAGGATGCATCTTGTGCTGCAGCTCAGCCTTTCCATCCGTGATATGACTGCCCTTCTTGGTCCCAGGGGTGTGAAGGATCTCTGTCCTGGTCCAGCTCCCCTCTGTGCAGGGCCATGACAATGTGTCCTGCAAGGGGAGGGTGGTCTCCTGCTGTTATCACAGAAGGTTAAGGGGTTGGAAAGGACCTTAAAGCTCACCCAGTTCCACCCCCTGCCATGGGCAGGGACACCTTCCACCAGCCCAGATTGTTCCAAGTCCCATCCAACCTGGCCTTGGACACTTGCAGGGATGGGGCAGCCACAGCTTCTCTGGGCAACCTGTGCCAGGGCCTCCCCACCCTCACAGCCAGGAATTTCTCCCTAATCTCTAACCTAAATTTCCTCTCTTTCTATTTGTACCCGTTCCCCCTTGTCCTGCCACTCCAGTTCTTCTCCAGCTTTCCTGTAGCCCCTTCAGACACTGGAAACTGCTATGAGGTCTCCACATAGCTTTGTCTTCTCCAGGCTGAACAGCCCCACCTCTCCCAGCCTGCCTCCATAGAGGAGGTGCTCCAGTCCTCTTTCAAACGTCATGGCCTCCTCTGAACTTGATCCAACAATTCCACAACCTTCCAGGGCAGTATTCCTGGTGGGTTCTCCCAAAGCAGGCTAGAGGAGGAGAATCACCTCCTTCTACCTGCTGGCCACACTCCTTTTCATGCAGGCCAGGATTTAGTTGGCATTCTGGGCTGCTGGGCTGATAAATTATCAACTTATCACACACAGTTTGTTTTATCATATTCCGTTCGAAGGATCCCACTAGCCTTTACAAGCGTCCTCCTTGGGTGTTCATCTTTGGCTTGGAAGTAGGAGGGTCAGGCCTCGTGGACACCAACTTCCAGCCACTGGTTACTGCCAGCTGGAGAAACCCAGCAGATGGAAGATAAATCATTCCTGCGGGAAATTCCTGCAAAGGGAAGCAGTCAGGGTTCCTCCCATCCCATCCCTGTAGGGACACACTGCACAGGGATTCCCATTGGCAGCCGGGCTGGCCCTGGAATGTCAGCCCACAGCCCCCACCTAACTCAATTCATTCAATCCAATTTAATGATTGACTGAACTCTCCCGGTTTAATTAACAAGGCAATACTCAGCTATCAGCAGGTCGTTCAGTTTGTAACTCATATGCCAACCCCTTCCCTGGGCTGGGGAGGGAGGATGGGGGGATCGATCCCAGCGATCCCAGCGAACAGACTCCCTCAGGCGGTGAGGATGAGCAGGGTGAGGAGCAGTTAACCCTGGCACAGCCCACACAGCACATCAGCAGGGCAGAGCTCAGCTCCACCATCACAGGGGTGCCAGCACCTCGCCGATGCCAAAGGGAAAATGAGCTTCCAAAGCCCTGCTGGGGTCAGGGTGCTCCCCCCTCTGTGGCCTGAGCAGGCTCTGTGCTGGCTGGCTGTACCTCGTCCCCAAGCCACAGCTCCCAAAGGATCCCAAAGGATCACCGAATCCCAGAGCAGTTTGGATTGGAAGGGGCCTCTGGAGATCATCCAGTCCAAACCCCCTGCCAAGGCAGGGTCACCTGGAGCAGGAACTCCTCCAGGTGGGTTATGAACGTCTTTTGGTGATGGGAAGGGTGGAGATGTGGTGAAGTGTCCCCAGCTGGGAGATGGGGACATGAAGCATCTGCTTGGGCTGGTGGGGAAACCTCCTACACATCCTGAGCAATCCCAGCATCAGCAAAGGGCTGGAGCAGGGCACTGGAAGCCCTCTACAACCCCAGCAGGGATAACTCAGCCATGAGATGACTTCTAAAATACCCCCAGTGCTTGTTCACACCCTGCAAAGGGTGCTGGTTTGGGCTCTGTTGGTGGAAAACTGGGGTTCTGCCATGGGAAGAACCACAGCCCAGAGCTTGGAGCTCCTGAGTACCATAGAAATGGGTACCAAAATGCAAACTACTGTTCCTACAGTGTGCCCTTGGGGCTAAAAGGGCAGAGCATCATGGAAGCATGTTCTCCCAACATGGTCTCCTCTCCACCCTCATGAGCATCTCCTCATTCCCATGACCATCACCCTGCTCCCACACAGGCAGCATTCCCATTCCCCACCTTGGCCTGGGTGCAGCCCATGTCAGGAGGATGGAGAAAATGGGCACACACTCCCTGCTCACAGACAGAGGAGGGCTGAGCACCACAGAGGTGAGGCCTGGTAGAGCTTTAGGATGAGGAAGACAAAGGTGATTTGCAAATGATTCACTGATTTTGTTTTTAATTGGACTCGCGCCTTTCCTCACCTGTTGAAGATGGATGAGATTGGTCTGAGCACCTGAAAAGGTTGTTTGTAAAACAAACAAACAGGCTATTAATTATCCTGCATGTTAACCTTGGCTGTCTTTGACTTTGCTGGAAGGCACTGTAGGAAGGTCTGCTCTTCCTCAAGGATGAACCCTGTTGGGTTCAGGTAACTGGGGCAGGTATTCACATATCAGCAACCACCTTCATTAATCACCCACAGCTCCACTGGGGAGAGCCCACATAGCCCAGTGGCACCAGTTTAGTGAACCCATCTGGCCCAGGAATTTAAGGTCATCTGGAGACAAAGCCACTGCGACCTCCCCCACCTCTGCTGAACGATCTTGGTGCTGAATATTTAACAAAGACTTCCTTCCTCCTGCTGTATTTACACCCTGGGGTTTAAAGAGGCTGAAATGAATGTCTCTTTAGTAGCTCGACTTTTTGTCATAGGTTTATTTATTTATTATTTCTCGGTTGTAATTTTATATGTGTGCTGTTATTCAATCACCAACAGGGTGGAAACAAAACCAGGCTTCTAAAAATAATAAAATGCCCCTTTTCTGTGTTGTTTTCTACTGGAACAACCTCTCAGGTGCTGCTGTGGCTGCAGGGCAGAGAGACAAGGGATTTTTTCAATGTAAAATGGTGTGGAAATAGGCATAGAGGGGCAGTATTTGAATAGTCCTGAGCAATGGTGGGTTTGCACAGTGCAGGAATCCCAAAGGAGATGAAACAGCACAGAAGAAATGAGCAAAGCTTCGAGGTGAAGGAATCCCCTCATTTCAGCCCTGCAGCAAAGAAATGAGGAATCACCAGTAAAATTCCTGCACCCAGGGGCCACTCTGAGCTCTGCTGCCTTAGCTGGGGGGATGGAACAGCCCTGGGGGGAGAAGGGCTGCTATTTTACGGTGTGTAAAGCCCCCACCATCCCCAGGCTGAGCAGGCCTGGGGTAACCACGTCATCAGCACATCCCCGCGACTCCCAGAGCCGTTTAAAAAGTGGCAGCCAATGCTGCAGGGAACACAACGGGAGTCACAGCCAGTGGGGGGGGGGGT
>JAWWES010000042.1:10481069-10510824 GCA_035583135.1 Lophotriccus pileatus
CACCCCCCCCCCCCCCCCCCCCCCACCCCCCCCCCCCCCCGAACGTCTGCAGGACCTGTAACGAGTTAGGGCTGAATCCCTGCCAGCCCTTCTGGGAACGTTTAGGAGGGACTCTGGCTGCTGGCCAGGGCTGAGCACTGTGCAGGAAAGAAAGGCAGAGCTTGACAGGAGTTCAGATACTGCAGGATGTCTGGGAGACAAACCCACTCGGGGTAATGTCCCAACCCGAGGCAGCAAATCCATAATCAGGGAAAGGCTGATGAGCTCTTGTAGCCAAAAGACCCCTGGGAGGCAGAATGCAATTTATTTGTTTCTCATCTTTAAAAATGCACTTACTTGAAGGCATTTGGTGAGATTTCAAATCCTCCTGTGTATTCTTCTTTTTTCAATTGGGGGTGGGGATCTGGAGCCTGGCGTAGCCCTCAGATGGCTGTGGCTGGGCAGGTCCTGTTCAGCAGAAGATGTTTTTTTGCTGTGTGTTCCCAAAGGAGGCAGCTATAAAGGGGGCTTCCAGCAGCCCCTCCCAAGTTATGTCCATGTAGGGACCCCCTGCCTGGAGTGCATGAGTGGGACTGGTGTGGCCAAAGGGCCCACGAGCACCCTGTTCAGCAGCCCAGTGGCTCTCCCTGCACCCATCCCTGTCCCCAGTGAAGGGCAGCTGCTTTGCAGAGGGGTCAGGGCATGGCCTCTCAGCCCCTCAGTTTTGGGCAGCTAGGGAGCAAACAGGTAGATTTTTCAGAAGAGCTGGGGAATGGCAGCAGTCTGAGATCCCACTTGGCCTCCAGCTCCAAAGTCAGGGCTCCCAGGATCAGCACCCCAGGGACTGGATGCACTGGTGATCATGGGGCTTGGGGAGATGGGCTGAGAGGAGCCCCAGGGATCCCCAGGACATGCTGTGGCTGCAGGAACAGGTTGTGACTGCATCTCTTGAGAGCACTGCAGCTCCTCTGGGAGAAAGCCTGGTTTATTTGGTGAGGGCTTGGCCCTCCATGACATCCCACGGCCATGGTCACAGTGTCACTGTACCTGAAGCAGCACATGCATGTGTGGTGCTGCAGCTCCTTTCCTGCCTCGCTTTTCCCTGCCTGTGCTTCCCAAAGGCATTTTTCTCTGCCTCCCCGTGTGCTCCCAGCATGGAATCCCAGAACATGCTCAGTTGGAAGGGACCATCGGATCACCGAGTCCAGCTCCTGGCCCTGCACAGGACACCCCAACAGTCCTACCCTGTGCACGCTGCAGGGCTGGGGGCAGGTGTCACAGCAGCACAATTCACCTCTCCACATCCCTGCACAGCATCCAGGAAAGCTTTCCCTAGCTCAAGGATGGCTGCAGGCTATCCCATTCCTACCTCAGGGTTCACACCTATCTCCCTAAGAAGGGAGGACCTGCTCCCCCCTGTGTTGTGCCCCACCAAAGCTGCCCACTCTGCCGTGCTCCCTGGACCTCCTCCCCCCAGGCCCTGGGCAGGGGGGACCCCAGGAAGTCCTTTGGGTGTCCAGGAGCTACCTCAGTGTCTCACACTTCCTCCCCCAGCCTCTCCTCCCAGGAATGCTGCAAATGCAAAAGCTGACAGCTGCCCAAACCAGCTTTTACCCTTACATAGTATCTGCTTACACTCTTCCCTCCTGGAAGCTGGGCTGGAAACGCCTGATGGCAATGCGGGAAGATAAAGGGCCACTGCCAGAGTGGGGATAAATATTTGTCACTTTCCATCACTTTGTAAGAGCAGGAATCAAGGATCACAGGCAACCTGCAATTAAACTGAATTCCGATCTGATTAACTGGGACTGTGCTGACTGAACCCACCCCCACCCACCCACCTGCCCAGCCAGCACGGAGCCACAGCACCAGGGGGGTTAACACTCCCACATCCAGGGAGAAAACTGTCACCAGGGACTAACTGCAAGTCCAGAGGCTTCATGTGGTGCTCCCCTGGGAGCAGGGCTGGACGCAAACAGCGGCTGACAGCTGGAAGTGGGGAGGTGTCCTTGGACAAAGCCCCTTCCCAGGCACTGCTGCCTGGAGTGTCCTGCTGTGCTGGGGGGCTGCTGTCCCGGGGGCTGGGGCTGCATCTCTGGCCTGCACTGAGCCCTTCCCTGCTGGCATCACTCTTGGGGCACTCAGGCGTGTTGGGAATGCTCTCAATGTACAGCACAGCAGAATTCCAGCTGCAGCACCTCGCTTTCCATGCACTCTCCCCGTCCACTGGGCTTGTCCACATGCTCCTTCTGCCCAGGGCTGGCAAGCCCTGTGCCCAGCCAGGGCCATGAACTTCCCCAGTCTGCCTAACATGGGCTGCTTGGCCCCAGTTCCCACTGGCTTTTACTGGGACAACGCTGCTGCGACCAAACCTGTTCCTGCAACAGAAACACTCATCCCTGAGCATCCCTGGATGAGAAGTGTATGGGAAAGGGCATGGATGCAGCCAGTCTGAAGCCAGGAGTAGTCCCTAGCAGGGTGGTCCTCCCACTGACACCCCAGCCACTCCAGGTCCCAGAGCACCCCCATCTCCATCACGTTTTCAGCTTTCCCTTCATGAGCACAAAAACTAATTTTTCTCTCTTTTTTGGTCCCCTGGCTCTCTGATTCTTTAAAACATCCCTACTCCTGCTCAGGAATAACCAAAAGCTGCCTGTGTAGGGGGAGGAACATGTGCAGGCAGGCTCGACCACACAGAACCAGCACAGGAGCTGTGAGCAAATGGAGTTAATTCACACTCATATCCCCCCACCCCTCCTCTTCCCAGTGCCTTGCTGGAGGTGCTATCCCTGCTCCACGGGGGAATGATACACCCATTGTGAATGGATGAGATGTAACCCACTTTTAAAGACCTGTTTCATTTCTCCCCTCCCTGGTCTCTCTACAGGTGTTTTGTGCCTGATCTCTGCATTCCTGACGTGCCTGGAATTCCCTGATGCTTAACCTCAGCTCCCAATTTCCTGGATTTATACCATTTGGGTTTAACTTAATAGCCATGACCTTGTACAATTATTCACCCCAAACTACTGATATTTGAGCCCTTCCATAACTCCAGCTCAATACCATTTTTGCAAGCAACATATGCCTTTGTTACGGGTGCCAAATCAAGCCCCAGAGTTTTGTCTCTCTCTTTGTATTCAAGCTCATCTGATATCCCAGATCTAGAGGGGAAAAGACTGACTTTAATCAGAAATCTCTTCCCCTCACACACATGCTCTGCAGCTTGGTGGGTTGCAGGCCTGAAAGGCATCTGAGCACCCTCCAGCTGCCCACCCAGCCCTCTGACCTCTCATGCCATGGCCACGAGCAGTGCCACATGGACAGCCTGAGCCTCCAGGGAGCTCTGGCTGACTCCCAGCCATCAGCTCTTTCTTTCCCTGCACTGAAGAAGTCCCTTAAATATTTTTAAGCTGCTGAGCTGTGGTGCAGAGCTCTCCTGCTCTTGAGAATACTGGTCTAGGGCCACGTGCTGAGCTGGTGTGAAGCAGCTCCAGAGGCTGCTTGGGAGGGTGTCAGTTTATGCCAGCTGAAAATCTGGCCTCTGCTGCTGTAAAAGTTGTGTTTTCTGGCAATAACTGCAGGGCAGGTGGGTAAAGGGTGGAAACCTGAAAGGTTTCCTTGAAGGCAAATACCCATGTGTGGAATGTGTGAAATCCTTCTCGGGAAGAATTTCTTCCCAGAAAGGGTGGTCAGGCACTGGTAGGGGCTGCCCAGGGAGGTTTGGAGTCCCCACCCCTGGAGGTGTCCAAGGAAGGACTGGACGTGGCACTCAGTGGGGGACAAGGTGGGGATGGAGCACAGGGTGGGTTCCATGGGCTGGGAGGGCTTTTCCAACCTCAGTGATTGTGGGATTCTCTGTGTGTGTGGCTCAGCTGCCATCCTGGTCCTGGCAGGGGAAGGTCCAGTGGTTCCTGCTGGCTCTGTGCCCATGGCAGAGGGAGGCTGTGGGGTGGCCTGAGCAGTGGCAGAGGGAAGGCTGCCCCACTGCCACGGGAGCCACACTGACTCTCAGCCTGGGATGGGACCACATGGCTGAGTCCTGCCCTTTTCCCATATCAAGAGAAATTGCCCTGCCTGGGTGGAATAGCAGTGGGATGAGGCCCAGGGCTGAGTCAGGGTGCAGCACCTCCTGCCCCACGCCCTGCCCTGCTCACTCAGCCGCTTCCTATCACCTGGCATCGCTTCCCTGGCAGGGACCTGCTGCAGGAGGACAAGTCTGAGCAGCCCCCTGTGCCCTGCCTGCAGCTCAGCCCCCCCCACCTCCTGCGGGATGATCCTTCAGGGATGATCCTTGCCAGGGATGTGCTGGAGGGTCACAGGTGAGGGGGGGGAGGAGGAGATGTTGATGCACAGTCCTGCCCAGGACCCATTCTGGAGCTGTGCAGCCACTGCCCGGGAGCAGAGGCTGTGCTTTGTAGAGAGCCTGGGAGACAGCTTGGACCAGAAGGACACAGGATTTGCCCAGTCCCACCCTGCCCAGCCTCCAAAGCAGCCCAGCTGGTACTGTTGCCCAGGACAAGGTGTTTTGGTGCCTCTCACAGTCCAAGTCCCAAGGGTCGGACTTGATGACCTCAGAGGTCCTTTCCAGCCCAGTTGATTCTATGACTATGATTCTATGATTCTCCTGCCTCCAGAAGCCTTCCCTAGGATGTGGCCCCCCTGCATACCCAGCCCTGGTGACTGGGCTCCCAGGTGGGCAGCCCCCACCTCGAGGTGACCCTGGGGCTGTGAAAACCCCCTGTCCTGCTGACCAGCAACACCAGGTTCATCCAGGAGAAACCACACCAGCAAAATGGTGCACAAACTAGCTAGAAAATGAGAAGCTGGTGAAGCCAAAAGGCGCAGATAATAAAGGTCCCTCCGTTTATTTTCACTCTGAAATGATGATTATTTGAATGTTTGTGGTTAGTGAGACCACCCTCTGGCAAGTGGGTAGTCCTGGACACCCAATGCCTGAGCTGCCTCTGAGCTGCCTCTGAGCTTTCCTGGAGTCATGTTGGCCATGTTCTCCTGCTTGGCCCTCCATGAACCTCATGCCCTGTTTTCCCAGCTGAGACCTCCAGGCTCTGCTCAGCCCCTGGGATGGGACCCCACAGTGGGGACCTGAGCACCACCTGGCCAAGCTGCCTTCACCTTGGCCCAGGCTCTCAGCTGGCCAGGCTTCAGCAGGATGTCACAGAGCAGACATTTCCCAGCAGTCTGGCAGCCCCACTGTGCCTGTCAATGATTCTCTGTCCCTCCTGTGCCATTCCCCCCTCTCCACTTCGGTGGCTCAGGGCTCCCTGCCCTGGTTTACCAGAAACAACAGTTTGCAGCCACTCTGAAACGTGAATCCCTTGTCAGGCAAGCCATGGGTGACTGCACAGGCCTGATTTTATTTGCAGTCCTTGAAAACAGTTCTCAAGCCTTCCCAGCTCTGGCAGCCAAGAGTCCCAGGCACTGGGTTGTGCAGGGAGGGGAGGGCAGAGGAGGGTGGTTCCCTCCAGCATTCCTCCAACCTCTGCAGCTGCCCACCTTCACTGACCTGGAAGAAATCACAAAATCACATCATTTCCTCTACCTGAAGACCCCCTTTGGGGGAGGAGAGAAAGATTTAAGGACTGCTGGAGGGGCTCACATCCAGCCCTCAGGAGAAATCCGGTAGGAGCAGTGGACCTAAATGACCAGGGAAGAGTAAGATCAGGATGAGCAGGTACACTTTGTCCCCTGGATACTTTCCCAGCTTCCAACTTCTTTCACCGTGCAAGATTTTCTGAGCCTGATGTGGTTTGTTGGTTTAGCAAATCTCCACAGACCTCTTATTCAGTGTCTCCTTGAATCCATCTAAACCTTCTGCAGCCACATCTTTGGCAAGGTGTCCTCCTGATCCAGCACCTCCACGGGGTGAACCACACCTTTGTTTGGCCTTTGTTTGGTTTCTCCTACATCTCTCCTAGTGAACAGTAGATACTCTCCATTTTTAAGGGGCAACTCTGAGTTCTCCAGACCCTTGAGCCCGCCCTGATCCAGGCTGAACAGCGCCAGTGGCACTGCTGCTGTTTCAGGAGTCAGCAGATAACTAAAGACAAGTCATCATCCAAAATGATGATGTCCATCACTTTTGTCACCATTGGATGATAAACAGAATTGAGAAGGCCTTCTAGCCCAGTGTTGCTTGAGAGACCCAGCTGGTGGTGCCATCTCCCCCATCACTCCTGTAAGACAGGGGTCTGTAGGTGTCCCTCAGTGCTTGTCCAGCCCGTGCAGGATTCCTGCTGTTCCTCATCCTGCAGCCTCACAAGCCAAACTCGCCCTGCCATCACCTCTGAACCGCTGGGGTAAGCACCACCTGGAGCAGTGGCAGTGAAGAAAGCTCCACTTTCCATGTCTCCAGGAGCTGCAGCCAGTTCTGCTGGGCTTGGGGCCGAGGGGTCACGCACCGTCCTTGCCCGTGGCCAGCGCCTTTGGGTGTGCAAACAGAGGCATCTGGAAGGAGCTTGATGAGTGCTTCCTAAACCCGCCCGTTCCTTGCTCCCAGCCCAGCCTAACTGGGCTGAGCAGGGCTGCCTGACCGGTTTCCATCCAGCTGGGCTGGTTTGGCTGTTGCCTCTCTGGTTGCTGGCGAGACAACTGTATTTTCTGGTTTTGCTGGCAGCAGCTTTAATGTGGGATGAGCTGCTGCCTGCTCTGCTCTCACACTGCAGCTCCAGCCCAGCCTGGGACTGGGGAGATCCTGTGTACACATGGGTCTGTGGTGGTGCAGCCAGGGAGGACAAAGACCTTCTCGCCAGTGGCAACCACTGCTGGGCACTGGGAGTGTCCCAGTCACAATCCATGTTATCCCCTGCCTGTAGGAGCCCTGGAACACCTCTGGCAGCTCAGCACTGCTCTGCTTCCCATGGCTGGACATGGGATGCTCATCCAAAGGGCAGCTGGGGAAGAGAATTTGCTTCATCCCTGATAAGAGAGTCATCCCTGTCATCCCTGGTGTTCAGGAAATGACTAGAAGTGGCACCCAGTGCTCTGGTCTAGTTGACAAAGTGGTTGATCTTGATGATCTCAGAGGTCTTTTCCAATCTGTGATTCTGTGATTTTTGTGATTCTGTGATCACCCTGATCCTGGAAATGCTGCTGTGTGGGTTTAGGTCTAAGTAGGAGTCTTACCTGACCGAGGGAATCTGGGGCAAAGCCAGGAGTTGGATGCAGATCTCCTAAATGTCATCTGAATCTTCTTCACCCAGCCTGTCCTCTTCTGCCAAGTCATGTCAAGGGGTCAGTGACAGAGGTAAAGAGCAAGGAACCAAACCCAAGTGTCTCCATTCCTCCTCCCCTCCGTTTGTTTCCATAAATAAAGGATTAATTAAGACTCTTACAGTTAACTTGAAAGAACCCTGCAGCATAAATTCATGATCCTAAACATAACCAGTTTCAGGTTAGTAATTAGTGCACTTCACTCATTGCAGGTGCAGCCTGGGAGCTCTGAAACAAGTACAGGATCAGCAAGAAAAATATCTAGAAGCAATGGCAGGGATTTCACATAACTTCCTAGCCTAAACACCCAATTGGATTATTGCTGCCTGCCTCATAGAACCACTCTGTTACTGGAAAACCTTTAGGAATTGGGGCAAAATCCCCAAATTTCATCTCCAGCCTCAGAACTGAGGGCCCCCATAACTCCTGTATCCTGGGTCTGGCTGGACCCATTCCAGGATGAGTGTGGACGAGTCTCTTCAGCATCCCGGGGCTCATTTTGTTCCCTAAAATGGCAGTGGAGTTTCTGTGGTTTGGAGGGGGGATGGATATTTGCACAGAGCTTTGGGGTTCTGGGGTGAAGGGACAAAACCCCTGAGCAATGCTGTGGTCCTGGCCTGGCCTCAGGGCAGCCGCCCTGGAGCTGAGGAGCACTTTGAGCCTCACTGGGGGCCAGCACTGACAGGGGACAGGAGGCAGGTTCTACATGCAGAACACAATAAATCACCTCTGAATCCCCCCCAGGCAAACCTGCAGCTGCTTTGTCCAAGCTTGTTAAGTTTAATACATTAAGAAGGAGCCAACTTGTTTCTTCCAGGAGCTGAAATTTTTCCTGAACAAGGAGACAACGTGGCACATGATGGGCCTTCCCGGGCACTCAGAGCTAGGTGGCCTTTGGGCAGAGCTGGGGGCTGAAGGCTGTGCCAGGGTGGGATGAGCAAGCCTGTTTTGGTGGAGAAGGTGTTTTTATTTCATCCCTCCAGTGCTGCTGTGACAGTGGCTCCAGGCTGCAGTGACCCCAGTGATGCTCGGGGGCTGGTGAGGGGTCCCCGTGACGTTGGGACCAGCACCAAGGCAGGGGTCATCTTGGCCTGGGCCTTGCCAGGAAGGCAGGTCCACGTAGCTGTGGACCAAATCTTGCACCTCCTTTGCCCTCATTCTCTCTTTCTCCCAGTCATCTTCCTGTGGTTTGTGATTTTCCAGCCATCCTCGCCTGTGATTTCCCAGGAATTCTTTTCTCCCTTCCCATCCCTGGACAACCTCCTGTTTCAGGTGTATCCAAAATTAGGCAAAGGAGGTTCTGTTTGAGGCCTGGTGGCTCTGCCAAGGGTCAGGGATATTGCACTGAGTGTGTCTCAGCCCAGGGAGATCTGAGACAAGGTGCAAAGGAATAGAGGGGGGCAAGCTCCTCCTGGGCCATGAGGAGCTATGTGTGACATCCCACAGGAGCTGGGACCCCCTTTAAGCTTCCAGTGGGAATTTCTCCAGGGACAGTCCCCCTTCTGCAAAGGGGAGCAAACACCTCCAGGAGCCGTCGGTCACTGAGACCCCGGGACACTGACACTGAACCCCGAGAGCAGCCTGGTGCTGGAGCACCACAATCCCACAAGAAAAGGAGAAACCAGCAGGAATCCTTCGTGCCTTTATTTATAGACAGCCAGTATTAGTGAAACCTGCTGGACAAACTGCCCCCAGGAGACTCCAGAAATACCTTTCCCATCTGCAAACGGGCTGTTAACAGGAGAAGATTTAGTGGTTCCAAATGCACTTCCCAGAGCATTTGATAAAAGTGTGTGGGAGCAAAGTCCAGAGCTTGAGCTAATACCTCTCTGCTGGATCAGAAACACTCGTCTAGACTCTGGCAGGATGTGAAGAGTGCCAGAGCTACTGCAGGGAGCTGCTACCTTATAACCCCAGCACTGCTGGCTGTTTAGCAGGGGCTCTTTGTACCCAGTAGGGGCTTGTTTGGAGGTTGGTGATTCATAAGCCAAAAATATGGTTTAAAGGATATATAGCGTTGCTTCAGCACTGGAAAATCTAAGCTAAAGGCCAGAAATATTTTAAACTGAGCTCCAGTGAACACAGAGATAGGGAAGGACGTTAGGGCTTATTACATGTGCCAAAAATAGAGTACATCAAGGGAAACAGCCTGGAACAATGGTGCAGGAAAAGCTTATCTCCAGGAGCAAAGTAGCACAGGTTTCTTTATACTGCCTGGTTAAAAAAAATAACAACAATAAACCAAAAAGATGACCTTGTTCTAGATCTTTATTCTCAGCTGTCTAAAACAGCCTTCCTACATCCACCAGAGCTGCTGAGGATGCAGATCCAAAGCACTGAGGGTGAACGTGGCTCACCTGGCCAAGCAGGGGCTGGGCCACATGTCAGTGTTAACATAGCTAAGCAGTGAAAGGTGGAAATGGAAACATGGCATTTAATCTTCATTATCACAGCACCATAAAGGGGTGCAAACTGAGGAGCCAGGCTGTGATCCCATGGGGAAATCACACACTGGTGCCCGTGCAGGGAGCTCCTGTCTGCTGAGGAACCTTGTCCGTGGGCAGCATGAGGTGTGTGAACTGCCAGTGAAAGCAAACCAAGGTCTTGGTCCAGTCTCAGCCAGGATTTGCCACTGCTTCCTGAAAAATCCCTGGTCAGGTCTCCCTGGAGACAATGATGCCCACGTGGAGGGTGCTGCAGGAGGCAGCCTGTGTTCACTTCTCTAGGTGGATGACCTAAAAATTCCCAATCCCTTCTGCAAATCTGAGAGGAAGGGGCCATCAGGGCAGCCAGGCATTCCATCCAGAAAGGTCCTGGGCAACAAGTACAACCCATGGGAGTGCTGAACATTTGGGTAGGACAAGGTGGGATGGACAGAGAGCTTTGGGTATGGTGGGATGAGGTGGGATGGATGGAGTTCCTGGACCACAGGTGGCCCAGAGGGGACAAGCAGATCCCCTTGGGCACTACCTGATAGCCCAGGGTTGGCATGGCTGTGGTTCACTCTTTGTGAGTGGGGAGCACTCCCTGCCAGCACCTCTGGCCAGGATGTGGCTCCTTCCATCTCTCCAATCTGTCAGTGTGAGCAGAGGTGGCAGGAACGGCCAGGCACTGCCCAGGGGACGCCGCCATGGAAAATTTCAACATCCACCCAGCCAGGTGCCAGGGGCTGGGTATCCACACCCCCTGAGCAAGGTGGGCAGGGGCTCAGCAGGGCAAGGCAGCTTCAGGATGTGCAGATCCATGGCCCCTCAGCCTTGTGCTGCCCATGCTCAGCTGGACAGGCCATGCCAGGGTCCGTCTCCTGCCCGGTGCTGTGCAGAGCTCAAGGGATTTAACGTGCTTTGCCTTTAATTGCTCCAGCCCAGCCCGATGGGTGAGAACTCAACCTCCCCAGCCCCAATCCCATGGATGTGCAAGGCTTCCAGCTGCTGGCAGAGGTGGCTCCTTGCAGGCAGCAGCCCAGGCTGGGAGAGGGACACAGGGGCAATGTGAGGTGCCAGAAGCCCCCCTGGGATTTCCTCCCCTGGGCTGGGGCGATGCTCAAGGGGCACCTGCTGCAATCAGGACACCACAAAAACCCTGGGAGTGCAGTATCATGAGGATTGTGTAAATATTTTGATTAACTTCACCTTGAATCTCGATGAAGGGGAGATTTTTATCACATTTACTGACAAAACAGCTTTTTTTTTTTCTTTCCAGGAGGGAGGGGGAGGATGACTAACTGCTGGAGGAGAATTCCTGGAGTGATTGCACAGCAGATGAAAGCAGCCAGATAGGAGCTGCTGTGCCCCAGGAGCCAGTGGACAGCCACCAGCAGGCAGTGTGCTGAGCAGGGACGAGCTCACAGTTCCTGTTGACTGGGACACGTTTGACAGACCTGTCTGTCTGCTGGGAGCTGACACACGAGCACGGGGCAGCACAGGCTGCTGTAGAGCGTGTCCAGCTCCATCCCTGGGAGGGAGGAGGGCTGGCTGCCTCCTCCTGCCACAGCAGTTCACATGGTTTTCACTTGAAGGGTTTGGGTTTAATCCCTGGTGTGGTGACTGTGGAATTAACCCAGCTGGGCTGGGAGGGGGGAGATGGGCTGTGCAGGGTGGTCACACCAACGCCACTGCCCTGGGTGGAGGGAGTTCCTCTGCCCTCCACAGCCACTGCCAGAGCACAGGACCTCCTCTCCCTGCCAGAATTCCCCAGGGGGAAGTTTGTCTGAGCCTGAGTGCCAAAAGAGTGGAGGAAGGTGGTGACTGTGCCGATGGGATGAGTGGCATTTCCCTCAGCCAAGTCTGCCTGAGTGAAAGCCATGGCAGGGGACTCTGTTGGGGAGGCTGAAAACAGGGAACAAGTCCAGAGCTGAGGCATCACCAGCGCCTGGATCACTCCAGGGCTGTGGAAGGAGACAAAACAGCAAAGCTTCACACCTTGTCTGCATCTCCAGTGCTGGGGATTGTCAAATCTTGCTTGGCGGGGTTGCTGACAGCTCCTCACTGCAGTTATCCACCTCCACAGACTGAAGGAATGGGCTGGGATGGGAGTGGCATTGCAAAAACCTGGGCAGACATCATCCATCAGACCGTCCTGCCTGTCATCCAGCTGCATCCAGGGCACTTCTGGCAGGTCTCAGCAGGGTGTGACACTCTATGAAACCTTCTGTGGCACCACTTTCCTGTTCTAAAATACACCATCTCTACTTCTTCCTTGGGGCAGAGCACAGCACCAGGCATGGCCAGGGATGGCTTTGGCTTCAAGGGTACAGGGACTTTGAATCTTTGAATCTCCTCTACAGTTTAAACATTTGTGAGTGCTTTGCATGTGCCTTTTGCTTTGAATAGCAGTGAAAATACAGTTCAGGGCATGAAAAGGTCTTCGGGGTAAAAATGTGAAAGGTTTGGTGAGACCCTCAAAAAAAGAAGTTAAACCATTTTTCCCAAAGGGGAAATTTGCTTCCACTTTGATGCAACAAAAACACAGAGGCATCTTTTGGTGCATTTTATATGCATTTTATCAATGGACCAGTTATATGTGTGTGTGAGAGAGAGGGAGGGATGAGTGCAGTGGTGTGGGGAGCTGAAGACAGCCCAGGGTTGACTGTCCCTCAAGCAGCAAACAGTGTCTGCATCAGGGACTTTGGTGGCACTCCCAGGCTTTACCTGTGCTGGAAGAAAGTCCCAGAAGGTGCTGTCAGCTCATGGTGCTGCAGGGGTTACAGTTCCTAGGAAAGATTCCGGGCCTTGCACTTGGCTGCCCATGAGAAAGCCCCCAGACTGCTTTGGGGATCCTGTACCTGCTCCTCAGGGAGTGTCTTCACCCCTGAGAGACCCAATGCAGAGCTGAAATGTGTCTCTGAGGCGAAGCCACCTCGGTGGCACTTGATGGCAGGAGACCCCTGGCTCTGGAATGCCTGGAATGTCAGTGCTGGGCTGCCTGAAATGCCCCAGCAGCAGAGAGCAGGGGCTGTTCCAGCCTCAGATCTGGAGCCCTGATTTATTACACAACCTACCCTGTCAACAGATCAGTGAGATAGAGGGCAGCTAAGGAGCTGCTCCCTGTCTGGTGAGCCCTGCTCCAGGGAATGCCTGGAGATCGCTGTCATGAGCACTGACTCACAGCTGGGGTTGCTTCTCATGCCTTTTGAGTCTGCAACCCCCCCCAAACCCGCAGAGTGCAGAGCTGGGGCAGGGACACAAAGAGGGCTGTGCCGGCACAATCTGCAAGGCAATGGATCAGGTCAGGGGATGGGCATGGGAATGGGGAGGGAAGGAGGGTGGAAATCAGATTTTCGACCAGCCCTGTCCGACCAGGGAGTTTTTCAGCTCCCTGAAAGGAGGTTGTGACAGGGTGGGGGTCGGGCTCTTCCTACAGACACCAAGCGACAGACAGGGCAGGGGGAAATGGCCTCCAGTTGCTCCAGGAGAAGTTCAGGTTGGATATTAGGAAACATGTCTTCACTGGAAGAGTAGTTAGGTCCTGAAACAGGCTCCCCAGGGAAGTGCTGGAGTGACCATCCCTGGAACTGTTCAAAAAACAAGTGGATGTGACAACTTGTGATATGGATTAGTGGGCAGGATTTGGTCAAAGGCTGGACTTGATGATCTTGGAGGTCTTTTCCAACCTTAATGATTCTGTGAACCTCGGCAGGGCTGAGATGTTTGGATCCTCTCTGCACAACCTGACAGGCTGTAGACAGGCCCATTTTGCTCTCCAGGGTGGACCCCCTTGTGATGTCCCTGGGTTGGGCTCTGCTAATGGGACTCTTTTATGCAAATAAAGGCAGATTTCCATCACCTCCAGGCAAGGATAGACCATTTCCAGCCCTCTTATGCCAGTTTCCCAATTCACAAGGCACTAGGGCTGCTGGGAGAGGGAAATGCTGAGGCAGCTGGTGGATGGTCAGGTGCTCTCTGCTCCTTCACTCCTTGTCCTCATCCCATCTTCTGCTCAACACAGTTCTTCCCACAGTCAGGTGGAGAAGTCCTTTGTGTTCACCAAGAGGAAACCTCTCCATCCTCCTGACAGAGTTGCAGGAGTTCAGAGCAAGGCTTGCAGTTGAATGGGACTTCCTGAAGTCTGGATTGCTCAGGGCCCTTGGGTATCCAGTGCCCATTAAAATTAATGACTCCTAACTTCACAGAGGTGCTCTGGAAAGCCTGAGACCCTCAGCTCTGGCCCAGGTACATGTCCAGAACTAACCAGTCTTGGCAGGTGTTTTCTCTCTGTCACATCACGCTTGCCTCCAGCCTGGCAGTGCCCCCAAGAGTCAGGAGCTTCTTGTCATTTTATAGAGCAAGTCAACTTAGTGCAGTCATTGCTGCATGGAAACACGCTTGGCCACTGCTCAAAAGGTCAAATGCCCTGTTGGTAGGACTTGTGTTGGTTGTGCTGGTTCCTGTGCGTGGCATCTTCATGTCAGGGGTCCATCGTCCCACCTGCCCCGGGGACACGCTGCTTGTGGGGGAGGATGTACCATGAACCCAGGAGTGTGCAGACAAATGCAGGGCTCAGCTGTGCTCCAGCCCTCTCCCTGCACACCATCAAGCTCACCCTACTTTGCCTCATCTGTGGCTCTTGCCCAGACTCCAGCCTTTGCTCTCCTCCCCCAGCAGTGGGGGCTGGACCGTCCCTGTGTCTGTCCCGTGGCTGCCCCGTCTCTGCACCCCCCAAGGAAAGAATTCAGCTTTGCAAAAGCAAGGCAGGAACAAAGCAGGAAAAAAAAAAAGAGCAGTTTTGTATTATTTTCTTTTCTGGGCCATTTTGAATTAATTAAGGAATGTGATCTAAACTATAAATACCCTCCTTCACGTATGATTTATGGCCTGTTTGTTCTGGATTGGTATGTGCTTAATCTCTAATTGTAAGCCCACCATCTGTTTTTATTGATCTGCTTGCCAGGAGAGTTATTGCTCTCCTTGGCCTTATATGGGAAAATTAGGTATGTGGTGAGCAAGCCAGCTCAGGGCCGCTCTTACGTCACCCTTGGAGCAGCTCGGGATTGAGCTTCCCAGCACTGCTCCGGCCTCCAGCTTCTGCCAGTCCCCATTTACCGTGTGAAACTCGAACTTCGGGGTTCCACAGAGCCTTGATATCAACAGGAGCATCAGCCCATCCCAGCTTCCCTCTGTATCAATTCCCCTTCAGGGCCCGGGATGGGTTTGCTCTTAAAAAAAAAAAAGGAAGAGGAGAAGAGACTGGGGTGGCCTTGGTGTTTTTGGCTGTAAATCCGGCTGCTGCCAACTCAGCCTGGGTGCTTTCGATGGTGGGAGTGTCTCCATGAGAAAACAGGCTGGATTTATTCATTGAACCTGGGGGGATTTGTCTGTTATTGACCCATGAGATAATGGTGCCCGAGCCCAGCCCGTGTGCTCCGCATGGCTGGAACAGGAGGGAAGGATAAAGGCTCCCAGGAACATTTGGAGGCTTAAGGGGAGCCTGTGGATTTGAACAAAGAAGAGCAGTTTATTTGCAAAGCTGGGAAGCAGAGAAAGGCAGTGATGGTGCCACAGGAGAGCCACCTCCAAAGGGAGGGGGGTCCTTGTCCCTCTCCACCAAGTGGTTCCAGTGGGGTTGGATGATCCCTCTGGCTCCCAGACCCAGCTGGAATGTGGGTGGGAGCCCTGGGGAAGGGTGGGGTGAGTCTCTCTGGGGCACTGAAGTGGCAGGGATGCAGTGATGCCCAGGATCCACAGTGCCCTGCCCAGAGCCTGCAGGCAGACCCAGGACACCCAGCACCCAGCTGGGCCAGTGCCAGGGGCATGGGGACCACCCCCCCACCCCCTGGTGTGTGTGGGCTGAGGCCCTTCCTCCCCATGGGGAACCCACCGAGAAGGGGGTCACAACAAACCCCTGGCGCTGCATTTCTGCCTCAACCACAAAATACCCCCAAAAAAATCCATTTGCAGTCAGGAAGGAGTTCTTGTAATTTGCTCAGGCTCCCACATCCTCCCGTGGTTGTTTTTTTAAGCCTTCCCCTGATTCCAGGGCCCTGGTCTGGAGATCCCCATTCCCAGACTGACTGATGCGTGAGATGACAGAATTTCTGCTGTTGGGCAAATTAATTTCCCAGGGGATCGTGGCCTAATATATAAATATAAAACTGACACGTTTTTACTCAGCTGAAAAGAAAATAGCTCCAGCTCACAGGAGATAACGTTTCCAGGAGATAAGGCAGCAGTTGGAGTGTGAATTGCCGCATGGATCCCATTTTTCCCACAGATCCCTGGTGAGGATTGCTGGCCGGGCTGTGCAACATCAGCTCTCAATAAGCGCCAGCCCGTGTTAATGCAGCACTTCAGTTCTGCTTCATCTCACCCCACACCTGCCTTTTGCTGGGCAGAGGAAAGGGGTGGCTGGGTGGGAGCAGGGAATCTCACTGCCTGGCACATCTGGGATTCACCAAAGGATCTGCCTGGAGCTGTGTTGGTGCTGGGAGAGGCTGGGTCAGCACTGAAGCCCCCGAGCTGGGATCGAGCACCCTTCCCCCGGATTGAGCACCTTTCCCCCAGGGGAGGAGATTGGAGGGCTGCTCCCCCTGGAATGGCCAAGTCCCAGCTGGGTCAGGGAATGTGGAGCTCCTGTCTCCTGCTCCAGTAAGGGAACCATTGAGAAAATCCCTTGGGGAATGGAATTTCCATGGCTTTGGGCAGGACTGTGCTGGGAGCAGGGCGGCTGGAGCCGAGGGCCTGGCTCCTGTCCCACTGCCCTGCGAGCTGCTCTAATCCAGAGCTGTCTCTAAGGCCCCTTTGTGTACAAGCCCTGGTGAGAGGAGGTTGTGATTCCAGGCTGGAGTGGTGGCCCAGTGCCCCCAGGGCCCAGGCTGTATTTGGAGGTTGATCTCAGGCCCTGGAGCCCTGAGTCCTTTAGAACATGCAGCAGAAAAGAGTGTGTTCCATCCAGCAATCCTGAGCTCAGCCCTTATAAATAACCTCTCCCTTCCCCTCCCCTCCTTGACCCTCTCCCTCTCCTCCCTCTCCTTCCTCTCCCCTTCCCTCCCCTGGAAACCTCAGGATGATTAGTTCCTGAAGAATGTTCTTGGAGCTCTGCAGGAGATGCTGATGGGGCCCCACATGGTGTGAAGGGTTGGGATACCAGAGCAGACTCATGTCCAGGCTTTGCAGCCCAGCCTTTGGCTTGCTGTGCCCAGGCAGAGCTATTCCCAGCCCAGCCCAGCCCAGCCCAGCCCAGCCCCTCCCATCCCATCCTCTCTGCTCAGGCCCTCTGCAGTGTCAGGTGTCACGGCAGCTCATTTTTGAGCTTTCCCCTCCTCCAGACACCACCAGGAGCTCCCCAGGGATGGGTCAGTGGGTCCCTGCAGACCTGCAGCCTGGCTCTGCTTGCCTGGAATGACTTTCCCGTTGCCAGAGGTGCCTGTTGGAACCATCACACTGCCAGGGGTGACCCTCCAGCCGTGGGAGACCCTTGGAAAGGCAGACTGGGACCTGCAGGGAAGAGGGAGAGGCACAGCCTGGAGCTGCCTGCCTCTGGGAACACTGGGGGAACAAGTGGTCTCATAGACATCTGGGGTGCCAGGAGGCTTGGGGTCAATTTATTGGGATAATCCCAGAGAAAATTCAGCTGTATATCTGGAGCCTCCAGACTAGAGCAGGGTGTCTCTGGAGCCCGAGTGAGGGACCACCACGACCAGAAAAGGAGGTGGGACAGCCTGGGACAGCTCCCTTCAGGAGCAATTCACACCAGAGGGACAGAGCCAGAGGGTCTCTGGCACAGCACAAATCCTCTGCCAGGGAAACTCACCCCAGGTTCACCTCTGGGTCCCTCTGTTGTGTCTGTGGAGGTGGCACCAGCTCCTGGGTACCTCCCTGAGGATGTGATTTAGCCCTTGGAGAAGCTGCAAGCTCAACACAGGACCAACATGGTTATACATGGGAGGTCAAACAAAGGGATTTATTGATTATTCCTGGTCCTAAACTCCATAACTAGGAAGCACACTCTGCCTCAAGCAGCTCAGAGCCTAAATGATTAGTAAATCCATATTTATTGTCATGAAGGGCACAATTTTATTTTTTTATGACAGAAAGAGAAAATGCAAGATCCAGGAAAACTTGAGTGAGGGAGAACTTCTTTGTAAATGTTTGCAAAGACACTTTTATTGCAGAGGCTTAAATTGTTCTGCTGTTTCCCTCCCTGTCTGTCTGCTGCCTCTAGTCAGCTAGAATATGCTGACCACTTCCTCCAGCCTCAGCAGAGACATTAAAATGTCAAAAATGGTTTATTCTTGCAAGAAAATCTGGGAGAGACCAGACCCACACTCAGGCTGCCATCGAGAGAAAGTCATCAGTGAGCTCAGCTCCACTGCCAGACATTGGAAAAATGCACAAAAAAAAAAAGGATGAATAAGTCATGTATCAGAGGTTACTTGAGGTACAAAATGCAGCAGAAGAGGGCTCTTGGCAGGCCTGGATTCCTTGGGATCAGGAGGGCTGGGAGTGGTGCAGCTGGTGGGACCGCAGGGGTCAAGGTGGGACATGTGGGGTGGGATATGTGGGTCCCAGGATCGTGTTGCACCCCAGGAGAGGGGAGAAACCCCCCTCCAGGAGGGGCTTTGCAGCTGGGAGCAGCCTGGAGGAGAGCCCTGAGCCCTGGGACACTGGGAAGGGGTTGGTTTTGAGCAGCCACTCCTCGTGCAGAGCCCACTCAGCTGAGGGGCTCCTCACCAGTGTGGGACCAACCTGGACTCAAAGCAAGTGAAACTGCAGGAAAGGAGTGCTGGACCGAGTCTGGATCAAGGCTTGACTTGCTCATTTCCAGTCCAGGAGGACTTCAGGGCACAAGTAGGAGACTTGTAGGTCCATCCAAGCACAGGAGCTGAGATGTTCCCAGGCCTTGGTGAGGGATAACAGCTGGGTCCAGATGTGCTGCTCCAGCCTTTCCCACTGCACAGGCACATCCCTCTGGGGCTCAGCCACTGTGAGCTCCTGAGGCCACACCAGCCAAAGAGGAATGTGCTGGGAAGCGGTGCAGTGGGCAAGGAACTCCTGAAAAGTAGATCTGAGCAGAAAATGCCAAACCTAGAAGGATTTGTGCTTTTTCAGGGCACTCTGCTTGCCAAGTGCATACTTAGAAAGAGCTCTGGGGTGTATTGCAAAATCTGCCCCATTTGGAGTGGGTTTGGAATACTTTAATCCCTCTTTAATGATACTGCCCAGGAAATGACAAAGCTCTGGAAAAGCAAACAGATTGGATTCTGGCTGGGCACACATCAAACTGCTGCACACATTTTTTTTTCATGCAGCTTGCTGAATCGCAGCAAACCCCTACAACATCCTGCCACAGCTTTGCTTGTTTCTCTGACACTTCTGGCACAGGAATTGGACAATGCAGCAGATTCCAAGGCTCAATTACATCCAGGTTTGCCCCATGCTGGAGGGATCTGGTTTGGATGACACCACTTTCAAGTTTACAGATGACAGCTACAGTGGGGAGTTTAGAAAGAAGCTCCCCCTGACACTTGGTATTTTTGCCCTGCTGATATTTTGTCCTCTGCTGCTCCTGATTCCTGTGCATGGCCACTGCCTGGGAAGTTGCAGGGTAAGGCCATTTCCAGTGGGAAAAGATTTGTCTAAATACTGTAGCCACATGAAGTACCCACTGCTCATGGCATGCCCGGTAGGAACAGCTGGGTGTTGAGCATTCCATTCCAGGGACTTCTCAGAGCTGAGCAATCTGCACTAGGGAAAAGGAAATAAAATAAAACATTGGTGTTCTTCCAGTGGTTAATGGGTAAATATTAATCTGTTGTGAGGTTTTGTGGGGTTATAGCTTTTAAAACAGAACATTGAGAACCTTTGTGCTACGTCAGGGTCATGCACAAGAGGAGGCTACACTTGAGAAAATCCACATTAGATTTATTAGTGCTTAATTTGAGCCACAGCGAGAAGGGAGGCCCAGGGAAAGAATCAGGTCTAACCTGCAACTGCAAACAGTGAAATGCAAGGTCTGGGATAAAGCAGGGCTTTATGGAAAGCAAATCTTGCAGCTACAAGTCCCAGATGGAGCCAGAGTGGGACCTGAACGATGCCACTGCTGTGTGTGTGAGCCCAAGGCAAACCACAGGACTAGGGACAGGGACAGGAGCCCTCCAGAGCTGAGGCAGGTCTGGGTGTAGGGTTTGATTCAGGGCAGCTCTGCCTCCAAGGGACACAGAGGGAAATCCCAGCTCCCTTCAGGGGGGTGGGATGGGGCCCTGATGGAGCGGGAAGGGCAGTGCAGTGTGAGAGCAATGAGCTGTAGCCCCAAGCAGGGGAAGATGAGCCAAACATCTGGGCCAGCATCCGATTCAGCTGCTCTGCAGCCTGCAAGTGGCTTTAGACAAACCACAGAGCAGTGCTGGGGGCTGTGTGGGCTCGTGGATTCCCTGGAACCAGGGCAGGATGTGGCTCTGGCTCCTCACAGGAGTGAGGAACATCACAGCTGCTTGTACCCCACTGATGGGGTCACAGAGCCACAGGACCTTCTGAGCACTTGGGCTTATAAAGCTGTGAGCAGAAAACTGGAGCCACAAAGGTGGGAATTCCTGCCTGGGAAGAGGGTGAGGAGGGGCTGCCAATTCCTCTAGCCATCAGCTGTCAGGGGCATGAGCAGGAGATAGTGATTTCCTCCAGGACCTTCAGACACCAGCCTGGGTGAAGCAGCTCATTAAAAGCAGCTAATTGCTGCAGTCATTTGTGAAATGAAGTTTTCAAGGTTAATTTAGTTGAGCACTGAGAGCCCTCCATTCAGCTCTGAAGAGGGTGAGCAGCACATGCCACACAGCCCCCAGCCCTGCTGCACCCCTGCTCTGGGGACAGACCTCCAGGATGGGGAGCTCCAATCTGGAGCATCCTCTGGGACTGCTGACAGGGAAACCCAGCCCAGAGTGCTGGTCCCATGATGGCAGGGTGACCAGCAGGCCAGCTTGGTTTGTGCTTGATGCAGGCACCAGCTTTGCTTTGTCTTGAGATGAGCAATCCCTTCAAAAGTCCTTTTAAACACTTCAGGAACACTGGGGAAAGCGGAGCCTGAAACACGAAGTGCTCAGTAAAACTTTGCTGCTCACCTCCCTTATCCCATTTTCCCCCTTTGCCATGGAGTGTCCATAAGCAAATCTCTCTGCCTGATGGACTCCCAGGTGACATTAAAGATAGCAGGAACTCTCTCTGGGGACAAAGGAGACATTTGCTGCAGTTGGAGTGGTGAAATAATTTTCTGCTCCTTGCAGACTAAAAGCAAGTTCAAGGAAGAAAACAAGTGCAAAGCCTTTCCTGACCTGTCATTTCAGGTCCAGGGTGGGGGGTTCTACCAGCCTTTGCTGTCTCCCTTGTGAATGGCCATTCAAAACAGCCTGGCCAGGGGTTTCAGTGCTGTGGGACACTGAAGATGAAGTCTCTGCCACGTAGGAGCAGTGGGGACCTCTGTCCATCTGTCACAGAATCACAGGATATGCTGAACTGGAAGGATCATCGAGTCCAACCCTCAGCCCTGCACAGCCCCATCCCCAAGAGTCACCCCCTGTGCTCCAGAGGATCATCCAAACCCTCCTGGAGCTCTGGCAGCCTCGGGGCTGTGCCCACTGCCCTGGGGAGCCTGGTCAGTGCCCAACCAGCCTCAGGGGAAGAACCTTTGCCTGAGATCCAACCTGAGCCTGCCTTGACACAGCTCCAGCCATTCCCTGGGGGCTGTCCCTGGTCCACTCTCTGTCCAAAAGGAACCATGTCTCCCTTGGAAGGAAACAGCTGCAGAGCCCAGTTTGGAGTGTGCCCTGAGCCCCAGCATTCTCCCCCCCCTGCCAGACCCCCTTGGCCAAGGCACGTGTGAGGAAACATTGGAGTGGAGCTGGTGGAGCCCCACTTGTCCCACCCGAGCACAGACTGTGGGGTCAGGCTGCTGGGGAAACAGGCTGTTCAGTGGGTGTATCCTGTGTTTACAGAGGACCCGCCAGCTGTGACAGTGCAGATGTTTCCTGTCTTCCCTGGATCTGCAAAGAGCCATTTGGTGGCTGGAAGTGGCTCCTGGAATGAAGCCGTGGATTTGGGCGCCCAGAGAGCACCTGAGCTCCAGCGAGCGGGACCTGCCCGGGCAGTGACCACCTCACCCTGTCCTGGGAGTGCCTGTCTGTGGCCAGGCTGGGGAGGCAGCTCCAAGAAGGAGGGCTGTGCTCTGAGGCTGGAGCAGGCTTGGCTGTCCCCTGGAATGAGTCCAGCTCCCCCAGGGAGGGACGGGGCCATGCAGAGCGTGGCCAGCCCCGTGCAGGACGTGGGGATCTGCAGGAAGGCAGGAAGATCCCACACGTGAGCAGGATGGGAGGATGTGACTCTATTCACTGTGGGCCCTTGTTGAGTCTCTGTCTTTTCCTTCTCTGGAACCTAGGAGTTGAGTGTTGCCATCTCTTCTGAATGAAGTCTGCATTTAGGAAATACATAAAAGCCTTTTCTGTCTTGGGGACAATGTCCTGACAAGGCTGGGGGAAACCTGCTCCATTTATTTGCCTGAACAATCTGCTGTGCAGCAAAGACGCCAGAGAGCAGCTGTGAACAGACAGGGCAAAGCTGCTGGGAAGCTGAGGAAGGGCTCAGTCACAGCCCAGTGGGAAGGACACTTTGCTAAACGGGACTTCTGGGCCCTGGGCCTTTTCTCCAGGATGAGTCACGTGAAACACCACTGGTTTTGTGGTCTCAAGGCCAGCATCTGCTCTGGGGCTGTGGCTCTCACTAGCCAGACACCCAGCAAGTGCCATATCGAGGGGTACAATTAATTCTCTCTCTTGATGCTCTCCAGTCTTCCTCAGTTGCATCTGTGGAATCTCTTGGGAACCACGAGTGCTCCATGAGGACCATGATGGGACCTTGGCACACACCACTCAGAAGTCCCTTGTCTGAGGAAGGGCACCAGGCATGGTTTGCTTTTAACCAGTTCAGCATCCACGAGTCTCAACACTCTTCTCTAACTGGAAAAACATGAGCAGTCTTGCAGCAGTAAGTCCTATTTTTGTCCCACTTTTGGATGAAAAGCCAAGCCTAATGAGCAGGACACCGAGTGGGATGGAAACACTGACTGGTTTGCTTTGCTTTGCCATTTAATAGCAAAAAATCCAGCACACCCTATTCATCTGCATCCCCTACTCTTTTCCCATCTTGCCAGCTTTCCAAGACTCTGGAGCTGCTTTGGAGCCTGTGGTGGATTTTCCCCTCTGCTGGAGGACCACCGTGGCCACCACCCCTCCTGTTGTGTGTCCCCCGAGGTGTCTGAAGTTCTTGGGCTGTTGCCACCTGGGATTCATTCCAGTGGCAGAGCTGCAGTGAGGAAGAGGCCCTGGGCAGGGCAGGGGGGTCCGTGTTTGTTCCTCAGAAATGCTGATGAGCACCCAGGGGAAGGGCAGGGGGTGCCAGATCCACTCATGGAATGTCAGCTGGCCTGGGTCAGACAGTCCGGGCTGAGCTGGCCACTGCTAGAGGAGAAGGTGTGCAAGCCCAGGGCCAGAGCCACCTCCTCAGTGGGGTATTAACAGTCCATGGGATGGGAGAGCCAAATCCTGCCCTCTGCCTGCTTTGCTGGGGTGGAGCTGGAGCAGCCAGCCTGTTCCCACCCGGCCAGGCAGGACTCAGAGCCGCTCTGGGTTCTGTCATGTTGTGTCACAGCCCTTCCCAAGGGATGAAAAAGAACTGCAGTGCCAAGAGTTGTCTCTTTCCTGTCCCTCAAATGAGGAACCTGGGACAGCAGACTGTTTTGCTGCTGCCATGGTTTCTCTGCCCCCTCTCATCACAAAGCCGGGCAGATGCTGGGAACAGCTCCTGGGTGGAGCAGAGAGCAGCTGGTGGGGCCTTCATGGACAGCCTCTACTTTGCAAAGCTGCTGTGCTCCAGAAGAGCTGCTGGAGCCAACCTCCTTCTCCTACCTGCACAGCTTTGCTGCTGTCAGAGCTCGGATTTTGGAGAGCCATGGCAGGGCTGATTGAGGGCTTTAGTTCCAAGCTTTCTTCTTGTGCCCCTGAGCTGCAGTGAACCTTTTCGTGACTCTTTGGCTTCTCTCTCCAGTGACAAACCCCTGGAGCAGGGACTGTCTGGGCATGACCATGTCCTCACCTGGGCTGACCTGAACACTTTCCCAGAAGCAAATATTTCCTCTGCTGTCTCATGCACTGTGGAGCTGGAGCAGGTCCTGGGCAAGGATGCCACCCTCAGTGAGGATTTCTACCTGCACTATTTCAGAGGAACTCTCCTCCTGCCAGCACGGAAATGTGGAGACAAATTCCCTCCCCACAGACTGAAGGAGCGAGTGGCTCTCAGGGAGCAGGAATGCTCCCTGTTGGGAGCAGCTGACCAGCAGGCCTGGCTGGTCTGGGCACATGGGGACAACTGGCTTGTCACTGGTGGACTCAGCTGTCACCTCAGACAGCCCATCGACTTCTCCATGCCTGATTTCTCCAGACCCCAGGAGGACACGGGATTCAGAGCAGGGTGGATGCCCCCCAGCAGCCCCAGAGGAGGCACACTGGGTACTTAGTGGACAGCTTCAAGCTGTGGTTGAGTCCAGGGAAGCCTGTCCTTGTGCCCTCTGTCCCTGCAGGGCACCCATGACCCTGGACAAGGATGCAGGACAGGGTGCTGAAACACAGACTGCTCTGTCCCTTGGTGTCCAAGCAGCTCTTGTTCAATAGCAAATGACCCTGGAGGTCCCTTTGGAGAAATGCATCATGCCCATTCCCAGGGAAAGCCCTGCCCTCTCCAGCTCTCAGAGCTCCTTGCAACCCTCCTTGGATTCACAGGTGCTGGGCAGGGAGGGCCAGAGCAACCCCAGCATGAACCTGGGTCATCTCCTCGCTGCTCCATCAGGTCACACAGCCCTGGTGAGAGTGGGGTGGGCTGTGATGACTCCATGACGACTCCTCTGTGCCCACAGAGGTGCCTCTCAGCAGCAAAGGGAGGATGGTTCCCTTTGGCTGCCCCACCAGGACCCCAGCAATGGGACAGTGGTGCCATGTGCCCCTGGATGATGGACAAGGCTGGGCAGGGATGTTCTCCTCCCTGGGGCTCCGTGGCACACGGCTGGGACCAGCCCAGCAACCTGCTTGGGCCTTGTCTGGCTCTCCTCCTCCTGGCTGTTCGACCCAGTCCAAAAAATGTGCACTGAAAATGTCACTGCTGGGGTCCCTGGGAAAATGAGAGCATTGATTCAGGATGATGAATGGCATCCCCACTTAAAAACATATGAATCTTCTCCCACTCCTGCTCCCACTCCCCTGGGAACAGCAGAGCTCCCGGTGCAGGATCCCACCCACAGCAGGGCTGGTTTTACACGTGTTTTGGCTCAGCACCCTCTGAAAACTGGGGAGTTTCTGCGCCTCCAGATGGATTCCCAAATGGAATACCAAATGGAAGTGTGCTGGAACTGTGATCCCAGGAGCTCAGGCTCCAGCCAGCTCCATCCCATCCCAGGAGCAGTGCTGGGGAGGTGTCTTAGGCAGGAACAGGCTCTGCTCCTGCTGTGGATCTGTTCCCCAGTGTCCAAGGGGACCTGCTGGAACCACTTGCCCTGGGGGTCCCAGGTCCATCCTCAGTCCTTGGAGCAATTCCCTTCCCAGAGGGGGAGCAGGAGGGGCACAGAGCTGCCTGCCCAGGTAGCAGGAATGTGCTGTGGGATTCCCCCTCCTGCCTCTGGGCACAGGTTGCTCCCAGCTCACAACAGGCTCAGCACTCTGCAAACAGAATGTAGCCACAACCCAGAACACATTACTGAAAAAACAAACAGCAGACACATTCTTCTCCTGGATTCCAGGGCTCTTTCTGCTTCTGATCTCCCAGACAGACTCTGGCAGCCCGTGTCCTCAGGGAAGGCTTGGTCTGAGTTCCTGCAGCCTCAGTGTGAGCTCAGTCCCACCCTGGGATGTGCACAGGGGTGGTCAAAGGCGGCTTTTTGCTTCTCCACGCAGAGGCAGAGCAAGGCATGAACCACCTCCACCTGCCCAGGTTCCTGTGTTCCCAAACTTCTCCTGGGATCCAAGCAAGCCCTTCCTTGGGTGGCTGTGCAAGATTGCTTGAAAGAATCAGTGGCCTTGGGGGATCTTGTGCTCAATTGCTGAGCCCTGGTGCCTGCCCTTGCTCCTCAGCTTGGGAATAGGCTCTGCCAAGCCCTTGCAGTGCCTCATGCTCCTCGTGAGAGCCTTCATCCCACAGAGGGGACACAACCCAAACAGGAGGGTGGAGGGGACCCAGCAGGCACACGAGCCTTGGATCCACGGAGCTGTGCCTCCTGATCCACCATGTGCCATCCCCATGTTCAGGCTGGGCCCTGGCTTCAAATGTGCCCCAGTCCCTGGTGCCCGTGGCCAGGCAGGAGCCCTGGGAACAGCTTCACTCCCCAGGGAACGGGAGGACAGTCAGCCACATCGCAGGGCTGCCACGGCCAAGGTGCTGCGGACAATCCCGGTGGTGATCCAGGGAGTGAAGGAGCCTCGGAGGAACAGGCGTTTGCCTCGCAGGCAGCCCCTTGTGGCAGGTTTGCACATGCTTTCCCACTCGGAAATGCTGCCGGAGGTTTCCATCCCAGGAAGCCCTTTTGTGAGCGGCAGCTGTATGTAAATAAGAAAGGGAATTGGTGGGTGGCAGGGAATTCCTACGAGGATCAGGATAGAAGGCCCTGGGGAAGGGTCTGTTTCGGTATTAGGGCTCTGCCAGCGCTGCTCCACCCATTGCCCCTGCTGCTGTGGGTTGCACACAACTACACAGTTGTAGGGGGAGGGAGATTCCCCGTGCCCAGGGCAATCCCGAGCAGCTAGAAGGGATCCCAACAGCAGGAAAGGCAGACAGGCAGGGAGAGGTGGGATGGGGAGCAACCCCCTCAGCAAGAGATGGGATGGTGAGGAGCGTGAGGGCACCTCGTGCTGCCCATTCTCTCCCCAGAGCTGACTCTAGCAGCTCCCCTGCTTGTGCTCTCCTGGACACTTCCCCTGGGCAACTTCTACCCCCGTATCCTGTGAATGGATCTCCTACAGCCTCTCCGGCAACCCTGTGGATTGAAAGCCAAAGGGATATTGGCAGCATCAGGCCAGGGCTCTGTGTGTGTCCTGGACTTGGTAAAGGTTGGTGGGGAACACACCGGCTGCAGCTCAGCATTTGGCTCTTCCGGAGCTCAACAGGTCATAGTAAAGCCCCCCTGCCCTTCCCTTGGCTCTACCCTGACCCTGACCAGCCGGTTCTGGGGGGTGCAGAGGGATCTCAGCTGCCTGTACCACCCCAGGAGCTGAAGTTCCCATGCAGGACCCCACAGAGATCCAGCCTGAGCTGTCCCCGCCTGCGGCTCCTCAGGGAAGCAGGAGAGAGCTGACAGCATCTCCAAGAGCTGCTGTTCCCCTCGGGATCATCGCTTCCCTGGATGTTCAGACTTTATGGCCAGCTGGGGACTGGGACTGGCGCTGAGCTCTGGTGCATGGGTGTCCCCTCTCCTCACTGCCCAAAGGCGCTGCTGTTTTTCCCAGATCCTGGCGATGGCATCACCTCCTCGCTGTTGGGAATGTGCTCTGAGGGGCTGGAGGCGCACGGCTTTCCCGATGGGTGCATCTGCACCCTGGATCAGGCGTGTTTTGATGGAAAACCAAGAGATGGCACACTTAAACCGTGCTTTTCGTCATTTCAGCAATTCCTGGGAGCTCTGGGACCCTGCTGTCCCCAGCCCCGTGTCCTGCTGCCCCTCGGCTGCCGGGCGGGAGGGACGGGGTTGGCACACGGGGGCACGGGCAGGACATCCCGGGGGCTCATCCCAATTGCCACCCCCAGCCGAGGCGCTGCTATTTTTTAATCCCAGTTCGCCAAAATGAAGGGAGCTGGGAGGTTCCCACAAAAGGCTCCCGGCTCATCCAAACTTGGCATTTTTATATACGTTTTAACAAACAAGGGACATCAGCGTTCGTTAGTTACCGAAGACATCATTTTATTGAGTTTTGCTTTTTATTAATAAGCACGCAAACCCCTGTTTGCCGGGTGTACCCCTCCCTTCCCGAGCGGGTCAGCGGCCGGCGCGATTCTTCCCTCCGCTGGAGCCGGGGTCCGTATTCCTCTTGGGACGGTCTTCCCTTTTCCTTAAAGCCAAGGATCAGCCGCGCACACACCGCTCGCGGTGCAATGGCTGACTCTTGACTGCGCCGATCAACAGCTCTCAAACAGCTGCAAAGCTGGATTCAGATCCGGGGGGTGGGCTCCAATCCCGGGGCGCTCCCGGACCCCACGGACCCCCGGGAACACACCCGTGCCCAAGGATGAGAGCGTGTTACGCTAGGGGGGCGGGGCCTAGGTTGGAGTGGGCGGTGCCTGGGCTGTGGGCGGAGTCGAGGCTAAAGTAGGCGGGGCCGTGACTCAGAGGGCGTGACCGATGCTGAGGGGGCGGGGTCACGGCTTAAGAAGGCGGGGCCTGAATTTGGAGTGGGCGGGGCCCGGTCGGGGCTGGGCCTAATCCGGAGGCGGGCGGGGCCTGGCTGAAGGAGGCGGGACCAAGGCTGGAGGGGCGTGACTGCCTCTGTGGGCGCGGTCGAGGAGGGGAGGCAGGGATCAGTCCCTCGCAGCCGGTCCCACCGTGGGCCCGGTCGCAGCAGCAGCTCCGTCCGTCCGGGACTCGCAGCGCTGCCGAGGCCAGGACCTGCGCTCCCGCGGCGCTGCGCTGTCCTGCTCTGACTCCACTCGGCCCGGCCGGGAGCGCGGGCCCCGATCCGTGCAACGCCCGCCATGTCCGGGCACCGCCCGCCGCCCCTGGCCCCGCCTCCTCCGCCAGGTGCCGCCCTCCCATTGGACCACGCCGTGGGCCGCTGCCATGGCAACGCTCCGCTTCGCCCCGCTCCCTCAGCGCTCATTGGTGCCTGTCACCCCTCAGCGCTGCTCTGATTGGGTGCTCGCCTCGCTGCAGCGCGCGGGGTGGGCGGTGCGTCCCCCTCAGGCCGCCATGAGCTCCCGAGCGGGCTCCGCCTGCCCGCGGACATTGCCGGGGCTGGGGCAGCCAGAGATGCCCTGGGCAACTTGTGCAGGGGCCTCGCCACCCTCACTGGGAACAATTTCTGCCCAATATTCCGTCTAACCCTGCCCTCTGTCAGCTGAAAGCCGTTCTCCCTTGTCCTGCCCATCCATGCCCTTATCCAGAGTCGCTCTCCAGCTCTCTTGGAGCCCTTTCAGGCACTGGAAGGGGTTCCAAGGTCTCCCACCTCCGAGCAGAGGCGAAACACCTCTTGGGAAGGGGGAGGGACTCCCGCGGGAAACTTTCAGCTGGGCAAGAAGTCCAGTACACGATCACGGAAATAAAATACACTGAGGATGCCCTGGCAGAGCTTTTTAATTGAATGGAAAGAGCGATTCTGCGGAGGTCTTTGATTTGGGCTTTGTGGTTGAAAGTCAGGCATAGGGGCTGTGTCTCACCCCCCGTCTTCCCTGGATACCCACGGAAGCTACAAGCCATTCCCAGTGTGCCCTGTGCCCAGCACTGTGGGAGCTCCTGCTCCGAGTGGCTGCAGAGCTGGAACACGAGGAATGCAAACCCTGAGTGTAAAGTGTGTTTGGGTGTGGGAGAGGTTCTCCTCCTGCAGCCACAGCGCTCTCCATGGTCTCCTGCCCTCCCGAGGGTCACACGTTCACATTCCATGGCTCATCCCTGTGGTCCTGACCTGGCAGTCGGGGCACGTTGGTGGAGGCTCATCTGTGTTCAGCACCCGCAGCCCCACGTCAGCCCTGGGCAAAGGGCTCCGCCTCAAATGTGGTTCACACCTGGGGCCTCGGTGCAAACCCCAGGCAGGGCTTTGCTAATCACCAACCAGCACTTCCAGCCATGGACACGAGTCTCTGCTCCATGCTGATGGATCCCAGGGAGTCCTGGTAACCCATGGAGGCTACAAAACTCTGTGTGTGGCTTGAAGGCTTGTGCTGGGCTTGGGGCCACGGGGCACTAGGTCTGAGAGTGTTCCTGGTGAGCTTTGGACCTCAGTGCTGGGTTTTTCCTGGGCTCAAAATTCCTACAAAACCTGCCCATGCTGTGGTGCCACTGGTTTCCTGAGCCCCAAGCTGCAAACAGGCCAGGGAGGTGT
>JAWWES010000042.1:10520804-10539895 GCA_035583135.1 Lophotriccus pileatus
TTGACGTGACTCCCCTTGAGCAGGGTCAGTTAAATTCCCTTTAATTGGTTTTCAATAGCAATTTCAGTATCTTCTCCCCTCTCTTCTCCTTGGAGAGAGAGCTGTGCAGGTTGTTGTAACAGAGGCTGGAATGGGGCAGAATTCTCTGTGGATTCACACCATTTGCAAAGCAGAAGTGGAAATAACAACTAGAAATACTGGCTTTTTAACAGGCATCAAGTGCCCAGGTTCAATCCATGAGCCATCAGGTGTTAAATGCTTTTGTGAATCTGGCTCTTGTTTATTGAGGGGCAAATGCTCTTTAGGAAATAAAATTAAAAATAGTTGTTTAGGTGCCTTTAAAACTCCTTCCTGGTGTCCTTCCTGCCTCCCAGCTGCAGCTGTGGTGTTCTGACCTGGAGTGGGATTAGCCTTTGGTGTCTGGGAGGCAGATGGAAAGGGTGGGAGAAGAGATGGATTGTCCCTCCAGGAGCCCATCCTTGCTAATGCATGAGGCTTGAGTTGTGAGATCAAATCTGGGGGTGGGGCAGGGTTTTTCCAGGATGAAAGTGTCTTTGGGCCTGGGGTCATGAGCCAGCATGATCAGGATTGTCCAGCACCCTCCTCATTCCCTCACCTGTGCCTCTGTACTTGGGATGTCTGTCTATACTTGGATTTGTAAGGAATAGCAGAGAGGGATTCTTAAGCACAGCAAGGCAAACCCCATAATTTCAGGCACCTCAGGCTGAGCCCCCAGGCTGTTCCCGAGGCTCAGGGCTCAGCACCCTCAGGAAGGAGTGTCTGCAGCCGGGCAGGTTCAGGGCTGAGCTCCTGCGTGGGTTTTACCACTGAAGGTTGGTCAGAACTCCGTGGGGTTCCCTGTCCGAGGTGTTTCTGTCCCAGCTGTGTCCCCAGGTCCCTCTGGCCTGGCTGCAGTGGGCACAGATGTCAAGTGAGACCTGCCTGGAGCCTCTGGATGGGCCCAGGAGGGCTCATCACAGGGTGTGAGGGGCAAGTGAGGGAGTTGTTGAGTACTTTGTGACCAGGACTGGTCTCGCAGCAGCGGGTTTGTCCCTCTACTTTTTCTCTGGGTATAATACAAGGTGCAGCTTCTCTCTAGAAAGAGTTCTTTCTCATAGCTCTCATTCCTGAGGGGTGCAGGTGGGCTGTAGAGGTGAGGCTGTTTCACTGAGAACTGTATGAGCTGGGTTATGATATATTTCATACTGGGCTATGTCCAGTCTTGCTTGGAAAATGAGGGATGGTGTAGAAAGAAGACAGTAATATTTGATAACAAGACCAATGAATGAGCTGGGGGGTACAACGTGCTCTGTGGTGGGAAGGTGCTGTGCTGGTGTTGTGGGCAGGAATTGGTGGTCCTGGAGTAGCTGAAGGGTGGTTTTGTTCTGCAAATCCTCTGTCTGGCATCCCATGAGGCAGCCAGCATGTGCAGCTCCCAGTCCTTGAAGCCAGTGGGTCCAGTTAACCCAACCACAGGTAAATGGTGTCAAGAGCAACACAGCATTTCCTTGAACATGAGAACACCAATCTTGTGTTGGTGGCGCTGGGAAGTCCTGTGCCGCCTGCAGGGAATGCTGCCCCTTCTTGTGGGGAAATCTCCACCTGAGATGGTAACTAGAGGGATTTGGAAGTGCCTGTGCTCACGTGGCTTCTCCCAGGTTTTTTGGAGGGAGAGAGGGTGCTTTTGTTTTGTACTTTAAAATTATACCTATTTTATTTATTAGCTTGGAGCTTCCTAAAAACACACTGCCTGGCAGTGTGAGCAGTGAAACCGTAAGTGAGAGGATGCCCTGGCCCTTCCCTGTCACTGTGGGGATTGACCTGTGAAGCCAGGCTGAGGTGCCCTGGGTGCTTCAAAGACCCCGCTGCGGGACAGTATCGTTAAGGGGATGTTCAAGTGATCATCCACCCAATTGTCATATGACCCAGGTTTTGTTTAAAACTCAGTCTTGCTGATCAGTCTAAGCCTCGATGTGTGGCCTTGGTCTAAAGTAAGTGCTGGTTGACTAAGTTACTTGGGAAGTGTTATAAGAATTACCAGTGAAACAATGCCCTCTGGAAGATAAGCCCTCCCTTGTTAAGCAGTGACATAGCTCCCTGATTTTAACCCCCATCATCTTTTATACTTGGGCACATTGCTGAGCCTTGTAATTAGTTAAATCTGCTCCTATAATCAAAAGCCATCCCCACACTCCACTGCTCTGTGACGGTTTCCAAGATTTACGTGATTAACTTGGCGGAGGCAGTGGGTGGCTAATTGGATAAGCTTTAATCTTCACACCAGCAAAGCGAAACATGGGAAGATCAGAGGAAGGAGGAAGTTCTGCTGTGTTGTGTGGGAAGGTAGTTACCAAACATGTCAAAAAGATTATTGTAACGAGCAGACCAGTTGTCATGACCCAACCTTACAAGAATAGGGCAGATCACTGGGGGGAGGGAGGGAGGGAGTGCTGCAAATTATTTCAAATTTGCTTGCCTTGGCTTTTTTTTAACAGGCAGAAATAGTTGTGCTCTTTTTAGCAAGCAGAGAGCTTTATGTTCTGTTTGCTTTAGTTAAGTAATTTTGTCAGATGTTAGCCTGGATTTTGTATCCTTACTAATTGAACTGCTGAACTGGGTCGACTGCAATGGGTTTTCCACCTTCAGAAGCGCAGTTTCCGTCGTGTTCTGTCGTGAACCTGGTGGCAGTTGTGAGACTGGGAAATGTAAGAGCATATTTAATCCCCCAAAGCAATGAAGAAAGCTAGGTAATGTGTAAAACTGCATTTCAGGTGTGTGTATCTTTGTCTAAGCAAGCCAGGTTCTCAGCCTCAGAAAGTACATGTACGTTTTCATGGAGGTGTGAAGGACTGGAATGCAGAAGAATCCCAGCTCCTCTTTGCTGTCGCCCAAGACATCCAGCTGGTTGGGGCACAGCAGGGCAGGCTGGGTGTGCTCTGGTGTTCAGCATCACCAGGGTGCTTAAGGGAGATGGTGTGGCCTACAGTAAGTGGTTTTTAGTTGCTTCTAGCAAAAATATTCCTGTTTCATTCTGACAAATCCTTTCCCTTGAGATGAAGTCCCGTGACCATGCTATGATGTTCAGTGAAGAGCTCTCACACGTGGCTGTGAATGTGGTGGGAAATGTCCCTGGACTCGCTCAGTGCTGGGTTATTTTCCAGCAGTGCTGATCCATCTCCCGGCCAGGAGATGTCCTCAGTTCACCACAATTCCTCCAGGAGCTCCGACGCAAGTTCTGGGCTGTGTTCGGATCCCCTTCAGCCTCAGCCGGTGTCAGCAGGTTCGTGGCCCCTCCTGGCCCCAATGATCCTTGTGCAGAGTGAACTCCCGACACGGGGCTGTGGCCACAGAATGCTCAGGGAGGAGGGCCTGGACTCAATTAAACAAACAAAACAACTACAAAATTTAAACTTAGGTCTTAGTGGGATTAAAAAACATTTGAGAATTTGAGAGGTCCTAAAAACGCTCTCTGTTCTTGTGTTCTTTGTGGAATTGCTTTGGGAAAGAACAGGGAAAAGGTAAAATGGGAATAAGAAACAGAGTTTACAAAACAAAGCAGAAAGCAAAATCTGCTGTGGAGGGACCAATCATCTTTCCATGACTTGTCCCCAAACCTGAGTTGCAGTTCTGGGTTTAGGTCACTCTCAGTCTTTCATACAAGATTTTTCTTGTAGGAGAAACCCATGAAGAGCTACAAGGCAGAAACCAGAAATCTGGTATTGAGGAAAATGGTGTTTCATTTTAGTGCTTGGATTTATGTGCCCTGGACACGGAAAACTTGGTTTCCATTGTCACCAGGGAAGTGTCTGTAACATGAACAACCTCAAGTCATAATTCTTTTAAAAGAAAACCCATAATTTGATTGTTTTTCTTTCAAAAATGTGTGTGCCTGGCTTCTTGTTCAGGTTGATGCCAGACTAGGAAGTGCAGGAGAGGAGCTGTGTGGTGTCCATCTGCAGTTTTTGGAATTCAGGAATGTTTCTGTTTAGTCAGGTTTAGTCAGGATTGCAGGGAATTAGAAGTCTCATCTGATTTGCATCTGTATTAGCAGAATGCATCCTTTTACTGTTGGAAGCTTTGAGTCTGTAGCAATGTTTTTATAAGTTTGTGTTTTGATAGTGGAGCAAACACAGAAACAACAATGTGTATTCCCAGGAATACACATTGTTTTTGTGGCAGTTTTTAATGCTGTGTGTTCTACAGGCAAATACCATTTGATATGGATATATTATACAATATATTGTGTACATTCAGTGTATTATACAGTATATGGTCTACATTTCAATGTATTATTCAGTGTATGGTACATTTCACTCTGTAGCTTAATTGTTCACTGCAAAATGAATTCTCTCCTTCCAGTGGCAGTGTTACAGGGTCCGTGAGATGGATTTGTTATTGGAGATCATGGGATTCCTTTTTGTCTGATTTCTTCTGGGATTGCAGAGGACTCTTGGAGTGCAGCAAATGTCTGTCAGCCCCTCTGGGAGGGGCAAATCATACAACAAAGGGGGGTTTGTGTTGAAAATTACTTACTGAAGTTATTTTCAGATCCAGCCTAATGACAGGAGGGGTCAGACGAGGTGTCACCAACCCGTGGCTCTTGGAAGAACCGGAGGAAACCAGAGGGCTTGGCTTTGATGAGCTCAGGCAGCAGCAGCGAAGGATCATAGAAGGTACAAGAGTCTTTCTGGTAGTTGTGAGCATCTCTGGCACTCTGAGAGGAGCCCTTATTTGAACATCAGTACACCCACCTGTGCTGGAGTTTTCTTGTCTGGAGTTGTCAAACATAACAGTTCCAGGTGGATGTTTTCTGTATTTGCAGGAGCAGCATTGTGCTTGCCATATTCCTAACTAGAAGCATCTTAAATCAGATTTTGAAAGACCTGATTTTGACCATATTCATGGTTTTGGCTTGGAGTGGTGATCACACTAATTTCACTGGGTGTAGTGGTGTGGCTGAGTGCATGAGATAGATTGTTGAGTTGGAATTAGGTGAGAATTAACTCATCTAAAAAGAGTCTTTAGATTTTGGTCCTCACCATCCTTAAGGATTCTGTAACTTTGGAAGTGTTGGAAAACGTCCAACTGAGGACATCAGGTGGTTAATGAGGTAATTTCCATGCAATCAAAGTGTTGGAAGTGACTAAATGAAATCAGACTCCAGATAAGACCCACTTCAGCTGCATGGAAATACATGTAGGTGCTGCTCAGATGGTCTGAGCTCTGTCTGGACGGTCCAGAAGAAACCTCAAGCTGAGTTTTTAATTATACCATGAGTAATTAAAGGGAGGCTGAAAAAGGTGTTGGGGGGTCAGACCTTCATCCTGTTGAAGGGACCAGACCTTCATCCTGCCCATCCTGCACATTTTGGATAAGGGGCTTCCTGAGGCTTTCATGGTGCCAACAGGCTGGCAGTTCCTCACAAAGGAGTGTCTGCAGAGATGGAAGCACATCAACTTTACCTGCCCCCTCTGTGCCCTCTGCCTCAGGCTCTCCCACACATTTTGGATCCTCTTGCAGCTTTAAAAAGCCGTTTGAATTCTTTGGGTTTTGCATCACCTGTTTTCTTTTATCCATGTTAAAAGTTGCTTGGAAAATTTAAGAAGGCTAATCAGGAGCTCTCTCTGTGTGCCAGAAAATCCCCTGCATTTATGACTGAGTAACAGCTGAATGTTGAATTCTTGGATTTTATTTTTTTTTTCTTTTGGGACCCTCAGTGAAGTGTCCCAGCCAGAGCAGAGGAATTAATTACCCATCATTCCCATTATTTTAAGAATGCTGTTCCCATAACGATTAGTTTTCATGTAGTGTTGATGTATTTTACTTAATACATTTTAGCTCTCTAAGCACAGAGTGGATCTTTTTATTCACTTCTACATAGTTTATGTAACCTGGCAGATCAGCAACTTTTTAATGTAATCTAATCCATTTTTCTGGTGCAGAGCAAGATGCAGGACTTGATGCTCTTTCTTCAATCATATCGAGGCAAAAGCAGATGGGGCAGGAAATTGGGAATGAGCTGGACGAACAGAATGGTAAGAACAAGATTTTGCCTCACTTTTTTGTAAGACTGGGATTTATTTTTTTTTTTTCACTCCTCGTATGACTCCACCGCTCTCTGCCCACAAAGCAACCAGATGACACTGTGAAGGTTTATTTACGAGCAACCACTGCAGATTGTCTCTGTTCATCACCTGGTTTTATTGTGTTTCCCTCCGGTCCCAGTTGTGTGTGTAACACTTGGGAAGTTTTTCCCAAGCCTGTCTTTTGAGCAAAATTAATTTTATACTCTATCTGTTGCATTTTTCTGTTTTATGACAGTTTTTATGGTAAGCTTTTGTGTATTGCAGGGTTTCAGTTGAGCATTTCTGTTCCGTGTCCTTCCTTATTAACCACATGGAAAAGTCTTGAGCCAACGATTAAAGAAGAAGTGTTGCATTGCTTGCTGCAAATGATTTGGATTTGGAAGGTTTCATGGCAACAAGTGTTAGGATCAAATTAAGGGCAGTGTTGAACTAGAAGAGCACCTATTTTCCTTAAAACAAGCCAGTGTCCAAATGCTGGAATTGCTCTCCTGGTAAATACGCTTTGTTACTCACTTAATTGTCCACATGACATGAACTGGCCCTCCAGCCCTCCTGATTTTTCATTTCTTACAATATGGTAATAGTTCAATTAGAGCCGTGGAGCCCTGCCAGCTTTCTCCCTCACACAAAGGCTTCACCCATATGGCTTATCCTTGGCTTGTGTTGTGCTTCACCACTGAGAAGGGAAATGTCCTTTTACTTGCTAATAAATGATACGCTTAAATCAGCTTCTTCCTGCGAGGAAATCTTCCCCCTTGTATCTCTCTGCGTGTCTGCTCAGAGTGGGGGTTCCCAAATTAACATGAAGTACTGCTTGGGAGCCCCATTCTGAAGGAGAATTAAGTCAGAGGATGACTTTCTCCTGTTTGCCTTTTGCCCACAGCTAAATCCAGGAGGGAGATGAAAAGGCTAGAGCATGTCTTTGTTTATTAATCTGAAGGTTGTTAAGTAATGGTTTGTGCAGCTGGGAGAGACTGTGCTTAGTGGTCTTGTCATATTTTGATCCTCTGCCTCATGTGAGTAAAGACATTTTCAATTAGGAATCTTGGTTCATAGGTTTCTTCTATTAATCGTTGTTTAAAAAGTCATATTAATTGCTTTTTTTTGCTCTAAATAGAAAACAGCTGGGGAGCATGAGCATGTTTACTGATTCTCTGTGAAACCTTGGTCTCTCATCAGGAAAATATATGATCTGTGTCTCATTTCCCTCTGTTGGGGGTGGGGGATGTTTCCCCAAATCCGTATGTTTTTGGGACCCTGAAGGTACTGTTTTGTACCATCACATTTCCGCATGATGTGCCAGGCTTTTTCTAGCAATGAGCCTTGAAACATCTGTGAAATGGGAATGTATTTAACCTTTCCTTTTGACAAATAATGCAAGTAGTGCCAGTGTTGTTTGCCTTATGTTTTCATGTGAGCTCTTCTTTGAGCTTCAGGCAACTCTTTAGAGAAACATGGAAACTTTCCCGAGTGCTCAGAGTAATAACTGGTAAGGATTGCCTGTGCTGACTGCAGCCAGATCCTGAGAAAACTGCTCAGATCCTGAGAAAACTGCTCAGATCCTGAGAAAACTGCTGAAATCCTCAGAAAACTGCTCAGATCCTGAGATCTGCTCCTTGCTGTCCCAGAACCATGAGCATAAACCCTGTGCAGAGTGTCATTTGTAGATGTTTAAGCTGTCCAAAATAGACGGGAAATAGCCTGACTTTACAGGTGGGGGAGCAGATCACTCAGCACTTGGCTTCATCACTGCTGGGCAAGTGGAACTCCCATGTTTCCTCTGACTTTATGCAATCCACGTGTTGTTGGGTGGGGTTTTTTTGCAGATACAGGGGGATAAGGTTGGGCATTTTGTTGCCACTTGGCACCAGGGGAAAGTTGAACTCCCTTGCACTATCTTCCAGGGATTTCCCATGCACTATTTTCCAGGGGCTGCTTTCCCTGTGCACATCTTGCTTTGTGCCCCGTGCTTAACCATGTGCAGACTGTGCTCAGGCTCTCAGCCAAGCCCATGTCACTGCTCCATGCTCAGGTTGATGAGGATAACTGCCCTGTAATTTCCCCTTCCTTGGAATCTCTTTCCTTCCCAGTGCTGAGTGATAATGGCATGGTCTGTATTGTGGGGAGGTAGGGGAAGTTCATCTTCATTAAGTGCTGCTTCAGTATTTCTTTTTTTTTCGAGTCAGATTTCCCATCAAATTGCCCGTTTCTGCAGGAAGCTTGACTTCCACTCCCTGACCTGCTTTGGGTGTTCCCACCTTCTGCAACTGAGTAGGTGCCTTTAGCTTGCTCTGTTATTATGATAAAATACGGGTTTATGCAGAAGGAGCCGATAATATCCATTAATGAATCAGATTTTAGGGAGTTATTTTCCAGACAACTTGTTCCTCAGTCTGCGTTTTCCATTCCCTGGCAGCTCAGACTCTCTGCTCAGTGCAGATACTTGCACTTCCCAGCTCTCTGAGGTGGCCAGAGGCATTTTCCCTCGAGTGCCAGTGGGTGTAGCTGTGCATTTGCAGATGCACAAGTTCTGAGGGATCCTGATTAATTATGCAAAGTTTACTTCTTGAGTAGAGTTGGTACATGTGAATTCTTTCGTGTTTGTTAAATGACTGAAAAATGATTAAACTTTGCCTTTGGAAGGGAGGTTACTTGGCTGTATCTGTTTTTCCTGCCCTGGTGGAGCTGACAGGCAGGAGGAGGAGCAGTGCTGGAGGTTTGTAGGAGGGTGTCCCTGGGCTGTGGTGGTTGCTGTACCCTCTGAAGGGTTGGTGGGTGACACCAACATCGTTTTCCTCCGCATTTTTCCACTCTGAGCATCCTCTGTAGTCAGCAGGGATTGCCCAGGTGGGATCTCTCCAGCCTGACTGGCACAGCAGGTCTTGGAAAAGCCCCTTTCCCACAAGGATAAAGCCAGCCTGGGCTCGCATGGAGGTGACTCCTGTGCAGAGCAATTGAGTTCCATCCTTGGATTCCATGGTGATGTGTCCAAGTTTTAATCAGAGTCTCATGTCCTTCTTCACTTAGGTTTTCAGTATATCCCTGTCCTGCACATTTTATGGCTCTGCTTAAATCCTATGGGCCTTTGCAAACCTCCTAAGTGTAGTATTTTGCACTGATGAGCAAAGTAGAAGCAGGGTACCAGAAGACATTGTTTTTTTCCAGCCTCAGGAGTCTGCTAGCAGTGGGGATTAGCAAAAGAATTTTCCCATCATTAGCTCCAAATTTGGCCCCAGAAAACTTTCTGTAATCCTTTCATCTGTTCCATAAAAAAAAAGAAAGAAAGAAAATAGTGTAAATGGCCTATGGCCCTGTTGATGAGGCAATCTAATCTAGTGCAATAATTGTGGAAGAATGCTTTCAGAAATTGTGAATGCTGTTTGTTTTACCCTTATAGAGATGTTGTTTTCTCATTGTGACATGCTTGCATGAGAATGTAGTACTCTGGGATGGATGGTAAATATTGGGAGCTTGCAAAATTTGTCTTGTTTGGCATTTTTGCCCTGTCACTGTCAGTTTGGTTTGCACCACTGAGGATGGATTCCTTTGCTTCCAGGTCCTTTAAAGTTTGTATCAGAGCAGAAAGAAGTTCATAAATAGATAAGCTGCAAAACCAGACACTGTTTATGTCCTTTCAATGGTTAAGAGAATGCTGTGCAGAGTCAGGACGTTCTCAACCAAAATGGATCATTTTAAGTAAATGATCTCTCATAATAATCCTTTAATTATAATTATATGATTATGTAACATTTTTAATTTCTTGTCAAAGTCAAATTTCCAAAACCAACCAAAGATTGTAGCATTATGTCTTTGTTTATAAGAACTTTGCAAATCAAGGTTGCTGTGTCACCTCTGGTCACAGTGGGTGGCACAAAAGCCTCCGCGGAGGACTCAGCTCGGCCTGGTGTGTGATTTTTGTTACCCTGACATGACATCAAAATACCTGAGACTGGAGCCCTGTTCTGGCTGTTCCTCTACACACACATGGAGAAATGTTCTTGTATCATCAATAAAGTGAAAGTATTCATGGGGATGCAGAGACTTATGGAAAACAGCATCAGGAATGTGATTCTCCTCTCCCAGGTCAGGGCTCAGCCACAAGCCCATCACTCCTGCTGTAAACAGCCCAATCAGGACATGGACAGTAAAGGGCTTCTCCTAAAGATTATTTACATATCTCTTGCATAATCAGAAAGGAACCCTGCAGTTGTTTCACATTTCTGTTTGTTAACATAATACAAACTAATTACCATTGTGTACGGGAGATGTTTGAGTTATGAGACTCAGACCAGTGGGGCTGAGCATACATTGCATCATTGTTAGGACTCGTTTGTAAATAAGGCATGATAGGATTTTTAGAAATGTTCATCATCTTGTCTAAACAGGGTCTGTTTTCATCCTGTGGAGTTACAGCCCTGCATGTTGGGGACCCCCTTGGGAGATGGCTCGAGTCCTGGTCGGTGGGCTTTGGAGGTGTTCAGCATTCCTTGGGAAAGGCTGAGCACCAGCAGGTTCAGCTTTTCTAACAACTTCCGTAGAGAAGCATATGTTTTTGATATTCAGATGTAAAATAACCATCCATGGCCTGACTGACCTCATACTATGCAGATAGATTTTAATTTTGCTTCCCGAGCTTATTGTGTGGAAATAGAAACAACTTCAGTTTTACTGGGGCACTGTTCTGTCTTTATTTCATTTTGTTTAGGTGGATTTAACCCTTCTTGGGGGAAAAATTACCCCCTCTGTTAAAACATTGCTTTTTGTTTTGAGTGATCTAAATAGTGCAATACTTATGCTCCCCTCTCAGAAATTGGGGAATGCCAAAACTGAGGTTACTGGCACTTCTTGCTTGTATTTCTAGTCTTAAAACATTTGCATGGTGTTTTCTTCAGGTCCTGCCTCATTTTTTACGTAGGACTCCATCTCTTCTGGGGTTGAATTGTGCATTTGTGGTGACAAAAACTATTTGTAGGGTCTCTGCCTCATTTCTTCCAGGTGTGGGGAAACGTTTAGTGAGTAAGGCCGGGGTTGTAAGAGGGTTTTGTGGCAGCAGCAGCAGATAAATGTTGCCTCAGAGCATAAAACTGTCTCTGCTCCTGCCCAGGAGCTCCCTGTGATGGTGGTTAACTCATCTTAACTGAGCTTTTCCAGAAGTGATTCCCTCTGTGTGTCTGACTTGGCGTTGTAGGGACTGGTTTGCCGAGGTTTTGGGTATTGGCACTTGGCAGAACTTGGTGCAGGCTGTGCTCTGAGTGCAATGAATCATGGAATGCTTTGGGTTGGAAGGGACCTTTAAGGATCATCTAGTCCATCCCCCATGAAATATTGAGGAATTCTGCACTGAAGAATGTAGAATCATTTCGTTGTAAAAGACCTTTAACATCACTGAGTCCAACTGTAAGCCTGGCACTGCCAAGTCCACCACTAACCCATGCCCTGAAATATATGAGAGTATATTAAATACTGTTTGGAAGGATAGATAAGGTTTGGTTTGCATGTGGCTTTTAAAAAAAGAGAGTGTTTCAAACCCTCTTTTACTGAACATCCAAAATAAACCTTAACTTTTAATTTTCCTATTTTCCTTCAGAGTTGGGATGATAGTGTTTCATCTCCCAAGGAAGCTGTCAAAAATCAAAGTACACTTGTACCTGCCGTCAGAAGAGGCATTGTGGGAAGGTCTGTGAGGGAGTTTTTAACTCTTCAGAGCTGAGTTGGAATTGTGTGCAGCCCATAAAGAATGCAGCCTTGTGCTGGATGATGAGAATACAACATCTATTTCACATATGTCCAGGAAGTAACCCTGCCTGTGCTGCCTGCTGAAGAGGCAGGTGATGGACACCAAGGTTATATTTTTCAAACTGATGCAGTGTAAGTTCAGTGTACCCACACAAAATAGTATTATTTAGGGTGTTTCCTAACCTTTTAAGTACAAGAGTTCTCTGCTTCAGTGTTGATTTATCTGTGAAATTTCCTGGTATTCTTAAAAATAAAGCTGGAAGAAGCAGGGAAGCTGCTGCAGTGTGGATCTGTCTCCAGGCCTGGGTCAGCAGCCAGATGGGAACCTACACAGGGAGCTCTGGAGCTGCCGGGGTAATTTCACCGGTGTTGGATGATGTGGAGCAGCAGGAGGGAGGTGTGAGATGTCTTCTTGTGGCTTCACAGAGGATTGCTGACAGCAGAGGGAAGAATAAGGAGTGAAGGTCTTTGTGCTGCCCTTCAGGCTCTGGTGGGATGGGTTTCCAGTCAAACTGGGACAGCCAAACACTGCTTGTAAGGACTGATGAGATGACAGGTCTGTGGTAGCTCCCACTATGTCCTTATAAGAGTCAGTTGTGTCAAGTGGCTTTGGATGTTTTTATGTGGAAGAGCTTTATGAGTAGGGGGAAAGAATTAGGTGTCATTTGGACTTTAGAATGGCTTTGATGCTGTTGCATGAGACTTTCTTGTAAAAGTAGTCCATGGAAACACGGGTTCAAGTCATTAACCTTCAATAGGTGTGTTGTAGACTGGATGAATATACTTAGGAACTGGCTGTTCATAGGTGGAATAGAAACATGGCTTGATTTGGGCTGTGTGGGTCTGTCTGGTTCTGTTCAGCATTGTGGGCTGCTGCAGTACAAGTGTGTTTACTCACCTCCTGTGTAATACAGAGGTGGGAAAGACTTCATCTCCTTTGGGAGTAGTGCCAGAACTCCTCTGGATGATCCTGAGAAACGAGAGTGAAATTAAGTCTGGTTTGGAATGATGAACTGCTGGGGCAGCTGAGTTTGCAGGAGAGAGGGCTGAGATGGAAACACAAGGTTCTTGAAGAATAAAGCAAGCTGGTTCAAGATGGGGGGAGGCTTTTGTAATAGGGTTGAGTCGAGGTCAAAAGGAGCAGGAAAATCCTTCCAACTGCAGCAACTCCTGTGTCAGGAGGTTGGGAGGGCCTTGTTGTGGGACATCTTTCAGCTGAGTTAGAGCAGGAGATGGACTAGACAACTTCTTATTTCCTGTTGTGACCTTCTCTAGCTCTCTCTTTCCTCTGCCTTCTGCAACTTGGCTTCCTTCAGACTTCTCATTCTGCTGCTTTTTATTGAGCTGATATTTAATCTCCCTTCCCGAATGTGTCTAATCCTCACTTTTGAAACCACCCATCAGTATTCCAGCGTTCTTGCTCAACTAGTTCCCCTCCTGGGTCCTTTTCCCTCTCCCTCTAACTTCTGTGTGTCTCCCTGTGAAAGCACTGGGGCTCTGCAGCTCCTGAGGCCACTGGAGAGCCTTAACGTGGAAGAAACAGCATTGTTCTGAAATGGCTCGGATATTTTGGCTGAAGCTTTCCTTTCATTTTATTTTTTTTTTAAATCCATCTGGAAGCAGACATCTGAGTTGGGAATCTTCAGCCCTGAGTTGTGTGGCAGTTTTTCATCCTTTTAAGCAACTGAAAATAGGGCTTCTCATGGGAAGCAACAAATGGCCTCAATAGCGGGTCATGCTACTGAGCCTGTGTGTGTGGAGTTTTGTTTCTCTCTGTGCACATAATACTGGGAGATGATACTTTTAGTATTTTTTTACAGCTTGATGAAGCACTTACAGAAACAGATAAACCAGCAAGGCCCAACCTGGCTGGGGATAAAAGCGTCCTGGGCCCGGGCTCCTGCGTCCTCACACACACACACACACACAATGAGTCTGTCTGGCCTCTTGGCACGGGCAGCCTTTTTCCTTGAACAGTTCAAGCCATAAAATAACTGCTCAACATTTGTCTTCTCAATTATGTGGATTTTTCCACAGTTAGTCAATCCCTACCTCACCCACCCCACGGTGGGGAGGGGGAAGCTGTCTCCCCTCATCTGTCTGCATGGTGATCAGAAACGCTGGAGGAATTACCGCCGAGGAAAAATGGCCTTAGAACTTTTTTTTTTTAAGCCTTTCAGGCGTTTCTGATAAGAATTATGATCTTAAACATGGTGTTTGTTAAGCCTTGTCTTTAGTTTTCTAGCAGGGCTTATGGAAAGCTCTAATAAGGACATAAGCCTCAACTTTTAGCACCTGAGAGTTTCCCATCTGCTGCTTCAGGCGTTTGATTTAAACTGTTTAAAAAGAAAACAAAACCTAACAGTAATTGTAGATTTTTCAACCCTCTGATGATTTTTTTCCATGTTAATTTAGCTTTTCCCCCAGTCAAAAAAATCTCAAATTGAGACCATGCAGAGGGGATTTATTTTCCCAGCCTGCTCTCCTACTTTTTTAGGGTGTCTGTCTGTCATGCGTCGTAAAGAAGCAGGAAGGCACAAACCCAGTCTGTTCTCCTTTACAGCCCCTTTTTGGTAAATCCCTACCTGTCTGGGAGCAGCTGGAATTCTATATCCCGACCTTACAGTCGCTGCTTTTGGAAAAGAAAGGCAGGGGATAAATTGTCCCGTGCGGAGCAGCCTTTGCTAGAGGATCTAGGAAACTGTTATGGGAGTTGCTGTGTAATTTTATTTATTTTACCCTCATAGATGCACCAAGGTGTTATACCTGGCTCGTTCTCCTGCAGGTTTTTTGGCTGGATCAGGGATGGTTTTAAGGTTTAAGGTGGAGGCAGGATCCCGAATGCCTTCTCTTTCCCCCGAGCTGGTGTTCACTGTGAACAGGACGTGGCTGTTTCAGCATTTTCACATGATGACATATCACTGTCTCTGGGCAATATTTTATTCTCGAGCTGTTAAGCACCACTTAGGCTAAAAATAATGTTTTATTTTTAAATATTTGCTATTTGTGGCAGGGAAATACAGCTCGAGGGTTTCTCCTTCAGTTTACGCTTAGAAAGACTCTAACTTTAGTGCTTCCTCTCTGCTTTCCCCTTCTCACAGGAGTTTTTGAGGTTTTGTGGGGGGAGAAGGAGGTGACTGCTCTGCCCCACATCACTGGGTAACTTGCTTGCTCAGCCATTTTTGGAGAGAAGGTGATGCTCGGGCTTAAAAGGAAGTCATGGTTGGTGGGAACCAGATGCTCTTGCGTCATGGTGATTTTGGTGAGGGGGCTGCTGGGGGCTGAACAGGCTTTTAATAGATTTCCCAGAAAACTTGTAGGGTCGAAACCTGAACGGTTGCAGTGCAGGGGAGAATAAGAAAACCGTGTTTCTGGGCACGTTGTTATCATGAGGTATTGCTGGAATCTGAGGAGTGCTTTGAACTGGGTTTACTCACCACCGAGCTGGCTGGTGAGGGCTCTCCAGCACAGCCTCCTGCTTTTCCCATTACCTCCAAGTGTGCATCCAGCTCATCTCTCCTCCTGTCTTTTCGTGGAGAAACTGTCCAATCTTTCCTGTTCTCCTGGACACTGAGCAGAATATATTGCTTCTCTGATGCTCACGTCACATCCTTTGAAGATTATGACTTATCATGCCCAAAATCCCTGATGTCCAACACAACTCACAGTTCCAGTTTGTTGCTCCCAGAAAGTTGGGATTAGGGTAACAGAATCAATTCATAGGTGCAGCTCTGTGGGTGGATTTGTCCTGTGAGTTTTAAGTGTTGGTTTAGAGAAAGCTGAAGTGCCAGAGTTGTGCCTGTAGCATTTGTGGGAGCTGCTTTTTACAGAGCAGCTTTTTTAGTCTCTTTTATGTCAGACCTTTTTGTGTAATTCCCAGTAGATATGGTGTGGAAAGGAGTTTGGATACAGTGGTATGGAGCTGAGGTGGGGTGGGAGAGCAGATACATTCCTAAGTCCCAGAGCTCAGGATTGAGCTGGAGGTGTCTTGATCAGAGCAGCCCTTCCTATATTCTGAAGGGGTTGGAATTGATGTATAGGGAAACATTCCCAGTGTGCCACCCTGGATGGATGCAGCAAGGATACCATCAACTCCCAGTAGTGCTGGGGAAAATCCCTTCTGGAGTCAGTCCTGAAACACAGACCTGCTTGTGGCATGTGTGTGGAATACTGACAGAGCCTGCCAGCATCAGCCATTGACAGGCAGGTTCAGTTCTTATCTGTTCTGCAACAGATAAATGGGACATGTGGGATGGGCCTGGGAACCAGCACCTCTGAGAACCAGGAAATGAAATGCAGCCTCTTCCAGGGCTCTGAGCACAGGAAGAGCAGAAAGCAGGACAGAGCTGGTGCTCTGAGTGCTGGTGTGTGGATGGATCTCCGTGGTGCAGTGTTTGAATGGGAGACGTGGCTCTCCTGCTTGGTTAAACACTGCTTTGTTTGTCACATCTGCTCTTAGATCAGGGCTGGAAATCACAGAATCAGAGTTGCTGGGGTTGGGAGGGACCCCTGGGGATCCCCCAGTCCAATCCCTCTGCCCAGGCAGAGTCACCTGGAGCAGGAACACATCCAGGTGGGGTTGGAATGTCTCCAGAGAGGAGACTCCACACCCTCCCCGGGCGGCTGTTCCAGGCTCTGCCACCTCCGTGGGAAGAAGTTGTTTCTCACATTGAGGTGGAACTTGTATTTCAGTCTATGGCCATTGCTCCTTGTCCTGTCAGTGAAGGCAGGTGGTCCTTGGCCGTGCTCAGACACTGAAATCAGAGCGTACACAGGTCATGGCAACTTGGTGGAAGCAGAGGGAGAAGCTGGGAACAGTTACTTCCTTAAAGCTGTGTTTTAGTCATAAGTTTAATTAATGTGACATAAGCAGGGGACTCTTTTGAAATGTTTAAAGCATCCTGAGATCACTTGAAACAGTTGTGCTATAACTATTCTTATCTATTAATTATTATTATTAACTATTAACTATAGTTATTATAAACATTAGCTATTACTATAAATTACAATAAAAATTAAGTAACTTCCTGGCAACTTTGAGTGGAATAAGTCTTGAGTGTAAGCTTCTTGTTTGAATTGCTGACGTATTAAAATGTGTTTTATCCCTGTGCATCCCAAACCAAATGAGTTGGTGCAGGTATTATCCAGTTTATGCCAAGTATTGTGAAAAATATTCTGCCTTGTTGTCCAACTCCAGCCCTTTCCTATGGCCACGGTGGGCTCTGGGTGTGGGTGGGATGTACTTGTTGCTCCCAGTTGTCAGGCATCAAGAACTAGAATGATCCTCCAGTAGTCCTGGTCTTGGATGTGGAAGGAGACAAAATTCCTCTTTACTTTCTCCCAGCAGTTTTACAAGAAACGCTTCAGCATGAAGGGAATAAATCACAAATGGTGCATAAAGGTCCCACAACATGAAGTGTCTGGCATCGAAGTGCAGGGGCACAATCAAATATGGCTTTTGGCTGCCTTGTGCTGAGAGAGCTCCAGGGATGTTTGATCTCAAAATTTGGTTGGAAATTTTGTTACAGGACCAAGTTTGCTGAAAAATGCTGGTTTGAGTCCAGTCTTTAGCGTGAAACATCTGGGCCTGTCGGCCTTTTTCCAAGTTCGGGGTAGGAATTCAAGAGATACCTTTGTGATAAAAAGTGATGAATTTGGCTCTGAGACAGTGAGGCCATGGGGTCCCAGTTCTGAAGGAGGATTCCCGATGGATTGGCCTGGGGACCAGAGATTCCAGGGCTCCCCACGGCTGCTCAGCTGAACCTGCTGCATCAACTCCTCTTGGTCTGAGCTGAAATGCTGAAAGAAATATTAGTTTCCAGTCCTGCCAGTGATTTCAGAAGGTTGGGTTTGATCTGTTTTAGGCAAACCCTGCATAAAAATAAGATAGCATTTTGGTATAAAATCCCCAAATGCTTATTCCCTGTAATTCTGACCTTTGTGTTTGTAGTGCTGAGAGAGAGAGCAGCAAAAGGCAACCCACTACCACTGACAAAGCCCCCCAGATCTGTGTGAGTCCTGGGATTGTGGAGCCTGCAGCAGCACTGGGCAGAGGGATGAGGATCCAGCTCCCCCCTTTGCAAACACAGCAGGGCAAAGGAGCTATAGAGGAATTAATAGGAACTCTGATAACTTTTGGGGCTGGAGAGAAGATTTTTGGTTCTTGCTAGTTGTTTGTCATGGGCTTTTTGTTTTCATGTGGGGGAATTATGTGGCAAATATGGTGATTTCGGCAAGAAACTTAGAAATTACTTACTTACTGAGTTGAAACTCTTTTAATTATTGTTATATTGCAGAGGTGTGGTATCTGTGCTGTAGCAAAGATAGGGAGTGGTGGAGGGAACCGGTCCAGCCTTTGAGGTGGTCCTTAGCTTGAGGAAAAATCCATCACGACTTGGCTGAGCTGGGAAACCTCCTGGAAGATGCTCCAATAGAGATGTGTTGATTTGTCTGTTTCATTTTTTCCTGCTAACATTCCCCTGAGCAAGCTGTGCTTGGGCTTGCAGGGGTGGGTGGGATGTTTCCTTGTTCCTGGTTCAGAGGCTGGGGCTGTGTGAAGAAGTGGGAGAGGAGGTAGGAGATACCTTTTGGCATTGTGGCATTCAGAGCAGGACAGAGCAGGGTCATTCCAGGCATGGAATGTGCCCCAGCTAAACTGGGGGACTGAGGTGGCACCTCTTCATTTTGGTGTTCCTTGCCTCTTGAACTCCTGCATCCCCCTGGCATCTTACTGCCGTTAATAGCTCTGTTACCTGCCCTTATTTTGAAATACCAACCTTTTCCATATCCCTGTGTTATTCAGTTGCTGTGCAACAGGGGCGTGGGTATCACATTGCTGCAATTGGGTTTTCAGCCAGTGTTTGTAGATAACGTGGGGTTTTGCCAAAGAAAATTAGCAGTGTGAATTGAACTCTGAAGTGGCCTTTCCGAAACGAGACATTTTAAATGAATAGAACATCAGATAAGCTGGGAGGAAAGCTTCCTTCTGGTTGAGCTTAGGACATAGGCTACTTTATATGTAATAGTGCCTGTTATAAATAAGTATTTTCACTTGGAAATTATTATTAGGACTGAGCTGCCTCAGAGCAGCAGCCTGTGCATAGAGAAGAGCTCTGTGTGCAGAACACATGGAGGAAGTTCTTCCCTGTGAGGGTGTGCAGGCCCTGGCACAGGTTGCCCAGAGAAGCTGTGACTGCCCCAGCCCTGGAAGTGTCCCAGGCCAGGTTGGACGGGGCTTGGAGCAACCTGGGCTGGTGGAAGGTGTCCCTG
>JAWWES010000042.1:10554708-10568654 GCA_035583135.1 Lophotriccus pileatus
GACGGGGCTTGGAGCAACCTGGGCTGGTGGAAGGTGTCCCTGCCCATGGCAGGGGGTGGGATGAGATGATCTTTAAGGTCCCTTCCCACCCAAACCATTCTGTGGTTCTATGATAATGAATCTAAATGGCTGCATTGATTCTGGTCACGTAAGTCAGGCTTTGGCACCACAGGCACATGCAGACCAGACATCTCGAGTGAATCGCTCAGTGTTGCTGGGATGCTGCTTTAACACACTTTTTTTTTTTTTTTTGGTGCTTGAATGCATAACTGACAAAACATACCAGAAGGGAACTGTGCAGAACAAATCGCTGTGAATGCCAGCTCTTTAAAGTGGGGTGTTCCCCTGCCTCCCCTTTGTGTGCCTTGCCTGGGGACATCCTGATGGGGCACTTCATGGAAGCTGCTGCCCACTGTGGTTAGCTTGCTAGGGCTGTGCTTTCTTTTAGCAGCTTGCATGTGACAAGTATTAATTTATGGGAACAGTTAGTCACTGTCCTAAAACTAAGAATGGAATAATTGCTCGTTTCCTCAGCTTTTGGTGTACAGAAGATAAACGTGGTTGTTGGTGTTCTCCAAACAATACTGTGTCACACCATAGCCAAGCAAACTTGTTCTCTGCAGTATCTCAGTAAAGCACTGTGACTGCAGTGAGATTTTGGGCTGATTTCTGTGCCCCAGGGAGAAGAGTTGCTCCAGAGAGTGGAGGATTTGGGCTCTAGAGTTGATGCCTGCCCTGCCCCTTTCTGTGGGCAATGCCAGTTGTCCCAAAACTGGTGCCAGAACGTGACTCAGCTCCTGCCAGCGTTAGGTTGTGATTATTGCCAGGGTCTCGTGGCTTTCCTCTTACATCAGGCCTGGTTTGGAGGAGCAGCAGTGGGCTCAGTTCTTGTCCCGTGGTCCACATGGCCCCCCGTGTTATCCCACCCAGCCTGCCCTGGTTGCCCCTGACATTCTCCATCCCTTTGTGGACACAGCTAAGACACACACAGTGAGCACGAAGGGCAGCTCTCCTTTAAATGAAACGCTGTCCACTGTGTGTTTTCTGCTGATGACATCAAAAGTGAGCACACCAAGATCTCTCCTATCCCTGTTTTCAATCAGGAAGTGAGGCAGAGAGCAGCTAAGGAATAAATACCACCTCAGATGAAATTTAATCTGTTTTTAAAGAATTCCCTCCCACTGAAATGGAGCTTTTTTTCTTTTTTTTTTCTGTCTCTCTCTCTTTTTTTTTTTTTTTTAGCAATCCTCCCCTGAAAAGTCTCCTTTGGGGTATCTCTCATCCTCACTTAATGATGTTGAGGTTTTTGTCTTTTTTTTTATTCCAAGTTTCTGGAAGCTTCACGACTGTTACACATTTTTAATTCAAAATGCCCCAGTGAGCCTTTCCTGTTCTGAATGTCCAGAGTACTCCATGGGGGAAAATTTAAAAAATAACATGTAAGCTTTACATAATTTACTATGAGAGTAATTGGGTTTATAGAGCAGTTCATAAACCTTTAGCTGGTAAAAATCAAAGTACCTTAATCTGAAAAGCAGATGGGGGGATGTCAGGGTGAAGGCTTATAGAGTTTTCAAAGACAAATTGTTTAATTCCATCACTGCTAGGAAAATAAATAGTTCTGCTGCTCGATTGAAAACAGAAACATCTCAGAAATGAGACTTTCTTCGCTTTCAAGCATTGTTAGCTCAACAACAAAGGAATCAAAAGGAACTTGGTGGAAAGATGTGATGGAGTTCTAGTTTATGAGAAATGAAAGGCGAAAGCCTCTAAACCACATTTGACTATTCTTAGGGAATTTTCAAGTGCCTTTCCTCCCCTGCTTTCAGGGGCTGACACTCTATACGAGGCATCTGTTTGGTGTGAATCAGCGATGCATGTGATGTCTGTAGGTCATTTCCTTCTATCCAGAGAGGTGGCAAGACTGTCCACAGTCTCTGCCTAACTATGGGAGTGGTAAGTGTGAGACGCTGCTCCAAAATCCCACTTTTCAATGCAGCCCAACTGTTTGCAGTGGTGGATTGAAAGCTGGGAGCCATGCCTTGCCTGTGTAATGAAGGCTGCATTTGTACCCCCATAGTAATGCTGCTCACAGGCCAATCAGTGGTATCTCGCCAGCACATCCCCTCCCAAGTGATGGTCTTGCTTTAGTCGGGGCTAATGGACTGATGAGATCACCTCTAATTTGTGTATCAAGCTGGTTTGTATCACATCGCTCAGAAAAAAAAAAAGGAAGGGGGGAAGAAAAACCCCCACAAACCCAATAAAACCCTCTTTATTTTTTTTTTCTCTTGCTGGACTTCAAAAGCTTGTATTGTACTCAGTGTGCTCTGCCCTGTGAAAGCTCGGAGCCATTACCTCAGCCAACACACAGCAGAGAGCGAGCTCGCCTTGGTGTGGGGCTTCATTTACCCCAGAATTATGACAGGAGGGCACAAGGAGTGGCAGCAGTGAGGACAGGAGGAGATTCCTGAGAGGTGGATGGTATGCTGAGCTACCTGGGCTGCTGATTCAGGCTTTGATCTGCTCTCAGCATTCACGGGTGCAGCATCATCCTCCTTTGGGCAAGAGAACGGAGGAGACTTGAGGCAAGAAGGGTGCTTAGAGCATATAGGATGTTTTTCTAACTGTTTAAACATCTGCAGCCCTAAAGCTATAATAATAAAGTTTCAAAGACCTTTGAGGGCATATATCTGGTTATCTTGGGCTGGGTAGAAGTGCCCAAGCTTGTGTGAGTGAGCTTGAAGCGTGGCAACTTGGTGCATCCAATTTCATGGAATCACAGAGTGGTTTGGGTTGGAAGGGACCTTAAAGCTCATCTCATTCCAACCCCTGCCATGGGCAGTGATACCTTCCACTATCCCAGGTTGCTCCAAGCCTTGTCCAAGTAGCACTGCTTGAGGGGGCTGCAGCTCAGTGCAGGATCAGGATGCTCTGGCATAAGGATGCCTGATTTCGGGGTGATGGTGCACAGCCTGTGTCAGTGGTAGGGACCCTTCTGATGTGATGCTGATGGTGATTTGGACTGTTACAGGGAATTTTGTCCTGCCCTAGTGCTAACCTGGAACCAGGCAGGTTTACTTTGCCTGTAGGACCTTGTGCAGGATGAGCTCTGGGATTATTATGTGGCCTTGTGTTGCTGTTTGCTCCTGCAGGGATGTGCAGCACTAAATCCCACTGGGTTACAGGAAGTTGTATGTGTTGTTTCTCCCAGCATCTTAAAATTTCAGCTGCAGTAGAGGGTGAGGAACTTGCTGGAAGTGAGAACAACCAGCTTTAAAAGGCATTTGCAGTAGCTGAACCCCAGACATGACTGTGATGCCGATGTCCAAGAACCCAGACTGGACTTTCTGTAAATGTTCTGTGGACAAGAAAAGAAATAAGATAAATTCCCATGCTTCTTATAACCCATGAGGTTATTCTCAAGGAATTCTCTTGGAGGCTGCTGAAGCCCCCTTGGAGAGGCAGCCTGGACTGAGCTGTGCTCTCTTAGGTTTTTGTGTACCCTTGACAGCAGAGCAGCTCAGCAGACAGCACGTTTTCTGTGTGTCTTCTCTTCTAACTAGAACTTCCAGGACATTTAGAGTTTGGAAAATAGGCATCAGTTGGAGAGGAAGGGGAAGCTGGAGAGCTGAAGGCTTTGTTCTGCCGAGATTTCAGAATCCACTGGTTATTATCCACGAGGAATGTGATTCTGGCTGGCTGTGTCTTCAGATGCTGGTCAAAGAAGGAAGTCAGGCTTTGACAGGTGGGTTTTCAGTGCTCTGTTTGAGCCTCCTTGAGAAGGAACTGATGCTTAGTGATCACAGCTTGAGGCAGAAAATCAAAACGTCTGATCCAATCTGGGCGGTCAAGTTCGAGGTCAGGGAACTTGCCAGCTTCCCTTTCCTTTGTGCCAGCACATTCCCTCTCCTCAACTCCCTCTTCTCTGTTTTTCTCCCATGTTTCTATCCCTGTTTCCTACCCCTTTGCTCTGTCCCATGGCATGGTGTAAATCCCTGCCAGGTGGTACCTGGTGGCTTCACCAAATCGTGTGGTGAGTGTTGAACCTTGGCACTGCGAGTGTTACAGCTGGGCACCGAGTACCACCTCAGAGCTGGTCACTGCTGGTGGAGGTGTCCCAGCCTGCCCAAAGCTCACCCTCCTGGCCCTGAGGGCTTCCTCAAAACTGCTTTGACCCTTGGTTGCAGTAGTGCAGTGCTCTGACGCCAGTATGGGTGGCTTTGCACTCTTGGGTCCAGTTTTTTTGGTTGTTTATTGTCCTTTGCCCATTGCAATGCTTTCTGCCGTGTTTCAGGCGTTGACTTGAACTTTAGGGTAGCTGCTTCTGGACTGTAGGCTGGAACAGACACTCTTCTAGTGACATAATGAGGGTTTTTTCCATCTTGAGACCTTGGAATGAGCTTGTCCCAGGAATGAGCTGCAGCTCTCCGGTGTCTCGAGCAGTGAATGGGGTATCTGTGCGTGCTGGATGGCAGAGATGTTGTGTTAAGCAGTTTAATTATGCTCAGCACTTGATAGTAAGTGATGAGGGGGAAATGTGTTACTCTAATGAAATACCTGCCACAGAACACGACACTGTGTCCTGTTCCAGTGTGACAGAAAGCAGGTGAGCAGGAATAGCTGCCCACAGCTGGAATAGCTATTACCAACACGCCTGGCTGCCAGAGTTTGCTCTCTGAGCCATGAAACTCGATAAGACTCGATCCACAGCCCCAATAAAAGGAATTTCCATGCACAATTACTTCAACTAGGTTTTAATCTTATAATAGTGTCCTTTGTTGACAAAGGTCTGAGGAGGGAGGACTCCGGGTAATCCTCCCGCACCCCCCAGAGAAGGGCTGCACGCAGGATCACCCTGGGGAAGGCTGGAGTCAGGTGTGGTGTGTTGTCTCTTCCTCCTGACCTCTGGCTTCCAGTGCCCTTGGGAACAGTCGGACATGGATCCACATGTAGGTTTAGCCTGGAGCTCACTGAGCCAGTGTGCAGGAGGTGAGAAAGGTTGGTAGGTGACAGCACAAAACCAGTAGAGGAAGATGTGGTGGTGGCCCAGGTGCTGATGGCAGCAGTGTGGGGAGATAACAGTGTGCTCCTACACAATGTTTTTCCTTCAGGTGTGACAGTACAGGTATCACAGTACTTGTATCATGGCACTTGCTGTAGTTTGGAGCAAAACTTGTGTGTGTTTTCTTGTTCATTTATGAACCAGACAGGAAAGACCCTGTGTGGTTCTAGTAACTGTACCCGTTAGCAGGCTGGCTGTGTTACAGATACAGCTGTTGGAGGGGAGGGGGATTTTTTGACAGCCTTCATGCAGCAGCAGAGGGTTGTGCTAGCACTGTTAATCCCACAGAAAAACTGGATTGGGTTGATCAGGAAGAGTGTTTGTCCAGTTTTTGGAAAAAGAAAGGGGACTCTGCCAAGATGTTTGACAGTGAAGGTGCGGAGGGGGACTCGTACCTGGTGGGATTTGATCAGTGGAGACAGAGTCAGGGAACCAGAGTTGAAAGAATAAAATAATCCTTAGAGCCTGACACACAGAGCTCTGCACTGTATGTCTGGTAGGAATGGAGATTTAATAAAGTGCTTTAGTATAAATATAAGAAGTAATTGAGTTCGGCTGTCGGGTGTTCTGTGAAGCGAGTGCTGACAGAGAGTGAACCAGCCAGACCATTGTTGCTCAGATACCTTCTGTGCATCAGCCAGTCCCTTCTCCCAGGCTGCTCCAGGGCTGAATTAAGCCTGAGGTTATCTTTTTCCAAAAATGCTTTCCCCCTGAAGGAAAAAAAAAAATTAATAGCAAAAATGGATTTCTTTTTAGCATCTAACTTATAAATCTAAAAATCTATAGAAATAAATGGTGCAATGATCAAGAAATGTCACTTTAATATTTTTTATTGCCTTAGCTGAGCCACTTCAGTGACATGCATTATCCTGGGGCAATTATGAGTTTTCTATTTTTATTAATGTTACCATTCTACACCTTTTTGCTGCTGGTTTAGTTTTGCTTCTCTGTTGCTGACATTTGGATTTCCATTGAAATACAAGTGGAAGAATTTAAATCTTGGGAGCTTAGCTTGTTGCTTTGTGTCCCAATACTCAGAGCCAGCAGAGAGCCATTGGAAGTGGGAGCCCAAGGGAGTGAGGAGCTTGGCTCTCTTGGAACTCACAGGGACTGAGCAGTCAGCTCTCACAAGGCATATCTGAAAACTTTGCTCTGCACGTGAAATTGGGGTTTTGGTTGTAGAAAATGGTGCAAAATTCAACTGTGTAACTGGGGGTTGCTCACAGTGGGCTCTTAGGTGGGTGTTTGGGGTTAAAGCCAGGTAAGAGATACTGCTCCAAGGCTGGGTTGGGTAGGTGAGGTTGGTTTGCTCTCTCAGACAGCAGGATTCATTTTCAAAGTTGTCTTGGGGCTGCCTGCATTGTGTTGGCTTTTTATGTTGGCTTTCTTGCTGCACTGGGCTCGTAGTTATTGCTGAGTTTCGATTTCCATGACAAGTTCTCTTCTTGGAGATTTACAGCTCAGCTGCTTTAGTTTGCCAGGCTAATGCTTTGGAATGCAGGTTGACAGTCCAGATGTGAAACCTTTCTCCTCAGAAAGAAAACAAAGGATTAAATGTGTTTTAAGAGGGTTTGAAAAAAAAATAATTTAAGATTGAGGCCCCAAATCCAACATCTGAAGTCTTGAAATACTGCTGGTGATGGGAAGCTTCAAAATCTGGAGACTTGAAAGTGTGTCATGGTTGGCCAGACTGTGGGTCCCACGTGGCTTTTGGGGCACCTGCCACTGCCTGTACCAGGCATTCCTAAGATTTCACAAATTGTCAAATAATCAAATTATGCATCTTCGTGCAGTCAATGCAAGTTAAAGAGTGGTTGGGTACTCCCCCTGCTGAAACATGTGTAGTGATGTGGGAACAACTGTGGATGCTCACTTGGAAATGGCCAAGTTTCCCTGATATTCACAGTTAAAGTAGCTCCTGTTTTCTGATTTGACAAACTGTCCCCTCAGTTTTCCTGACAGCAGGGTTATCCTTGTTTTCAGGGTGTGTGGAGGAAGGCCCAGGTGATGCAGGTCTGTTCACCATCGTCCCTGTTGCAGGGGAAAGGTCTGACCAGGGCACAGGGTCATGACTGAACTGGAAAAAGGTGTAATAGTAGTGTTTAATGTCCAAAACATTTATTTTTAAGAGAGAAACATCATGGCCTCAGCCAAGCCATTGAATCTGATCCTTCGTGCTCATGGGGATTTGTACAATGCATCTATCAATTCATATCCATTTGGGTTGCAGAATTATTTGGGTTGGAAACGATGCAGCAAGAGTTCATTGTCCTTTCAAAGAAATGATGAAAACATCCATAACTTTCTCCCAGCCCATGAGGGAAGAGCAAACATGAGGAGCCTGTTCTACCAGATGTCTTAAAATTGAGCTCGTAGCCTCAGAGGTAAAAAGGGCAGATCTTAACAGGGCAGGTCATTCTCCAGTTGCCTTGGGAAATATGAGGGGGTTTATTGGGATTTATTAAAACCGGAGTTGTGAAGTAAAAAGCTCATGGCTCTTCATTTGGGACTCATAATCCGATTGGTGTTCTCTTCAGATCAAGTTGAGGAAGCCTCTGCAGAACAGTGACTGTGCAAGCAGAAGTTCTGTTCATTCAGTTGATCTTTGTTCTGGTCAGAAAGTTCTCTGCCTTTGTACCAGGCTGTGGAACAGCACAGGAGTACAACAACTATGCTAAGAAACAGATCTCACAAATGACAAAAATGGCTTATGTTTTTCCTAGTTAAAAATTAGGAGAAAAATAAAAACCCTGGGCTAAAAGTGCCTTTTAGTATCATTGTTTGTTTTTTTTTTTGCTGAAAGTGGGGTATCATAAGCTGAGTAATTAGAAATAACAACTTCGAGAAGGCACACACAGAGCTAGGAGGTCATATCTTGCCCTGTATGTGTTCACATTCTTTTTCTTTATTATTATTTCTTTCTGGAAGCGATGTCTTTTGGCTAAAGAAGATGTTGTGTGATGTGTGAGCTCTGGCTGCTGCACAGGTACTGTGCTGACTCGTTCCCATACTTTCGAGAGCGATCAAACTGCTTCTGCAAACAGTTGCAGGCGAAGCACAATAAAGCCCCAGTAATCTCTGCAGTTTGATAAACCCTGTATTTGTGCAGCTTGATAAAGTGGAGGCTTAAGGTTTCCTTCCTGCGCTGGAGTTCGTCACACTGGAATTCAGAGCTCGTGCGTCGAGATCAAACCAGTATTTAGCCACGGTCTTCTGAAGTGTCTTACAGACGGGTTGTTCAGCGGCACCAACCCTCAGCTTTGTGCAGCTTGTGCCAATTAATCACTTTGGGCTCTCCCGACAAACGAGCTGTGGAGAGGAGAAAATCATAGAGGAGCAGAGCAGCTGTATAAGGGCTCCCTGTGTATAACAGCCTTTCCTTGCTCTGCAGAAATCCGCGGGCACAGAGCCACCCTAAACACCAAGTGTTCAGCCACATCTGCAGAAAATCCATGGGAGGGCATGTGGAAAGTTGGCACAACTTTTGGTGGAAGGAAGTGGGAAGAAAGAAAATCATTAGCTAAGGCCAACCGGGATCCGTAGACTTGAGGTCGTCTTATCTGTGGAAGTTCTTCTTCCACCCTTTCTGTTGTTTTAACCACTTCTGTGAATAATCTGAACTTTTTCCATGCCTGCAGACTGGGAATGGAATATTTTTGAGCCATCAACTCCAGAGACGTTTTTCTCTGCTTTTGGCCTGCCTCCTGGGCAGGTGGCTGGGCAGGTAGGACAGGGTGCTTCCAGTGATGGCCAAGGAGTGGCATCACTGCGGGGCATCTAATTCCTGCTATTTGCCCAGCTCTGAACATGTGGTTAGGTGGTGTATTCCTCTTGCTAATTTAGTCAATTTATCACTGATTCCAGTAGAGCTTGATGAAGTATGTCAGCTGGAGATTAGTCCCAGATGCCTGGGTTGACCTTAGCTTTTATCAGCTGCTTTCAATACTGTAATCATGAAGCACTTGCAAGTTTTCTGGTTTCTCCTGTGATTGATAGACCAGTTCTGAAGTGGCTTTCCTCCTCGTTTGGGATCCAAGAGGATAATGCCATGCAGCTGTCCACAGCATGATGCTCTTGTGGTGAATACTCTGATGCTCTTTTGGCTTATTCCCAACTTGAATGTTTATTAAAATGGCAGTTGTGTTCTGCAGGCTTGACATTCCACTGATACTTGGTTCTGCTTTTTCCTCTTCTCTAAATATCTTGAGTAGAATTAAACAAGTCCCTTAATCTCAGGTGAGCCAGAGTTAGTTTAGCACAGGTTTAGCTGTGGATGTGCAGAGAGGATGTACAGACCAGCAGTACCTGTTGGTTGGTAGAAATCAGCTCTCAGCAGTTGGCAGAGGTGTTTGGTCTTTTGCGTGTGGTTTTGGTGAACTTTCCTGGAGTTCTTTTCAGCTCCTACAGGTCTAAAGGAGGGGCTGGGGAGGAAAATCTTTCCTCCTGGCCTTGTGACCCCCTTCTGCTGTGTTCCCAGCGTGCTGACACTGTCATTGTGTGGGGCTGGGCTGCGGGGTGTCATCTTCCTCAGGGCTGTACCTTAATACCAATCAAAAGATTGTGTGGACTCCTAGTGTTCAGAAAGTTGTGTGAATTCTGAGACTGCCCTCACATGATTAGGAGCCAGGACTTGACCAGTGGAATTTTTTTTAAACTAGATTTTGAATCTGCTGCTCTGTGGTGTTGGGGTTCTGCAGAGGGAGAGCTCGTGGCGTTCGAGCTGCTCCTTCAGAGACAATGTGTGGGTCATGTTGGTCTGTCTGGGGAAAGGTGTTGTCTGTCTGTCAGGTTTCAAGGGTGTTTTCATTTAAAAATAAAGAAAAATAACCAACAAGCCCCATCTTCCTTTGAAGGGCAAGGGTTGGTGGTGGGGAATGAGAACCCCGAGAACCCTCTGGAGCGCGGCAGGTCCCTGGTCCCTGTGTCTGTACCACTGGAGAGGGACACTGCCTGTTCCAAAAATGAATGAAACTGGAAGGAGAGGAATGCACCCCTTTACCTTGAGTCCCTGGGGTCAGCATCACATCAGCACATTGAGCTCTCTTCCCTTATTGCTCCTCGAGCTCCAGTCCGTGCCTTGCAGTTTTGGGCTCCAGCTGTGCAGCAACACTGCTGGTCATTTTTTCCAGTCTTCCTTAATCTGCGTAGAAACCAAGAGCACTTAATCTCCAGTTGTTGAATAATTCTCAATTGTAGGGACCATGGCAGCAATGAAGTGTTTCACTAACTTTTAAGCTTTTTTAATGTGAGAAATGTGGGATGTTCCCGTGGGTTGGAAATAGTGTTGCAGTTAACACTTCAGGGATGGGTCGGTCCTGCTTTTTTGGATGGAGTTTTCTTTAATTGGAGTAGGAATGAGTTTATACATCCTGCACAGCCTGCTAGACATCTCAGGAATTTCAGTATTCCTTTCTTTGAAGGCTCAGGCCATGGAGCAGGGCGATCCTGCCCGGCCTCTCTCCTGGCCAAGCCGAACAATCCGGTGATTTTTCTCGTGGGGACAAAATGACGTGAAGTCATTTATAACCGTCCTTGGAGCTGGGGCTGTCTCAGAGGCAGGTTTTGAGAAATGAGGTTTATCCCTTTCAAAGGTGCTTGGGAAACTTCTGCTGGGACTCCCAAGTGAGGAGCCCTTTGTCCAGGAGGAAGGAGCGGGTGATCCATCAGCGTCCCGCACGCCAAGGGGGGATTTATGGAAGCACCTCCTGTGAGTAAACCCCGAGTAGGCAACCTCGTACCAAAGGTCTTGTGTGAAATATTTCACATACTGTGTGATATTAGGGATAACTCAGTGTAGCAGCAAAAACAACTGTCTCTTCCCCATCCCGGCTTCTTTTCCAGGCAGGATATTTCACTTTGGAATCAGGAGAGTAAGCCCTTTGAACCACTGTAAAACATTCTGATGGCACATGATGTGCCATCACTTCAGAGTAACCCAGATGGATCTTTTCAGTCACCTCTGTTTTTCCTCCTTTTGTTGGAAGTTTATCAGCCACTTCATAAAGTTTCAGTCCCCAAATCCTCTTCCTGTCCAGAACACTAAAAAAACTTGAGGTTATTCAGAATTCTTATTTAGGAATTCTAATTTAGGTTATTTAGGAACTCAGAATTCTTATGAGCTCCTCGTGCTGGTTCCCTGAAGCCCTTGGAAGATTTTGTGCTGGCTTTTGAGAGAGTCCTCCTGTAGATGCATCAACTGTGGTTGATTTTCAAGCCTGCAAAAATGTGTGAGAATTGATTTTTGTCTCATGGGAGAAAGATGCAGATCTAGGTCAAGGCTGACCCAAGTGGATGAGATGTTCTCACTGTTTTATTTATTTATTTTTTGCTCAGTGGACTAAGGCCTGGTTCCTTGGTACCCACAAGGATTACATTACATTACTGGGATGGGTCCACAGTTTATGAAGTGTAGAAGGAGTGATTGCCAAGTAGATCTTAAAGTGGCAACAGCTGCATGGAGCATAACTTAGTTTTTTTAGATTTCTCTTTCCGTGCTTTTGTTTTGGTGTTGTTTTGGGTTTAGGTATTTTGGGTTTGGTATTTTTGTGGGTTGTTTAATGTTTTTTGTTTTGTGAAGTGGACTGGAAACCTTAACTTAAGGTGTTTAGTGACCAAATAGTGTTTTATGGGGAATTGCTAAACCTTCTACCCTGGTGAATTAGGGATACTGATGTGTATTTCTAATGGAGGCTATTGATACCTGTGGAAAAGGATTGTAGTGAGGTACAAACATGGGAAAAATGAGAATTACCACAAGAAAGCAGGGGTGAATGTTACCAGGCAGTATTTTAAAAATCCTGCTTAAATTTTGCATAAAGGGAAAACAAACAAATGTGGAGTCTGAAATAGCTTCTATCCTTTCATTTTCTGCTGTGAGTTTGCAGAGAACAAACACGTTGTAGCAGGAAAAGTGTTTTGATTGGCAGGGATTTGTTATACCCATTTGTTACAGCCCATAAGTAGGTTTCCAGCCTCTGTTTCCAGCCTCTCAGTGTTCCAGGCTTTCCTAGACATGAAGATTTTATGGTTATTTTATCTGTTAGCAGGATTTCCTTGCTTTCTTCCAGAGTCAAATCTGTAGAAAAATAGTTTGATGACACTGTCCCTGTAACTTGAAGATTTTGCTGGGAGTTTTGATATCCTGGTCTAAAAATCTCTTGTTTCATTATTAGAGGACTCAGGATCGGGATATGAATAAAAATAAGTATTAATTACAAGTAGAAGTTGCCCAGTGAGTGCTGTGAGCTTGGAGTGCCACTGAGAACAGTGTGCTGGGAGTGTGGCACTGGGGACTTCACATGCTGTAAACTGGAGACAATATTTTATAATTCCTACAAGAATATCGTTTTTATATGAGTGTCTGTGTGATAACAGACAGGTAACTGTGCTGGTTAATAAAAGCAATGGTCACTTGCTGGGAGTAAAGGGGAGGAACAAATGACTTTACACTCAAATACTTCCAGTGAAGGAGGCTGTTATCTCCTTCCAGATAAATGGGAGAGGAAACTCAAAATGCCATATCGTGTGAATATAGTTATTGCCTGCCTTGTATCACTGTGAGTTCTCAACACATCTGGGCTGAGAGCAGTTCCAGTAACATTCAAATGTACTATTTTGGTTGGCACACTGACCCTGGGGTATATGCCAATTAGTAATGGCTCTTGGAAACAGCCTGCTTTAAAACTGTCCCTGAACTATTCCCCGGAGAAATTATTCAATTAAGTCCAGCTAAAATTAATGTCCATGGGTTTTGTTCGAATAAAACAAAATAAGCAGCTGGAGAAGGGAAAACTTCTCAGTGTGTGCTTTTAAAATAACAACTCTTAACTAATAACTCTGTGAGCTGGAATCGATACCGCTGTTTGTTTTCCCGGTGTTGCTCTGTAGCTGTGGATGATCCACCGAGGGCTTCCACTGGCTTTGGTTCTGTGTCACCTCCATTCATTATCAAATCACCATCTGCTGCCTCTGGAGCAGCTTTTGAGAGGATGAAGCGTTCTGTGTTGCTTGCAGCTCTCCAAGTTTGACCCAGATACAATCTGAAATATTTTGGGATGGATGAGTGAGACTGCCATTGGCTGCGGTGTGGAAGGTGGTGTGTGGTGGAAACAGTGGTCCTGGACATGTCCTTGGAGCAGATGGTGAGGTTTTCTCTAGCAGAACAAAACAGGTTCCTCTTTGTTTCAGCACATGTTATCCCTGAGGATGGTGAAGGTTTGGTTGGTGGGAAGGGTTTTGCTGGAGGCATGGGCTGCTCCTCACTTCCCAAAGGGCAGGAGAGGTCACAGGACTCTGGAGCAGCTTGTTCTTTCCAGTCTGTGCCTTTTTCACTGCTATCAGGAACTCAGGGAAGCAGTAGTTGTTGCTCTGCAAGGTTTCCTCAGGGCTGGCATGGCTTGGAGACCATGTGGGGAGGAGAACCTTCTGGTGTGACAGCTGATGCATCGAGTGCTAATGCAGGCATGGAGGGTGGGCTGGGAGAAGAGCTGCCCTCCCCAGCCTGCTCTCCTGGACACAAACCCACTCTGCAGCTCCTGCCCTGCTCCACCTGGAGATCCAACAGCCCAGCACTGCTCTGCCAGCGGTGCAGAGACAGGGAAGGGAGAGAAACATCTTCATCCCACCTGGACCACAACAGAGCTGCAGGGGAAGCAGTGGGAGGTGAGATCCCCCCTGGCCTCCCTGTAGCTTTGACACTGCCATGTGTACATGGCACATGGAGACACATTCCCAGCAGGAGCCCAGAAGAGAACTGCTGAACCTGATTGTCTCCAAGGACCATCAAGATCCTTCCAAATTAGAAGAGTGTCGCAGGTCAAACTTGGCTCCCAGCCAAGTGCCTGGACTGTGAGAAAAGCCTTCCCTCTCCCTTTTTCTCTCT
>JAWWES010000042.1:10568754-10583609 GCA_035583135.1 Lophotriccus pileatus
TTAGCAGATGTGGGTTTAAAGATGGGTATAAATACACCCTTACTGCTGCTCCCAGGTGGTTGTTCCCCTGCAATTCCAGGGAAGGATTTGACATCCTGGCAGTCACATTTAGCACAGTCCTTGTGAAAACACACACACACACACACACACACACAGAGGCACATGGATGGACCCAGACATCGGGTGCAGCAAGATGTGATACTGGTGTGATTTATAATACCACTGTTTAATTCAGAGGTGATATAAAGATCATCTCTCTTGACCTTTCACAGAACCACGGAATCCCAGAATGGTTTGGGTGGGAAGGGACCTTAGGGTTCATCCAGTTCCACCCCCTGCCATGAGCAGGGACACCTTCCACCAGCCCAGGTTGCTCCAAGCCCCGTCCAACCTGACCTTGGACACTTGCAGGGATGGGGCAGCCACAGCTTCTCTGGGCAACCTGTGCCAGGGTCTCCCCACTCTCACAAGGAGGAATTTCTTCTTAATCTCCAATCTAAATCTACCCTCCTTCATCTTAAAGCCTTTCCCCCTGTCCTGTCCTTCCAGGCCCTTGTCCCAAGTCCCTCTCCAGCTCTCCTGGAGCCCCCTTAGGCACTGGAGGGGGCTCTGAGGTCTCCCTGAAACCTTCTCTTCTCCAGGCTGAACAAACCCAACTCTCTCAGCCTTTACTGTATCATTTGGGAATGCAAAGCCAAGCACGATAGAACAACATGGAATGTGCTTGGGATCCAGGGTTCAGACCAGTTGCTTCACTGTTCATTTTCCATTTCAATAAAACTGTGGAAAGGAATATTTAACACTTCTGTGCTTGCATCTCTGAGCAGTCTTGTCTTTGTCAGGGTCAGTCAGTGGATCCTTGAATCTTTGGAAGTTGACTGGAGGCACTAATAGTGCTCCAATTTGCTGGGACTGGGAAAGCAAGTCAAAGAGCAGGTTTTTTTAAAACGGTTTGTGTTCAGCTGTAGCTTAGAAGCTTTAATTTCCTGGCTGTGATGGCTGATGCAATGACAAATTCAGACACGATTACATGATTTTTGTATTTGTCTTTGTGGGCCAAAATATGTTTTGTTTAATGTAAAATATTAAACAAACCCAAAATTTATTTGGTGTGTGGTTTGGAAAAAAAAATAAATAGAAGGAGCTTTCCCTCACTTTGCTCAGGCTTTCTCTGGTAAACATCTCTTCCCTTCCTGGAGGCAGGGTTAATGTTGGAATGGGAGAGGGCTGACTGTGCTTCCAGCCTCTCACACCTCTTCCTCAGGGATGCTTCTGCCCTGGACCTACGCTCAGCCTGGCTGCTCTGCACTGTCCAAAACACATTGCCCAAGATCAAAAGCTGCTGCTGTGGTATTTGTAACAAAAAAATGTCCCATATTTCAGAATATATCAACCTGCATTTTTCCCTGTCGTGTCCCGGCTTCGCTGTTCCCTTATCGTGCGTTTTCTCTGTAAATCCCATGCGTGGAATTCATCCCAGTTTCCCAAAGGGCTGCCTGTGCCCTCTCCATTGCTGGTCCCAGAGCTGCAGGAGCAAGGGCAGCACTGCAGAGAGGTTTGTGTCCGCAGAATGAAGACCTTCAATGACTTTTGTCCTGGTTTCAGGTGTGCATGTGTTGACCTCAGATCCCACTGCTATTTTTGCTGATACATCCCAGTTTTCTGAAGAAATCCTGCCGTTTTGAGGGCTACAGCCCAGATTATATAGCTTTGATCACCAGGAGTTGTAGAGACAGGTTGTGTTTCCCTGCTGTGGCCTCACAGGAGTGAGAAGAGGAGACCTGGTAGTGCCCACCCACCTGTCTCTGCCTTCCCACAGAGACCTGGCGCTTCCCTGCATGGATTTTTTGGCTGCCTTGGCTGCTGGGCAGCTCCAAAGCCAACAGTCCTGGCTAGTGGCTGTCACCTGGCACAGGGACACACGTGTGCAGGGATGGGGAAGGCTGTGCCACTGGTTTTGGAGCAGAAGTCCCTCCTGGCTGCGCTCACCTCCGGCAGCAAGCGACCTTCAAACTTCTCCCACTTCAGCCGCGCTGAAATGACTCAGATTTTAATTCTGGGCTTGTGCCGTGGGTTTTATCTTCTGCTTCAAGTTCCTGCTTCCCTGAAAGAAGACCTTGGCTAAAGCTGTGTTGCCGGCTGAGCTGTGGTTTGCAGTGCAGTGTTACAGGAACGTCCTTTGGAAGGTCGCCGGCAGCCCTTCGGCAGCCAGCCCGCCTCTCCCGTCTGCTCCCTCCCGACGGGGGAACCTCGGCTCCTTACCTCTCTTCAGGTCTCTCTCCATAGTTTTTTTTAACATGCCCCTTGCATAGTCAGCTAAATGGGAGGTAATAGAACACGGAATTGCCAGCTTGAAGGATAGAGGGGTTTGCAGGTGGGTCATCCGCCAGGAAAGGTGGGAGCCTGCGGAGCGCTAACGGGGTTGTCAGTGCCCTGAAGACTTCCTTAGCCATGCACTGGTTTTCTCTGGCAGCAGCTCTGCCTACCTTAGAAATTCATTACTGATCTTCAGCTCAGCCTTATACAGCCTGTATTTCCCTTGGGTTTCCTTTGCTTTGGAGTGGGGAGAAATGTTCTCATTTAGAAGAGGTCAGGAGTTGCTCTAAACCCGAGTGTCACCACAAAGAGTTGGTGAGGGTAGAGGGGTGGATGTTTCTGTGCAAGGTTGATGGTGTTGGTGGGCATAGAGGGTGGATGGATGTTGCTGTGCAGGATGTTGGTAGGGGCAGATGATGAATGGATGTTTCTCCAGGGTATTGGTGGGCTCAGAGGGTGGCTGGATGTTTCTCTGCAGGGATGGGGGTGGTTGCAAAGGCTCTCCAGCCTGTGGAACCTGCTGGGCTGGACTTCTGGTTCAACTGGTGTTGGGGTGAGAACCTCCCTGTGCTTCCTCCCCACTCCAGCCCCAGCACAACTGCAGAGGGGAAGACCCTCTAGTTGTGCCATGAGCACCCCAGTACTGCTGCAGGTCCCATCAAAGGGCTGGTTGCTTGTTGAGCTTTGGGCTACGTGCAGGAGGAATTGTCCTGCTCCCCTGGAACCTGGTTGTGTCAAGAAACATATCTATAAAGAGAAAATGCCTCTTCCAAGCTCTCCAGCCCAGTTCTTTGGTTCAGAATTGGCTCCTGACAGGGGGATGGGAAAGGAGGGGCTCTAGACATAATCCCAATTGCAGTGCCTTGGGCTTTGAAATGATGACAGAAAATTTTCCTGCTCACATTTGTTCTCATTTAGCTCCAGCTTGTTCACCAGGATGTTTTTCAAGGAGGGTCTGGTCAGTGTTGGCAAAGGAAAGTCTCTTATTTCCCAAGCATGCTTATCACTTTGTCCTTGACAACGATGGGAACTTTTGGCCCTTTTTTCATTTGGAGGCAAACATGAGCGAGGCTGCCCTTGCAGGCAGCATTGTCCTGCTCTTCCTGAGTGCTGAATCACACAGGACAGATAAAGTTTCCCCAAAATATTGTTGGCTTTGGAGATGTTAGACCTGGGAGAGTTGGGTGGGAGGAGGAGGAGAGGGAATATTTGAACTACAAACTGAACCAACCTTGCAGCTCATACAAAATCCCTGCCATCACTTGGGAAAATGTGTTTTGGTGTAGGATGAACAATAAAATCTTGAGTATTATTAACAATATCATAAATATGGGGAGCTTGTGTCTGGAATAGAGCAGTAGTGGTGGGGTGATGCTGCTTAACCACAGGAGTGGTGGATGGGTCATATCCAGAGGATTCATTGAGGCTGCACATGCAGGGAAACAGTTGATGTTTGCCCTCTGCCCTCCCTTCGTGTGAATATGGGGGTGGTTTAGGCTGTGAGACATGAATCACATGAATCAGGAGCTCATGTTTTAAGAAAGCTGTATATTTTCAAAGTACATGATTTTTCAGATGCTGCTATCATTTTACATGGGGATTCACTGAAGATGACAGTGTTTGTCGAGCAGACTGAAACATACACTGGAAGGATGATGCTTAAATCTCTCAGCTCTCTGGGAGAGTAAAACCTCCATGCTGCATGTGCCTTTGACATTTCCTTTGTGTCTGCAGAGTTTTGGTCATTTTTATCTGTGTCTTTTGTTACCTGTATGTACAATCAGATGGGTGTTATCTCTATCTGGATACAATACTTGTTTTTGGTAAAGCTGAGGACATAAACACCCTTCATAACCAATATGTAGGACCCAGGGAATGGCTGGAGCTGAGTCAGGGCAGGCTCAGTTTGGATCTCAGGCAAAGGTTCTTCCCCCAGAGGCTGGTTGGGCACTGACCAGGCTTCCCAGGGCAGTGGGCACAGCCCCAAGGCTGCCAGAGCTCCAGGAGGGTTTGGATGACCCTCTGGGGCACAGGGTGGGATTGTTGGGATGTCTGTGCAGGGGCAGGAGTTGGACTGGATGGTCCTCATGGGTCCTTCTAATTCAGGAGTTTCTGTGATCTTCTGCTGTGGGAAGAATGTTGGAGGATCCCATTCCTGTTCAAGTGCTGGTGTCAGAGGGATGAAGGCAGGGGGGGTGCTGGTGTGCTTGGGAAGCTGCAGGAACTAATGTCACATGCTGGCACTACTCTCGTAAGGACAAGGTTTCCTTCAAGTGTCATGGGGAAGTTTTGGAAGTACAATAAATGCCCTCTTCAGTGACATCCCCTTTTTGGTAGAGATATTTTGGGAATCTCTTGTTTGAAGGAATATAGTCAAAACAATAAAGACTGGTTAATAACAATGTCCTATTTGATGGGACTTGTGTTCTTTAAGTGTTCTTCAACCCCCAACCAGCATCCACACAGGGTTATGATCCATAAATACAAGCAGAATATCCAGTATATCTTGCTGACTGGATGCTGTGTGCTCTACCTTCTGCTTTTGTTGCTTATGGGCTATTTAATCAGAGCAGAGATGCAGTGCCAGGACCTGCTGGGGTACAGAGGAGCTGAGGGCACAGCACTCAGCTGTCCCCAGCCCGGGCTCAAAGACAGGCTGGACTTACTGAGACAGTGATCAATAGTGGGAAAGTGCTAGAAGTGTAACCAGAGCAAGATGCTTTGCAGTATCATTCAGGGTTTGGCTGCTGTCCTCCTGCTGATTTCTCATGCACAAAGAAAGCCATTCCTACCTGCAGAGCAGCTCAAGCATGGTGTGTGCACACACCCGGCACGAAGCACTGGCTGTGTGTTTCAAGGAAATCAGAGCATGACAGTCAGTGAGAAGGAAATTCAGTGCCTCAATGTGGCTTTTAATTGCTAGTGTTACAAAATCCCGACCCACCAACTGCTCTTGGTGTAATCCTTGTACCTGCTCCCATTTCCATGACTAAATTACATCGGTTACAGGAGGTTGAGGGTGGGCTGGCTTGAAGTTTTTTCTTTCTCCTGTCTTAAAATTGGAAAGGAGGAGAAACTTTGCCCACTCCCCTTTCCCCAGAGGACCATCTGGGCTGCAAGGAGAGCTGCCATCCCTACAGCTCCAGAACAGAACCAGGGCAGGGCTTTGACTGTGCCCTTCGTGGCTGCGTGGTCGGGACCACAGTGAGTGCTCTCAGAAACCTTTAAGAGGGTGGTGGTTCTGGATGGGGTTTAATGATGTCCTGGCCCAGTGTTGAGATGCTCTGTTCCACAAGTCCTACGAGGAGCAGCTGAGGGAACTCAGGTTGTTTAGCCTGGAGAAGAGGATGCTCAAGTGTGATCTCATTGCCTCCTACACCTGATTGGATTGGTCTCTTCTGCCATGTCTCAAGTGAAAGGATGAGAGGAAATGGCCTTAAGTTTTGTCACAGGAATTTCAAATTAGATATCAGAAAAAAAATACATAGAAGGGCTTGTCAGGCACTGGAATAAGTTGCCCAGGAAAGTGGTGGAGTCAGTCTCTGGAAGTGTTCAAGAGTCATCTGGATGTGGCCCCTGGGGCTATGGGTTAGGGGTGATTATGGTGGTGCTGGGTTGATGGTCAGACTGATGATCTTGGAGGTCTCTTCCAACCCTGATGATTCTGTGATTCCCTGTGCACTAATTCCCTTCCTTTGGCTAGTGCTTTGTGATCATTTTATACAGCTGTGATGTGCTGCCATCATCTTATACTCCATGACTATCTAAAGTGAAGCTGCTGCTTCAGGCTGTATTTCTTCCCCCACTCTTGCAGTGGGGGAGTGCACTGAGTCTGAAGCCTCTTGTGTGGAATATTTCCCAGGATTTGGAGCTTTCAGCGCACGTGGGCACTGCTCTGTCCTGTTGCAGGGCAGAAGGATGCAGCTGGTTTCCATTTTGGAGCCTCCAGCAGGAGCTGGTTAAGCAGTGATGCTGTGGGGGCTCAGAGATTAATGCTCCTGTTTCTCTCTCCCCAGAGATCATCGATGACCTCACTAACTTGGTGGAAAACACGGACGACAGGCTCCGCACCCAGACCCGGCACATGAAGCTGGTGGACAGGAAATCAACCTCCTGTGGTAGGGAATGGCTTGAGCACAAATCACTTTGGATGTGCACAACAAAAATTAAGGCTGTTTAGCACTTATTTTTTATTTTCACTGATTCTTTTTTTCTTGCTTACAAATTTTTGCCACCAAATCCAAGCATTTTGTACCCTGTGGCAACTCGTGGAAGTTTAACAGTTGAACTAATGGGATCTGTGAAAGCAATTCCACTCTGAGAGAGGAATTGATGTTCAAACAGCTGAATGTTTTCCCTACCATCTGCACAACCTTTTGTTAAAACACCTTCTATACCAAGTCACCTGATTAAAAGGGTGTTATTTTTATTTTTATATATATATATATATGCATATAAATACATATTTATATATAAGGGCAGTTAGTAATTGATGGTGTGCAGTTATTAACAGTTACTAATTGGTGTGCAGTGTGTTCCCCCCCAGGACAGCTTCTTTTAAAGCCAAAAATCTCACCTCTTTAGGCTTCTGCCGATGTGCAGGTTTGACTCTGTGTGCTTGCTGCTTGTTGGTGCAGTTAATTTCCTTGAGCCATTTGACTCCAGCATTGCACAATATTCTGATTGGAAATTGCCTGAAATTAGAGTGATGCATGTTAATTAGGTTTACAGAGAGTTGCTACCAGCTCTGACAAACCGGTCCCAGCAGGGAGCGAAGCCGCAGAGGCGTTTCTGGTGGTGTCCTGCAGGAATGTGTTCCTAACCAAGCATTCAGAGCCTGCCAGGCATGAAATCCTTCCTGGGGACTCCTCAAGCCACGTGCAAGCTGGTCAAGTTAAACTGGTGTCCCTAGAGCCAAAGGCAGGTTATAATCTCAGGTGAGTGAAGGCAGGTTTCCCATGTCAGATGGCAGTGAGCAGGGGATGATGCTGTGGGTGATGGCAGAAAATGGCTCTGTGTTCAAAGGGTGATTGATGGAGGGATGAAGTCCATGGAGACGTGGTGGCAGTTCACTTCTGGAAGCAGCAGGTCTGCTTCTGCTGTCTGTGGTTCTTCTTTGCCGTGCTAGAAGGCTCAAAACTCTTGGTAGAAATTTGACTTATAGTCAGAAGTTATTGAAATTTGGCTTATGTAGTTTAGTAAAGAGCAAGTCAAGATCTGACTTGGTCACGTACCTGCTTGAGTGAGGATTTGGAAGCAGAGGCTCCTGAGCTTAGGCTGGCAGAGGCATCTCTCAAGCACTGACAGTATATTTCAGGGATTTATTTGGTTCTCCATCAGTGATAACTTTTTGAAAGCTTGGTTGATATAGGTTGATGAAAACCTGTGGCTTCTTCTGGAGGTTAAAGTTGACTTGTCAGAGGCATTTGTCTCCAATTCTTCTCGTACCAACTACAGATGGAACTAAAGGCGTGACTGCGGAGTTCATGACTGACTCTTTTATTTTAGATCTTTAATGTTGATGCAAGATGGATTTAATTTAAAACTAAGTGCACTTGAATGATGCTGAGTACCCCTGTGTGCCTTTGGAGTCTCCCCTTAATTCCTGTGGTTTCGTTTTCTGCACGAGAGCAGGGGCGTGACTGCGCGGCGCAGGCCGAGAGTCCCATTTCACCCAGGAGGGATTTCTCCCCCCTTTTTATGTTCCTCATGCAAGTGCACCCCAGGCATGTTGCTGGATGATGAGCCTGTCCCTTTAACTTGGGAAGCCCGTTCTGGCTGCCTGGGGAATTTGAGAGGAGGAGGAGAAGGAGGAGGAGGAAGAAGATGGGAGAGGCGAAGGCTGGGAGGATCCTGGGCTGGATTCCTTGGGGATGACCTCTCTCACCCTTTCCACATTGGAAAACATTTTTCTGTGAGGGGTGGTGAGAAGTGCTGCCCCTGGTGCCTGTTCCCTCTGCTCCAATAGGCCTTCCTGTGTTTGCATAACAATTTGGGCATATGTAAACACCATACTGCCTCAGATAGCTGCTTCATTCTGCCCAAGCACGGGTTTTAGAACAATAATGCTGGAAGACACAGGCTTTAATGGCATTTTTCCCGTCCCTTTTCCACCCTTATCCCTGGCACTGGAAGTGAACTAATGTATTAAGATGAGAAAAACCCTCCCTGTGTGTATGATTGTTCCTTGAATAAATCCAGGCAGCAGGAATACTGGCACCTGCTAGGTAACTCTTTTAGAGTGCTTTTTTCCCCCCTCCAGCATTTCAGTTAAATTGATAAAATCTTCAGTAACTCTTTGGGTTTGGTGTTTTACTTTGGATTTAAACTAAGGTGAAGTGCTCAGTCTTCCCCCTTGCCCACCCCTTCCAGTATTCCAGCATGTGCCTGTTTCTGTGGTTTTCCCTCATTTTTGAGATCATAATGCCTTCTTCTTTTCCTGCTGAGTGCCTGCACTGGAGCCACGGGCTGTGGATACAAGCAGATCCCACTGGCAGGAACAGCAGAATAATCCTTGTTTTACAAGCAAGAATGTCATGCATTAATGGGTGTGTCTTTGTTAGCAGCCAGTATCATCATAAAATCAAAGTATGGCTGATGAAATCCAACTTTAATCAATATTTCAACATCTCTCTCTCTCATGCAAGCGGCAGTTCCAGCTTTGGAGGCTGTTCCCAGCGGCCTGTGCCGTGTCGGTGTCACCTGCCTGGCACAGGTAGCGCTGGGTGTGGTGGCACTGCCAGGAGCAGCCTCTGCCCCTCTGTCCATCCTCAGGCCTGGCAGAAACCTTCAGGGCTGTTTCATTTGCAGCTCATTTTCCATGCCATTTTTCTTGCTGGCTCAAGAGCTGTTGACAGTCCCAGCCTTTGCCTCTGCCCCGGGAAGGCTGTCCCGCTCTGAGCCCGTCTCCCTTGGTGGCCCTGGGCAGCCCCAGACTGGTGTCAGGGGGAACTCCCAGGGATTGCAGCAGAAGAATAACCATGGGATATACTCAAGCCTGCTGCATTTATGAAATTATTGTTGAAAATCATCAGTCATCCGCAGGCAAGTGTTTGCACGCTGCTTGGCATTGTTCGGTTCCTCCTCAGTGTGTGCTGGGCATTAGGAGGGCTGGTAGGACATATAAGTTTCTTAGATTTCAGAAATTTGCATTGAGCTTTCACCAAAATGTTCACACAAGTCATTAATCAAACGTTAGGCTGCCTCTGCCAGCTTTGCTCCAGGAATGTCTGCGTGCACAGTCCTGACTTTTCAGTTTCACCACTGATGCTCATGGGTTTGTTTGTCCCCTCTCTCTTCCACTTTGGGCACCTTCAGGGGCTTGTGCAGAGTAACACTCATTAACCAGTTCTCAGTAATTTTTTAATTAGAAATTTTAACCCTTAGAATGTCCTTTTAAGAACTGCATTTAAAAATATGCAAAGAAATGAAAGTATAATTAAGGTTGAGATGCTGGGGGAGGTGTTGTGGTTTAACCCCAGCTGGCAGCTCAGCCCCACAGAGCCACTGTCCCCCTGTGGGGTGGGGGAGAGGATTGGAAGGGCGAAAGTGACAAAGCTCATGGCTTAAGATAAAAACAAATAATTGAAATATAATAATAATAATGATGATGATGAATAATTGCAATGAAAAGGAAAATAACAAAGAAATAAAACCCCAAGTAGGACAAGGGATGCACATGTGAACAATTGCTTACCACCAACTGACCAATGCCCAAATGGTCCCTGAGCAGTGATCCCCCACAACAACCTCCTCCACCCAGTTTTATTGCTGAACATGATGCCATATGGTCTGGAATATCCCCTGGGTCAGTTGGGGTCAGCTGTCCTGGTTGTGTTCCCTCTGACTCCCTGTGCACCCCAGCCTGGTCACTGGTGGGGTGGGATGAAGAGCGGGAAGGGCATTGATGCTGTGTAAGCCCTTCTCAGCCATAAGGAAAACATCCCTGTACTGTCAATGCTCTGCCAGCACAAATCCAAACCACAGCCCTCTACCAGCTACTGGGAGGAAGATTAACTCTACCCCAGGCAAACCTCAAATTCCCACTCCTTAGTTCACACCGTTTTGTCACCATCCAGTACATCCCCATTAACCACCGCCCTTACAGTCCTTTCATGCAATAACAGATACCATGTCTGTGGGCAGCCCCCATGAAATATCTGGGAAATGCCCACAAAAGTCCAGAAAACACCCCTTGAGTTCATTTGGTCCATGACTTTGAGTTCCATCTGTTCTGGTGGTCATTCAGGATGGGGGAGTGGTGTGTTGTGTGGAGTTACTGGGCACCAAAGCCAGCTCAGGGTTTTTTTTGTCACAGTAAAAACAAGCAAACTCAAGCAAACTCTTATTTCTGACAGACATGTCCATCCCCTTCCGAGCAGCATGGGGAGAGCAGACCATGCCTGTGCAGTTCTCACTGCCTGCATCCCTCTGACCTTTCAGATAAACACGGAAAATAAGGAGGAACAAGCACAGCTCATCCCGTGCTGGGCCAGGCTCTGTGTCCTGTGGAACACACACCATTGCAGTGGTGGCTGAGCAGTTTTTTTCCCCGTGTTTGGTTTTCTCCTGTTCCACAAGATGGCAATGCAATCTAATCGCCTCCCTCAGCCCCAGGTAGATGCTCTCATCTCCCCTTTGCCTTCCTTTGGAGGGTTTTGGGGATGCCAAAAGCAGGGTGTAGACTACTATGAAGGTAATCTGTACCAGGTGGGGTTTTTTCGTATCTTACCAAGTAACCAAAACACCAGAACACTCTGTTAAAAACAGAGCTTTGCCAAACCTATTAATTGGAGGTTTTGGAAGGTTTGATTTGTTTTAAAACAGAGTAGCTTGGATTATATAAGGTTTCCTCTACAAAATAATGATTCATGCAGGCTGGGGCCTTTCTCTGCCAGATTCTGTGATCTCTCTCTGTCCTAAGTTTTGGTTATTTTTGCCATGGATTGAATTTGTTTTATAAATTATGGATGGCAGTTGCTCAGGTTTGTTCCTCTGACGTGTCCTGTGTGTTTAGATGAGCAAGTCCCCATCCATTTGTTTTTGTCTCAGTGGAGAGGAGAAGCTGGTGCAGTTGCCATTAAATCAGCCTTTCCTGCAATCTGACCCTTGGAGAAGTTAACACTGATATTCCTCCCTAGTGCTGCCCTGACAACTGCACTGGCTGAGTCACCTGTCCAGCCTTCACTGGGATGAGTTTTCTTGGCCTGGCAAGTTATATATTTTCCTGATTTTTTTTTTTAATTGTAATTTTTCCTTCCTCCAGTTTCTTCCACTTTAAGCAATTACACGTTGAAAAGTTTGTTCTGTTTCCCCGGTACAAAAAGTTGAAAAGAAACTTTAGCAGAGGAATGATGAATCTGTTGATTAAACTGGGCTCATCTGTGGTATCTTTGCTGATTTCTGGTGTTTGAAATCATCGAATGAAAGAATGGTTTGGGTTGGAAGGGGCCTTTAGAGGCCACCTAGTCCAAACCCCTGCCATGGGCAGGGACACCTTCCACTAGCCCAGGTTGCTCCAAGCCCTGTCCAACCTGGCCTTGGACACTTCCAGGGATGGGGCAGCTTCTCCAGACAAGCTGTGCCAGGGCCTCCCCAGCCTCGTGATAAAAAAGAATTCTTCCTTCTATCTCATGTGAGTTGAAATGTGCCAACACCTCATGGCAGAACAGCCTGGGCAGGTGGCCAAGGGGCAGCCATGGAGTTCCATCTGGGATTTTCTGTCTCCCTCTTCCCTTGTCCAGCAGCTCCCACTGCCAGCCTGCCAGAGAACACCAGGAGTCCAGCAGAGCTCACTGCAGGACTGAGCTTCCCACTGCCCTTGCTACCTCGTGCGTCATCCCCCCCAGTGCTGTAGTTCCCATCTGAGCTCCCTCAGGTGTTCCCTTCCCCTCACAGGGCTCGTTTGCCTCCCCATGAGAGTACAGGTGCTCCCTCCTTGCCCCACTGATCCTGGCTAATTGAGGCTGAAATGAGCTGGAGGTGGAGGTTGCAAAGACGAGGCGCTCCAACAAGTTTACTTGGGCATCCAGCCTCATTAGAGAGGCCCTTAATTAAGGGCCCTGTTGAGGGGGAAAGGCAACTCAAGTCTGAGCTGGAAATGGAATTCAAGTCTCATTAGACACCAGACAAGCCTCAAAGCAGATTAGCTTAGGGACATAATTAATTACATTAATAGAACAAGTTTTAAACAAACCGGTAGTTTCGGCACATTGCTTATCTAAGACTTCTGGTTCATTTGTTGTCTTGCTGTAATATGAAACACTTTTCCTTGGCTTTGTTACTTCAGAGCCCCCAAAGAGCTGGTGAAGAGCTCAGGGGATGACGAATGGTGTGAGGGAATATCCCAAAGAGCGTTTCCGATTCAGCAGATACACTGGAACAAGGTCAGTCGTGGTGTGAGGTGATGCCTTTGCTGTGTCCCACAGCCTGGTCCTCACAAATGCCTTTGTACCTCCAGCCAGATCATGGCCTTGCTGCGCCTCCTCCTCTTCCTCCTCCTCCTCCTCACACACACTATATTCACCACTCAAGTAATTGCCTTAAAATTGCTCATGCTGAGGTGTTCAAGTGGATTCAGCTGTTGAAAGAGGAAGGACCCAAGTGGTCATGAACGTGGGGTTTTTGTAAAAAAAGGTGGTTTGGAGTTGCTTTATGAATCTCCTTCCAGGTGGGAAGCACAGCATGTCCTGGTGGTGTCAGCTCTGTGTGTGTTGAGCAGGAAAGGATGGGAAGAGCCTTCTGGGTCAGAGGATCCCTTCAAGATAAATTTCTGAGAACAAGCTTGTTTTTTCCCCCCCATTACTCCTTTTAGAAGGCTGAAACGGTCATAAACTTATTTCCAGCCTCGACTTGTCAGGGATACTTCATGTTATCCACGTGCAGCCCTTGTTCTGGTGTCTTGAATAGTTCTTTCCCCTCTTTTATTTTTTCCCCTCCAATGTGTGTATCCAAGAGATCACTCAGTGTGCCCTCCCAGCTTTTGTTTTGCTGGGCTTGTTTTGCAGAACAAGTGTCTTTACATTTTAATCTCCTCAGTTAATCTGTTTGCTGATAAGTCTTTTTTTTACACTTATTCCTGCTTGAACTTTTGGGATTTTTAACCACAAGAACCACAAGAACTGGGAGCCTCCTCACGATGTCTTGCCCACTGGCTCTAGTGCTTCTCCAGCTGTTGGAAATATTTCAATTCCAGTATTTTTGTGCCTCAGTCAGTTTTGTTTTGAGCTGTTTGCTTGGCCCTTTCTCACTCTTGAACATTTTCTATGCAAGTTCGTTTTCTTTCCAACTCATAGCACAAACTGTTGTTTATCCCCAGTGTGGTGCTTCCTCTTTCATCCCACTGAATTCCAACCTTCCTCCATTCATTTTCAGAGTTACCCTGTTTTCCCCTTCATTCTGTCCCAGCTTTCCTGTGTGCAGATGCTGCTTTCCAACTTTGTGTCATCAGCAGATTTCATTAGCACACTTACTTTTTGTGCCAAGGCCATTAATAATAACATTTACTAAGATCAGCCTGCTGGCCATTTCTGGAGGAGCTCTGCCGGTGACCTCCATCCATTCTGGTCCTTCTTTCAACGCCGCTTCGCCTTTCACCAGTTTCCTGCCCTTACACTTCTGCTAATCCCCATCTTTTTCCCCTCAGAATTTCCCATGTGGCATGGGATCACATGCTTTGCTGAAGTCTTTGTGGATGGGCCTCTATCACAGTTCCTTTGTCTAGAAAATTCATTATCTTCCCAGCTAACCTGATTAACTCTGTTTGATCTGATTTCCCCTCGGTGCAGTCCCAGTGTTTTCCACCCTGTTTACCATTTCGTTTCATGTTCTAATTAGTCTTTCTTAGTGTGCTCTGAAACCTCCATCCTGCTCAGGTTACTTGGACAGGCCTGGGGTTGCTCATAGCACTTTTCCCTTCTGTGGGGCAGTCGTGTGGGTGCTGCACCAAATTTTGGGATGCACACCCAGATAATGCTCACTTGGAAGGGAAAGACCTGGAGCTCTGAGTGAATCAGTCCTGCCTTCATTAACCAGATCGCTTCATCTAATGACAGCTTGTCCTGAGACCCTCCAGAACCACCCACAGCCTCTTCCATCCTCCCACCAAACCCTGGCTTCTCAGATTTAACTGATGATCACTTAGAAAAATGGAATCACAGAACCACTAAGGTTGGAAAAGACTTCCAAGATCGTCAAGTCCAACGATCAACCCAGCACCACCACCACGTTCACCACTAAACTGTATCCTTGAGTGCCACATCCATGAGTTTTTTGAGCTCTTGCATGGATGGGGACTCCACCACCTCCCTGGGCAATTGTCCTTCCATTGTATTACCACCCTTCCTGTGAAGAAATTTTCCATAATAATAAAATATAAGATCCAGTCTAAAGCTCCCCTGGCACAGCCTGAGGCCGTTCCCTCTCCTCCTGTCCCTGTTCCCTGGAGCAGAGCCCGACCCCCCCGACTCCCCCCTCCTGTCAGGGAATTGCAGAGCCAGAAGGTCTCCCCTGAGCCTCCTTTTCTCCAGGCTGAGCCCCCC
>JAWWES010000042.1:10583709-10598162 GCA_035583135.1 Lophotriccus pileatus
GGTGCCTCAGCAGAGCCAGCACAGGGACAGTCCCTGCCCTGGGCCGGGGACACACCAGGGCTGGCACAGCCCAGGGGCCATTGGCCTCTTGTCCCCCTGGGCTCATGTTCAACCACTGTCACCAGCACCAGGTCCTTTCCCACTGGCAGCTTTCCAGCCCCTCTGCCCCAAGCCTGGAGCTGCAGGGAGTGGTTGTGACCCAAGTGCAGGATCCAGTGTACTTGTCCTGTCTTCTGTACCTGTGCCACCCCTTCCCACATGCCTTTTTCTGGCTGTGGTGACCCCTGAAGCATCTCCCTGGATAGTGATGGCAGACAGAGACAGGAGTGAAATGATTCACTTCAGGCTGTACGGAATGTATGGTACAAACACAGGGCAAAGGGAAGTCATAAGTGTGTAAAACAAGGTGGGGAAAAGCTCCTTTGCGGGGCTACGCCGCCAGGGGGTTGCTTTTCAAGTGGGCATTGAGATTGCAAAATAATCAGCAGCTGAGCCCTAATTTTAAGAACACCCCAAGAGTGGCATTTCTGGGACTCACTTGTGAGATGTAAATCAGGCAGAGGTTGAAGCCTGAAGCTGTGAAATGGCATCACTCCCCATCAGGAGACAGGGTGAGGGGAGAGGGAGAAGCGGGAGAGCAAAAGGCAGTAGACATCTTGTTAATTACATTTGCATATGCAGCTGTTCAAACAGACTGAACTTCATCAGTGCTTGTTCATACCTATCAGGAGATTTAGAGCAGCTGTTGTCAACCCACATAGCAGGATTGTACAAATCTGGTGGTAAAATAAGCCCCTGGGCACTCTGCTCACCCAAGCTGTCCATCACTGCAAAAGGCCAAGCAATTAGTTGTATTTCAATCTTGAAAAAAAAATGGAATTGTGTGAAATATCCAAGGGTGACTGCTTACAGCTTGGTTTCCAAGGATACATGTTGCAGAATTAAATCATTAATTTATATTTCTGAAAATGGTGATGAAATGTGTTAATTTGTACATTACCAAAGAGGCTCAAACTCGCCTCCTTCTGCCTTTTCTTTCCTAATGTGCTCAATGACAAAATAATTGCTCTACCCGATCTGGAGCTGAAATACAACGGTGTTTGGGCTTGGGAATTTTGTGCCACATTAAATCTAAATTAGTGGGGAAATTATCTGGGTTAAATGTTTGTAGTATTCCTTGTGACTTTGAAATTCTGCCTTAATCCTTGGCTCCGAATCGTCGAGCCATTTCCAGCCTCCCTTGGTCGTGTTATCCTAAATCCACCCCCACCCTGAGCTGTCCTGAGCACACGGTGCCTGGGCAGAGGGTCCAGCATCTGGAATTCTGCTTCCCAGGCCTCGGGCACTTGAGGGACACAACAATACATGGAGAATGTGGTCGATGGAGAAATTAGTCTGCTAGGAACAAGTGGTTGTGCAGTCTCTTCGGGGCTTTCTGAGATGCTGGAAGATGCTGATCCCACCAGAAACCAGGGATATAAATCAACAAGGGCTGTGATCTCAAATCTTCCTTGTTTTGCAAAAATACAGTAGGATTCCTGCCATCGTGCTAACTGGCTGGAGGAGAACTGTCCTCGGGCCCAGGGGAAGAGCAGCAAGACAGCCCTGCCCTTCTGGGGGGGCTTGTCAGGTCTGGGAGAGGGGGTGGCACCTCTGGTGTTACTTTAGAAAATGTATTTACTGAAGATGAAAATCAAATCTGTTTGTCTTGGGGCATTCCAGTGCAGGAGTTAGGCTTTCAGCCGAGCGTTAATGGAAGCGTGTTGCACGTCTGGGATTGGTGGTTTGGTTTTGGGAAGGCGTGTGGGAGCCGTGTGTTCGGCCAGGCCAGAGAGCTGGGCCTGCAGGAACAGTCCTGACCCGAGAGTGTCCGTGTTCTGGGGGGCTGGGAGCAATGCTGGGAGCAGTGCAGGCTGTGTGGGGCTCACATGGAAGATGGCTGGGTCCCTGTGAACCTCAGGAGGTTCAGCAGTACCAAGTGTAAGGTCCTGCACGTGGGTCAGGCACAGGAACAGGCTGGGTGGGAACGGACTGAGAGCAGCCCTGAGCAGAAGGACTGACCTTCTGCTATGGAGTCTAAGGGAAAAGCTGCTTAACTGACTGAAGCTCCTAAAAGATTGTACAGCTACAACAAGGGCAGTTTCATGTCTGCAATGATGGGTTGGGTTGGACTCGCTGCCATGAGCTGGTCTGAGGGTGTGTGCTACCTCTCAAGGGGCTGCAGCACCTTCCTTCGGTGGAACATGCGGTCACAGCCTCTCCAAACTCACAAAAATGGGGCTTTAAATCATGAGCTTAATAAAGCAGCCCTAGTTTTAACACTGTATTTAAAAATAGGTGTTTTTTGCAGATTACAGTCCATGACTTCAGCCTCACCCTGCCATGGCTGAAGGTGTGAGTGGAGCTCTGGGGAAGGTACCTTTAATGTGGCTGTAGCTTGGGCTAGCTCTCTGCTTGCCCGAGTCTCCAGGTAGGCTTTGCACCTTTTGTACAGTGCCACCCTGCTGGATGTCACGCAGAGGTGACACAGAGCTCAGCCTGATGCTGTTGTGCCAGTGTTGGAGCTGGTGTTTGCAGTGACATCCACACCTACGTGATGAAAGCAGAGGAGTGTCACTGGGGCATCACACTTGTTTGCAGACCCAGCAGGACAGTGGTGGCACAGATCTGCAGCACCAGAGGGGGATCTGCTGTTTGAATGTGCAGCCTGTCTGCTTCAGAAGTAGTTTCTCACTTTAGGGGCTTAGGGAAGGGCTTTGTTTCTGCTGCAGGATGATCAGTGACTTTGGGGTGAAATTCTGGTGAGTGCTGGGCTTTGCAGAGGGGTTGCAGGTGTGAAGTTGTGACTTGTGGGGCACTGGGTGCATTATGATTGTCTTGTACCACATCCCCAGATGGATTGTAACACACAGTAGCTCCTGTGTAATACTTATCTTCTAAATATTAAAAAAAAAAAAGGCACCAGAACATTGCTGTTTTGGCAAGGAAAACAGTACCACTAACTCAGTGTCAGTGGAAACTTCATTTTCCAAGCCATGCTTTCCGTCTGGTTATTACATTTATCTGTGAGATGCATTGGGAAATGTTGGAAAACTTGCCTCTAATTTGCAGTAGCCTTTTGTGGGAGGTGCTGCAGGCTTGTACCTCACCCTTGGGTCCTTGTCTGCCTGATAATTAATGATGTTTATCACTGTGGCTCCTGGAGCTGAGGAAAGCAGGCACTGGTGTCCCTGTTGCTCTCCTTCCCATCCCTCCTTGCAGGACTCTGTAAACATTTTCCCCTCGATGCTTTCTTTTGTCCGAAAACTGAAAGAATACACTTATTTTAAACTTCTTTCTGCTTCCATAGAGGGACAGTTTTATAGGAGGCAGGCACTGCCTGCTGGGATCTTTATGGCCTGTAGTTTTCTCTGCAAATTTTGTTTTGTGCCTAAGTTGGCTTGGGTGGGATGACCTTCTCTTGTTCATTAACTGTCTGTTGAAAAATATGCCTGTGATGGTAGTTAGAGAGCCTTGATTGGGGTTATTTTAGGTGGTGCAGGGAGGTCTGATCCTTTCCTTCCCTCCTCATTATGAAGCAGCAGTGGCTGCTTAAGGCCTGGTTTATTTACCTAATAAACTGCCTCTTGTATCGTCTAGGAAATGCTCGCATTTTTCAGCCAAGAAATCCTAGTAACAGGCAAACAGAGGTCCAGCAGTCAGGTCTGGAGAAACAACAAAATGAAGGTCAGCTAATATTGCTGTTATTCTCTTTCCCGGTGGCCATGACAGCAGGGGTGGTTTATTTGAAGATCCCAGACTCGGAGTCATTGCTTGCATTGTTGGTCCCCCAAGCATGGGAGGCTGTGCCAACACTTGGGATATTAATGTATTCCACAGATCAGTGAATGAAGAATTCCTCCACACTCCTTTCTTTAAAAAAAAAAAAAAAAAAAAAAGAAATCCCCTTCTCTCCCCTTCCCCCTTCTCCCCACACTTTGTTTGCCGTGGCTTTGTCTGCGGGGTGTTGCTGGGCATCCCTAATGAGCAGGGCAGGAATCGTGGCAGTGCGGCCGGGGCGCTGGGCACCTTGAGCAGCCGGAACAAGGCACCAGGTGTGTGGCAGCTCACCCTGGCAGGGTTTGGGCATGCAGATACTCCAGGGAACAGAAAGAAAAAGGCTCATTTTGGACATGTAAAGCTCACTGATTTGCTTCCTCCAAGGAAAATCCTACTCCATCCCCCCCCACCATGCAGGACGCGATGCCTCAGTGCTTCTTTAGTATTCATCCCAGCTCCGTGGCCGCAGCCATCTCCCAGCCCACCCCCAGCAGCTGCTCAAAGGGACAACATTAAAGCAATTCCTGCTCCTGGTGACTTACTGCCAGGGAATAATCGGGTTCCGTTTGGGAGGAACATCGAGCAACTCGGCCCTGACGATGGAAAAAAGTACAGGGGAGCGGGGGCTTGGTGGGACGGATCTGCCCAGACTTTCGCGGGGTTTGGTGGGAATAAAAGCTGGTTTCATGAAGAGACAATTATCTAATAATAATGCCAGGGATCAGGGAAAGGCATCTGAGCAGGGTTTTTTTATGTGTTCTCATTCCATAGCAGGAATTGTACTTAGATATTTTTTAATATAGTCTTTGATCCCTCATGGAAATGTTAATGAGACGAAAACTGCTAAAGAGCTCTCCAGACACTGCCCCTGCTTTGGAGAAGGGTGGACTGAAACGCAGCCCCTCCGAGGGCTTCTGACACACAAGCAGCCCCTTTGTTTCCCCCTCTATATCCCAGAGACACATCTGAAATTGGAGGGAAGATGAGAGGAGGCTGAAGAGGCCGGGCCGAAGGCTCGGCGTTCCCCATTCACGGGGGAAAGCGCGGAGCGCTATTGAGGCTGTGCCTGACGGGCAGTGCCCCGCCGGCGTTTGAAGTCCAGCCGGGAGGCACTCCCGGGGTGTAAGTGGGATGTTTTTAGGCCGGCTTTCACTTGGACTTAATTAAGAAACTCGGGGGCTTTGTCCTGAGAGGGCCCGTTAACGTGTGAAGCTCCGGCCCCCCGGCCCCCCGTGCGGAGGGGCTGGGGCGGGAGGGACACGCACACGGACCCGCTTTTGTGCCGTGTTGCCAAACTGCAGTGAGTGGGAGCCAGGCACTGCCAGAGGTCATCCCTTGTGCTGCCTCCCACCTCACACAGCCCCCGAGCCAGCCCACCCTCCTGCGCTGCCTGCGTGGGGACACAGGAGTCATTCCTGAGGGTGGGAAGGGTTTTGCCCATGCAGTCCCTTCATCGGTGCCAAGGGAGGGCCAGAGGTTACACCATTTCATACGTAGCTGATGCCCAGATGTGTATTTACACGGGGTAGATCATTAGCTTTGGGATTCCCCATCCCTGGAGGTGTTCAAAGCCAGGCTGGATGGGGCTTGGAGAAAGCTGGTCTAGTGGAAGGTGTCCCTGCTCATGGCTGGAGGGATGAAACTAAATGGCCTTTAAGGTCCCTTCCAACCCAAACAATTCTAATTCCATGGGCCGGGTGAACAATGAGCAGTTGGAGGGATTGTGCACTGCTCAGGGCCTTGGAAGTCACCTAAAAGAATCAAACCTACCCAAAATAATATGAAAGTTTTCCAGTGTGTGGTGTAAAAAAGGTGCCTGTTCTTGCCATCAGCAGCCTGTTTGCCTGGAGTGGTTACAAGTCCATGGCACAGTAGCACTCATTGTCTTCAGATGTCCTGATTGTGATGATCAGGAGATTTGAGGTCCTCGTTGCTGACAGCCAGAGAAGGCTTCAGTCCTGGCATAGATGGGAGCAGTGAGCAGGCTGGAGTCCAGTCAGGCTCTCCACACTGACAATCAGTCAGTTGCTAAGGTCCAAAAATGAGGACAAAAGTCTGCTCACCTGAGGCAGGACTGCTAAAATTAAGGGGTTTGTAGTCTTTGCAATTTTGGGGGGCTTAACAGGTGTCTAGTGAGGTATTTTTTCCTCTCCATTTGGAAGTGTTGTCTCCAGGTCATGGTTAATTGGGGCTGGGGGCTCTCCAGCATCACCTTCCAAACACATGGTGTGGCCTTTGGTCCCAGCCCAGTGGCCAAGAACTCTTGGAGAAGCAGCTGAAGGTGGCATTTGGTGTCTGGAGGAGCCTCCTGTCCCTGGATCCACACTGAAACACTTGATCTTCATCACATTGCTCTGTTACTCTTTTGGGGATGCAAATTAACCGAAGGAGAAGACTTGATTCCTGTTTGGGATGGGAGAGGGAGATGGTGGAGCTGCCTGGGGAGCTGAGCCCAGGCAGGGGTTTGTGATGGATGTTGAGCCTCAGGAACTTCTGGCACACTTTGGAGAGCACCCAGCTATGAGGGCTTGGCAGAGGGAACTGGGGAGGGCGACTTGCCAGCTGGGCTTTGGGGTGGATATGAGGCAGAGCAGAATGGGGATAGCATTCACCTAACCCTGTAAACTTCTTTGAATTCCTCCCATGAGGAATTCCAGGGTCTATTCCATGATTAATTCCATGGCTATAACTGAGATGTTATATATGTCCTGTGAGGTGGCTCCCTGTGTGCAAGTGATAACTGCTCCTCCTGCCCCTCCCTGTGCTCCAGCATGGGCAGGGGCACAGGGAATTTGCAGTTTATATTGGCATTTGCCCCTCAGCTGCTTATTTCTGGTTGCTTGTGAGAAAAGACAAGTAGTTTATCCAACACAGTGTGTATCGTGATGAGGGTTAGATTTTTGACATATTCAAGGAATTTGGGAAGTATAAACTCTCCAGAAGCGAAGAGATTCCTGGCTTTAATGCTTCTCACTGGGCTTGGTGATTTTATTTAGCACTGAGGTTTCCAGCTCCTGCAGGGCTGAGTGGTTTGATAAAGTCTTGGGGGATCCCAGCAGGCAATGTTTTGCTCTAGAGCGTTAGCAAGGTGACAGTGTTGCTAAAAAGTTTGGGAAAAGCACCTTAGTGGAGCCAGAGTGACTCATTCCTGCTAGAAAAGCAGCAAATGTTTTTCTGGTATTTAAATAAAATGCAAAAATACTCATTTCCCAGCCTGATATTGAATTAAAGACTTAAAAGCGAGGGGAAAAAGCCTCATGTTTAGGCCCTTCCAGAAAAACACCAGCAGTGCCGAACGATTCATACTGGGTATTTTACAACATGCTTTCAGGGGCAATGCAGCACCATAAACAGGAACATTCCCAGTTTCCTGAGATGAGAGGATTGGATTTCTTCTTGTGAATTGTATATTCTGTGTTTGCAGACCTAGCGACACTTTATTTGGGACAGTGTGTTTGGACAAGAGACTCAGATCACCTGGGAGCTGCGTAAAGGCTTGAAGTTGATCTCCGGGATTTGTTAGACCCTCGGGTTTGGAGGGGGGATGAGGTGGAGAAGTGGCTCTTCAGACTTCACACATTGCACCTCGGCTGAAATGAGCATTCTTTAATTCCTGCACATCTTTCCCACTGTTGCTGCTTCTGCTTTACTGGTTACTGTGGTGATAACAACATTATTAGTATTTCCTTGGACACGCGGCTACTTCGCCGTGTCCTCTATGCACTTCCGACATCACTAAGTGTTTTATGCTTGTTTGCCATCACCTTTGGTATTTTGAAGGTGCTGATTGCTTTGGTAGCTGGATGCAGTTCTGCCAAAAGCAGAATAAGCTCAGTCCTCCCCTTCTTTAAACATTCACAGCATATTTGTGTGTGTGTGTGAATATTAGTGGTTAACGGTCTATGAGAGAAACTTTCTTGGAAAGGAGTATCTTGAGTTTAGATCAGCCAGCCTTGCCCAGTGATGAAAAGCTGTTCCTGTGCCGGGATCCTCCGCTGGGAACTCTCTGGATTTGCTCCAGCCTGGAGGATCCACTGAGCTGCTGTGAAGCTGCAGTGCTGTCCCTGCAGGAAGAGAATCAGGCTTTAGGTCTTTAGGTTCTGCTTGAAATAATGCGTTGGTGAGTCTGGAAGCTTGTTGTGTTCTGTGCTGTATAAGCCCTGCTGAGATAAGGGAGGTTAAATACTGGGTGGGGAGGCCCTGCCACAGGCTGCCCAGAGAAGCTGTGGCTGCCCCATCCCTGCAAGTGTCCAAGGCCAGGTTGGACAGGGCTTGGAGCAACCTGGGCTGGTGGAAGGTGTCCCTGCCCATGGCAGGGGGTGGAATGAGATGATCTTTAGATCCCTTCAAACCCAACCATTGTAAGATTCCATGATTCTCTGACACCCAGGCTTGCTCCCCTTGTGGATATCCATGTACTGCATTTTGGCTGCCAAGGGAACACCAGAGATCATCTTCCAAGGAAGAGCAGATCTGATTTTCCTTTGCTGCTGTGTAAGTCAAGGTCAAGGGGTGCTGGTGGCTTTTTGGTGGCCATCTGTTGTCCTGCTCATTCAGGCAGTCAGTACGTGGTGGAGTCATCAGGCGGCTTGGAATTGGCTATATTTGGGTGCTAAATGGTTTAATACGCTGAGCTGGCTGCTGCCTGAGTGCTATGGTAGTGCCCAGAAGGGAAGGGGGTGTCCATAGATGGCATTCGGGTATTTTTATGGGTTATGACTGCACAAGTTTTACAGCATTCAAGCTCCAGTCGTCTGCTTCCTTGCTTAATTTGGCAAAGGGCGCAGGAGAGCCGAGCGTGAGGTAAGGGGTGGTTTTGGCTCTGTTCTGCTCACTGACTGGCTTTAGTGTGGACCAGCTCACCTGAGACACAGAGCTGGCTCCATGACTCCAAGACAGTGGGGAGGACCCCTGCCTCCTTTTAAAGCCTTCATTCAGCATTAGTCTGAAAATGGGGATCAGGAAGGCAGGAGATGTGTTATTTCTAGGCAGGCTTCCCATCTTTGTGGACTCACGTGGCTGGTTCTGCCTTCCCTGTAGTGTTTATGCTCTTCTGCCAAGGTTTTTGGAAGGTGAGTGCTAAAAAAGTCATTGTGGCCCTAAAGGAGGAACTGGGATTGGAGTGATCTCTGTGAGGAATTACTGTCCTTTGCTGCCAGGACAGTGCTGTCTCTGTCCTGCAGTTATTCACCTGTCTTGGTAGGTCCTTAAGGCAGGTCCTTCATGAAACACGGAGTGCTGTTGTCCCCATCTGAGTGCTGTGGCTCGGCTGTGTCCAGGTCCCTGTGCCTGCCTGGACTGTTGTCACTGTCACCCTGCTCTGGGGCCAGCTCAGAGCAGCCTTGACTGTGAGGTGTGAGAGGAACTGGAGTGAAGCTGTTGAATTTCAGGGACAGGATCCAGAATTTGTCACACTTTGCTCCAATGAGCTGTGAATTGGCTGTCAGTGCCCTGCAAGGGAAGTCACTTATCTGGTGGTTTGGTAAACCTAGCCTTCTTCATGGTGGTCCCCAAGTGCCCCCTTCAGCAGTGTTGGGTCCTTACAGATCATGGAATGGCTGGGTTTGAAGGGACCTTAAGGCTCATCTTGTTCCAACCCCTGCCATGGGCAGGGATACCTTCCACCAGCCCAGGTTGCTCCAGGTCCTGTCCAACCTGGCCTTGGACACTTGCAGGGATGGGGCAGCCACAGCTTCTCTGGGCAGCCTGTGCCAGGGCCTCCCCACCCTCACAGGGAAGGATTTCTTCCCAATATCCCATCTAACCCTGTTCTGTGTCAGCAGGAAGCCATTTGCCCTTGTCCTGGCATTCCATGGCCTTGTCCAAAATCCCCCTCCAGCTCTCTTGGAGCTCCTTTTGGCATGGAAGAGGTTTTGAGGTCTTCCTGGAGCCTTCTCTCCTCCAGGCTGAACAACCTCAACTCTCTCAGCATGAATAGTAATACTGTTAGTATTCATATTCGTATCTAATACTTTCCTTCTTCATAGCTGTCCCACCTCACTGCTTTCTGAGAAGATTAGTCCTTCTCATCAGGTTGGTCGTCTGGTTTTCTGCAGTTTATCGTGGCCTCCTTTGAGGTCCCAGGGCATGAAACCATCAGTTCTGGTGGAGTTTCCTTGGATGGAACTAGACTGCACTTCAGTAGTCCTCAGCTGTCTAACTTCTTGCATAAGAGACTTTCTTTGAGAGATATTTTTAAAGACATCTCTGATAAAAATACCACAGGTAGGAGGGAGAACTTTCGACACACTCACCTTCTCCAGTGTGATGGGGTTACGCCCTTTACTTTATATAGATCAAGAAAATAGGGAATTTGTAATTCTTTAGATAATGGAGGGTTGCTGAATAATGCTGTATAGACTTCAGTTAAACTTGGAGTCTTTTATAACATAAAATGTTATAAAGCCATGTCTGAAGCCTCTGTGGAACAGCCTCTCCCAGAACCTGCCGCTCCCAGCAGCGCTCCACTCCAAGAGTTGGGGAAAAGTAATGACTGCTGCTGTTTACCCAGTGTTCCAGGCAGTTCATTCCTAACCTCAGTCCATGTACTCTGGCAGGTCATGATGAGTACAGAGAGAGGCATCTCCCCCATGGGCAAACAGACCCTAACTGGGGACCTCGAAGTCTTAACTCGCTGGCACAGAAGGCACGGGAGCAGCCTCTGGCTCTTTGGCCAAAAATCCGATTATTTTCCCTCCTTTTGGACTGCAGAAGCTGCTGTGCTGTGTTGGATTTGTTCAGTGCACATGGCAGAAAACTGCTGCTCTCATGCTGTGCAGTCCTGGGTGCCCACGGGGGCTCTTTACCGCTGGTGTGGGTGATGGTGCTGTGGAAATGCTGATGCTTCCCTGAAAAGAGTCATCTCACCATGAACTGCTGAGCTGCTAAACGCTGCTGCAGCTTTTCCCCCTGTAAAACTTTAACATAATCTTCCTTTCTGGGGGGGGAATGGCTGAATGGAAGTTCATTGGGAAATGAATATTTAATGCTGCCAGAGAAGGTTCTTGATTGCGGTGGATCCCGGAGCTGGTAATGAATGTGCACTATCAGGGCTGGGGGATTTGGAGTATGAATTTCCCAGGGTCTAATCATCTCATAAGGCTGCTGAGTGTGACTCCTTCCCCAGTAATCTACTTAACTCAGCCATTTACCCCTCCTCTTGCCTTGCCAGGAGAATGAATCTCACAGGTTGTTTGAATGACAAGTAGCCCGGGATTGTCTGGGTCTTGGAGGAAGATGCTGGGAGTTAATTGGAGCAGCTTGAGGTGGTGGTTTCCCATGTTCACTGGCAGGCTGGGTGAGGAGCAGAGCTGGGCTTCTCTGGGCAGCACCATTCCAGGCTGCACCACGTGTTTTGAGAGCTAAAATACTGAACCCCCTCCCCCCCCCCCATATTTTGCCTTCCAAAGGACGTTTTCCTCCACCAAAACTCACCTCGAGGGAAAATTATGTCTGGTAGCTCTAGGATTACTGGATTTGCAGATAGCAACTGCTGTGCTAATGGCAGCTACTGACTGATGACCTGCTAAATGGGAGATGTTCTTGGCAGCTGGTCATACTAAAAATCTCCCCTCAAAGCCATGAAAACCACAGTGAACGTTATTTAAATTAAAAAAAAAGCTGCTAGCAAGCAAAAACTAATCACTGCATCCACATCTTCATTTAAAAAGAAGTTAAGGGTGGTCCATTCAGAAGTGTTGGCTTTTAAATTTTATTAGGATCCCCTCCCACCCAACCTTAATTGTGCTACAAATAAAAGGATAAGCATCCCTTCCTCTCTGTTTTTAATTTACCTCCTCCTAAAGCCAAGCATTGGGAATAAAATTCCTGCTTGGAGATAGGCTCTGTGATACGTGGTCAGCTTGTGCCAGCTTGGATGGGAATAGAGACAGAAGGAGAGGCTGTGTTGGGAGCAAAGGGATGGGAAGCTCCGGATAAACTGTACGGGGTTTATTTAAATTACTGTCGTGTTCTGTGGCTTGCTTGAAATCAAACCCTGCCAAGCATCCTACTGCAGTCCCAGTGGTTTGCACCTAATATGCATTTCATTAACCATTTGCAGATGACTTGACTTCTGCTGTAATGCTGTGTGTGCAGCCGGGAACCTTTGAAGTGAGCGAGGCAGGAGTTGAGGAAACCTTAAAATCAATAATTCCCTTCCCATCACTTTAGAGCCTTTCACGCACAGCTCTGCCTGGTGACACTGCACAGGGCTCATGGTGTTGGTTTTCCCCTTGGTGGCTGGAGGTGGGATCAGCTCAGGGCTGCCACAAAGGTGGGTGCAGATGTTGAGGTTCAGCTCCATCTTCTTAACATTGAGCTGGCTTGGTTTTTCTGGTTTCCAGCCTGTTTTTGGTTTCTCAGAATCAAAGAATGGTTTGAGTTGGAAGAAACTTTAAAGCTTATCCAGTTCCACCCCCTGCCATGGACAGGGGCACCTTCCACTAGCCCAGGTTGCTCCAAGCCCTGTCCAACCTGGCCTGGGACACTTCCAGGGATGGGGTGTTTGTTGCTGCTGTTCTTGTGCTGGACAATTCATAAACCCTCAGTTGAACTGAGACCCCTGTTGGAGTAGCCCCACTTCTGGTTTTCTTGGAAGCAGCTGTTGGACCACAGGTGGGACGTCCCCATTGAGCTCTCCGATCCTCCACACAGATTTCACAGGTCCCGGGGGCTTTGCCAGAAGTTCCCCCTGGGAATGACTGCATCCATGTGAAGTCTGTCTGACCATGTGCCAGTCTGTCTGCAAGACCAGGGAGCGCCTGCAGAGCCAAGGGGCCTCTCTCCCCTCTGCCCCTCGGCTGGATAAGTCCAGCTTTTGCTAACAGAGCACCCAGGTGTTTTTTATGGGCAAAGATAAACATGAGAAATAACTCACCTAAACTCTGTGTAAGCTGGGAGAAAATAAGAATGAAATCCATGTTGCAATTCTAAAAGTGCAGGGAAAGACATATTTGCTTCCTGACTCAGAAAGACGTAGTTGGCTCAGAAGTGTAATTTTAGCAGAGTTGTCTCACTTGGTTTGAGTTAATGTTTTGCAGACAACAGAGTCCTCAAAACAATGTAAAATCTCGGGGATAAACAGGGATCTTCCCGATTCAAAGCCGGAGCCCACGTGGACTCGGTGGAAGCTTTCATAGCCGGCGTTGCAGAGACAGATTTCTCTTCCTTTGCAGGCCATCTCTAGATCTGAGAGAAGGAGATGGGGACTGGCAGTGCTTGAAGTGAGCAGAACCTCACAGGGCTGGCTGCCCCATGTCATCCCCAAACCCAGGACAGCCGGGAGCAGAGCAGGACCTGGTGATCGGCTCCCTCAAACTCACTCTCTGTAGCCCTCCCAGCCTTGGAGCAGGGACCTGGGGAAGCCCAGGCGTGGAGCCTGATTCCAGCACGCTGCTGAATTCCCAAAGGACACCCAGGAGCCCCTCTGCTCTGTATTGCCCACGTCGTGCTGGGCAGGGCTGCGCTCCCGTGCCGGGTGTTGTGGAGGGCTGCGTGCCCCGAGCGGGAACAGCGCAAAGCCTTTATTCTGTCAGCCCAGTAACCGCGACTTTCTTAATTGTGGATTCTTTTAGTTAATTGGGAGTGTTTGGAAACGCCTTGCACCTCAGCAGGGTTCAGTCCTGCGGGGTGCCAAGTGCTTTGTTCCTCCTCCAGCAAAGCACTTCAGCGTGTCTTTAAGAACACTTTGCAGGCTGAAATAAGCTCATTGATTTCAGGGTACTGAAGGATTGAGCCAATACCAAATTTCTTCCAATGATCCCGACTCAAACAGTAACATCCAGGAAAGTGTTCCTTGAATGTTAATGCTACCTTAAATAGCCACAGCTCAGGCTCCACAACTTGAACCGGCCAGAGAAACGGAACAAAGACTGAAACAGCGTTTTTTGGGGGGAGGTTGCTCTGGGGAATAGAGGAAAATTCATGGTTAAAGGTGATTTTTCTCCCTTTTCCCCCTTCTCTTTCCTTCCAGTTCTGTAGTAGCTGAGGTTCACTTTAACTGGTCATCTTCTGTGGGCTTTTAATAAATTAAGAGTAAACTGAAAGAGTTTGGAAAAGTATAGAATAAGCAAATACTCCAGAGAGACTTTTAGTGGCAACATGATTAATAAGGGACACTCCTGGTAATACTATCAAAACAGAGCTATTGCAAAAGCATCTGGAGTGTCCTGTGTTTGGGAAGGAGCAGGATTCAGACAAATGATCCAGGGAGATTTATGTGCCTCTTTGCTGTGAGGGTTTCTTATCCCCCTGGAAGTGTGAGAGGAACAAGCTCTGTAGATTCAACCGTGGGATTGGACTGCAGGAAAAAAAATATTTAGTAAATCAGGCAACTTCTTTTGGCTCCAAGTATTTTTATCCTGGTTGTTTGTTTGATAACAGGCTCCATTCCTTACACAGGCCTTTTTTCCTTAACTTCATATATTTATCCTTTTTTCTCTGTGACAACCCCCACACATATCTAGGAATAACCTTAAGGAGCTGAAAAAGGGAAATGTTCTCCCACAGGAGAATATGATGCAAAATATAGAATCACACAATGGTTTGGGTTGGAAGGGACCTTAAAGCTCGTCTCGTTCCACCCCCTGCCATGGGCAGGGACACCTTCCACCAGCCCAGGTTGCTCCAAGCCC
>JAWWES010000042.1:10598262-10616358 GCA_035583135.1 Lophotriccus pileatus
CCCAGGTTGCTCCAAGCCCTGTCCAACCTGGCCTGGGACACTTCCAGGGATGGGGCAGCCACAGCTTCTCTGGGTAAGCGAGAAGAAGGGTTTTCCAAAACAACCTGCCCTCTGCAGGTTCTCCCAGTGCTCTCCTGGTTTTTGCTGTGATGAGCAGAAGTCCCCTCTGGTGGGTCAGTGTGTGGAGCTGGTGCCTGTGGCAGTGACACAGGGGTGTCACCTGCTCGTGTCACCCAGGCTGGTTGTTCCCCAGCACTTTGTCCTCAGAGCAATTATTTCTTTATTTCCTTTGAAGACATTTACTGTGCAGCTGCTGTGGCAGCTTGTAGCTGTCATGTGGGGAGCCAAAAGCAGAGACCTGAAGTTAAAAACTTATAAACTTCTCAGGTTTAAGGAAGGTTCTGAGATGAAATGATACTGTGGTTTTTCCCTCCTCCTTTCTCTCTTTTAAACACAAAATGAGAGGGGACCTCTTGTACTGCACATGCATAAATTGTACAGGTTTGGCTCTGCTCAAGTCAGAAATTAGGAAATACAAGAAAATCAAATAGCCATCCTGACACATGAGACAATGCAGTCGTCCAAAACCAAAATAGTTTTGTGTAGTACACCAGCATATAGGAGTCAGAGATCTGTGTGTGGGCTTTGAGAGATGCCTTGCCTTCTTTTTTTGGAGAAGAAACTTCTGTTAACATCTAAATGATGTCAAGAATTCAGCAAGGATTGAATTCCCTACTTCATCGGCATGAAATTTTCGCATTGCTACTGAACTCTTGTTATTTTATCAGCCTCCTGCTCTTCAGACTCCATTTTCCAAAAGCTTTTAAAGTGATTATGCAAGTCAAACCTAATTTCTTATCACAGTTCTTGTATTTATTGGCTCAGTTGTTTGCGAGGGATTGTTTCACCCACCCTGTTTCCCTTGGCATTTTTAGGAGGTTCTTATAGTTGTGAGCAGCTGTAAATGGTATTAATAAGGAGTATTTGGTTGCTGGTTTCTGCAGTTTTGTGTGCTGATTAGGCTGCATTGCCAAAGGTTGAGCAAGTTTCTAAAAGAAGGATTGTTCTTTGAGTTGTGAAAACACAATTCTCAACAAAATAGCAACTGTGTCTGTGTCAAGAATTTTATGTGCAGGCTGATACACCTCTGCAGAAACTGGGGTGAAACACACAGTTTGTCCACAGTGGTTTTGATTTTAAAGGCAATGGAGTTTCACCTAAAAGCTTCAAGAGCCAGATGGGAAGATGCCAAGGGTTTTCTCCTTTCCTCAGTGTTGTGTTTGAGATGAGAAGCACTTGCCCACTTCAGTGTTACCTTTTTGGGTTGTCCATGCTGTGCTTCCCAAAGTAGTATTGGGGGTTAGTAAATACCTTTCTTGGAGTAGCACGGCCTGTTTGTGACAATGGGCACATCTCCTGGATCGAGCTGGCAAAGCCCTGGGCAACCTGGTCTCAGTCTGGTCTTAGAATCATAAAATATCTCAAGTTGGAAGGGACCCATAAGGAGCATGGAGCCCAGCTCCCTAAGCTGACCTTTCCTGGAGCAGTGAGTTGCACAGGAACCTGCTGTGATCCCTTTCCACACACCGGTTTTATGATTAGTGACTCCATTGTCTTCCTTCAGAGCATGTCCTTGTTGTGGTCACCAGACTTTGGAGTTGGAGTACTAGATTCACCCAGATCAAATTCATGGAATGAGTCAGCTGAAAAGAAGTGCAGTTTCCTTACACAGACTGTCCTGTTTGAGACCAGCTGCAGGTGGGGAAGGGCTCAGTGAGTTCCCCAAGAAAGGGAAGCTGATGCCAAGCAAAGTTGCCGCCTGTATCCCACGGAGCAGGGAGTTCACGAGCAGGAGGCAGGTGTTGAGACTGTCCAGCCACAACAACCAAAGTCAGCTTCACTTCCCTCTGGGACTTCAGAAGTAGGGAAATAACTGTATCCCACCTGTATTAGGGTTGTGTTCAGGCGAGTGCTGCGGTTTATATTTCATCCTGTTCGTGGGGCAGCAGCCTGTGGCTGCTGAGCTGTGTGGAGTGTGTGGAGGGACTCGAGGGTTGGAATAGAGTTAGATGTGACCAGCAGATTTGCTCAGTGAGGTCAGATTTCCCAGCAGAGTTCCTTAATGTGGGAAGAAGGAATTGTGCTGGGGCCGACACCGCTGGGTTGGCTCGGTAGCCATGTGGTCACCTTGTCCCGCTGAACTTCTAAACAGACAGATCAGTCCTGGGGAAACTCTCCTCATCATCCGCTGCTGGGGCTCTGAGACTCCCTTCTGGCTCTTGGCTACATGAAGGCTTTGATGTTGAAGGCTGAGGAGGGCTGGGTGCACGCTGGTCTTAGTTCTTGAACGCGGTTGCTCAACCGCTGTTACTGGAGAAGCTGCTGGACTCAGCCAGGACATCAATCCTGGCTCGTGCAGTAGCCTCCTCGTGGTGTACCTGGAATTATCTCTTTGAGCTGTTCTCCAAGGTCTGCAGCAGATGGAGAGAGACGTAATGAGCGGAGCAGTGGGGAGAACAGTTCAGACTTCGGGCCCGTGCAGACTGGAAAAGCAAAAGGAGTATTAGATGTGTGTAAGCAGTTCAGACATGGTATGTTATTAATCTTCATCTGTGGTTTTTAAAATCAGCAACAGCCAGAGTATCCCAGATTTGAAGCCTGTGTTTGTTCAAATGTAGTGGATGTGCAGACAATTTTTTTCTGAATGTCACCCCACCAAGGTGGGTTTATGTCAAGTGGATTGACTGGAGCAGCACTGCACAGTGTGGCTCTAACCATGACAACGGCCCTGGTTTACAGGGTCAGCCCAGGGGTTTCATGTTTAAAGTTGTCAGTCATTTAATTCTTGACTGTTTTGTACCCATTCTTAATTTCTAAAATGGAAAAAAAAAAATCAGTGCTGCTTTTGAGCTGGAGTTTCTCATACTTAAGTCTGTGTAAAGATGATTTATGGTGCTAGTAGGGGCTCCTCTGGAAATGCAAGATCTATTATGAAGTGGATTGAACGGCCCATGCTGAAATGTTTATTGCTGTCTTCAAAATAGAATACATCAGGGTTGATGGTGCCTGTCCAGGAAAGAGAGAGAGTGGAGTGGGGCTAGTGGGGTATTTTTAGTATTCCAATAAAAGACAAGGCTTTTAAAGGAAATCACTTATTGCCATTTTGCAATCAAGAATGCAGGAGTGTTCCAGGGACTGCGAGAAATATGCGTCAAGAATGTCGGAGCCATAAGGAACTAATCATTAAATATTCTCCCGTTTCCACCCCCGGTCCTTGGGCTGAGGAAGCCATTGAGGAGCTTTGCAATTTGTATGTAAATCTCAACCCTCCTGACCACGCTGGTCAAGCATCCAAGGGACTTAGGAGCCAGCAGCCCATTTTCAGAAGTTCTTACAATTCCTGTGCAAGCAGGGCACTTTTTAAAATAGGAGACACATGGACCAGACTTCAAGAACACTTAATCTGACCTTAAATGACTTGATATGAACACTATATGATCCTTTTTCTGCTGTAACCTTTTCTCCTTGATCAGTGCCTTGCTGGTGAAGCTCTTGTGACTTCAGATACATCAGTAAAACTGTGGTTTTGTTGTTGCAGCTCGTTCCACTCGTTTGACTGAGCTGTGATTATTTTAATTTCTTTTTTTTTTTTTTCCACATCTAACTTTAGTTGATGCTTTAAACCTTTTGGAAGCATTTTGGCACTGTAATATATCCATCTAACTAGGGAGGGAGCAATCCCAGCATATCATTTGAGTGAAAAAAACAAAGGATAATACTTTCTTGAGTGATTTAAGAGCTTAATGGGACAATTTAGTGATGCATCTAAGCAGAGCTGGTGGCTGCCTGCTCCCTCTCCCCATGTTCCCACCTTTTTCCTTGTGCTGGCACTGGTGTCCTGGTGAGGCAGTTCAGGGAGCTATAATGGTAGAAAACTGACCCTACCAAAAAACAAAGGCCGGGGTGTTGAGCTGATGGCAGATGGACGTGGGCAGATGTCCCCTTCTGCACCAGGCCAGCAGAGCTGGCCTTTCATTTTACTATTTATTTTTCCCCATTTGTTTTTACTGGAGAAAGTCGTGGAGGAGCACCAGTTCCCTGCTGAGATCATCTGTCACGGCTTCTGCCTCGTCCCAGCTTGCTGCAGGTACCGGTGCCGGGGTGACCCTTTCTTTCAGGAAAACCCTTTTGAGTTTGTCAGCTGGGCTGAGCTGCTGCAGGGTCTGGGGAGAGAAGCTGAGCTGGAGGAGATCCGTGGCTGCAGCAGCCACCTGAGCGCCGCCCTGGCCCTGGGATTTAACTCCCCTTGGCTCCAGGTTGGTCTCTCCTTGCAGCCAGGGCTGGCACATCTCCAGTGATAAGTCTCTTGAGTGACCTGTTTGTGCTGCTGAAGAACCATCTGATGGTTGTAACTGGTGGATTTTCTTAGGTCATTTTCCCCTTGCCAGGAGAGCTTCCCCTGGCTGTCCATCACACCCTGAGCTCTCCCCACCACAGTTCAGGATGCTGTGGTCTGTGCCAAGCACTTCTGCTCCTCATTCCCTGTGGCATGGATGGATATCTGCTGGGGAGCCTGGGGATGAGGATGTCCCACTTAAACCTGTGCTTTCTCACCCTTCCCTGCTGGTTTTTGCTGAGCTTATTCCAGAGCAAAAGGGTTCAGGGGACACCTGTGGCTTGGTTGGGTTCCCTTCAGTGAACCTCATCTGAAAGAAGGGATTTGTAGATCCTCTGTGATCTCGTTTGAGCTGGTTTGTGCCTTTTCTTCTGGGAAACCTTTAGTGCACATTGAGGTTTGTGAAACTTCCCCAAGTCCCATTCCAAGCTGTAGCACAGTTGCTCAGAAATGCAGCACATTGCTTGACTGATCCTGTTTCTTGGCATCCCTTTTGTAAAGGAAAGGATGCTCGAGAGTTTGCAGAAGGGAAAATTGGAAAGTGTGTGTGCTTATTTAATTAAAAACAAAAAACAAAACAAACAAAAAAAAAAAAAGGAGGAAAAAAAATAAGCCACATGCAAAAAAATCCAGTAACCACGTCTTCCAATGACCTTTGGGGTTGGAAACAGTTTGATAATAGTGTGGGGACAAGCAGGGAAAGTCTGTGAAGTCACTCTAGAAGAACAAAAGGAAAAACCATGAGAATGTTTCCAGGTTGGGGCTTGCTGGGAGCTGGGTGATCTGCACAGCTCCAGATCAGCTCAGCCCTCAGAACAGGGCAGCAGGCAGAGATGGGTTGGGATTGCCAGTTCTGGGTGGATGTTGGGGTTTTTGGGGTGGGGAGTCCCATGGGTAAGCTGTTGCCTCTCACACCTGCTCTTTGTGCAGTGGTGTGTCCAGGAAATCATTACCGAGTGTCTTTGCAGAAAGGTGTCGTTCAGGTGTGCATGTGACTTGCTTTAAAGTTGGTTCAATAATTCAGTCTCAGAGGTACGTGAACCATTTCTCCAGCGTTGTCCTCTCTGAACTACCTTCTGCTATTTAAAGCAGATTCAAATTTAGCTCAAAGTGTTCCCTTTCCCACAGACTCCTCTGAAAGTTAGAACTTGTGACAGTTTAGTTCTTGCTGTGCTCTTGCCTTGTCTTCAGATCCAAACAAATGTCTTGCCTGTCTCTGAGCTTCGCTTCTGGTGGCTCAGAAGGTAGAATTATTTATATTTCTTAATTTCCATAGGAAATCTTTCTGCCTTTGAAGTGCCCTTCCTCTGGTCTGGTTCTCAGGGCAGTGCAAGAGATTAAGGGATTGTTTAATACATACCCAGGCAAATGTGTATTTGTGTGGCACCTTATACCTTCCAACCACAGCCAGAGGCAGGAGATGACTTTCACACAGAGCAGCTGAGCATCAGAGATGGTGAAACGTGGTTGAAGGCTGTGACCAAATCCCTGTGTGGTGTTGGTGTGTCGCTTTCTGAAGGAATATGGGATTTCTGGGCAGTTGTGCTTGGAAGCAGTTCAATGCACTGTCTGGCATGCGTTTGTGATTTGAAAAAATAGATTAAAAAAGAAGCAAATTGAAGTATAACAATAATGGATTAAAAGAAACACTTATCTCACTTCCCTTCCTTCAGCCGGGCTGCACATGTGGTTTGGGACCCAAAGTTTGGGATTATTCGATTGCTGAAGTAATAAACGTTTTGGATGTAAACTCACTCCACGCTGCTTCTGGGGCGAATCTGACCATTGTTTTCTGATAGTGCTGGTTTTCTTCTCTCTGTGATTTAGCCACACTGTGTTTGCCAACAGGCCCTGCTGTCAGGGATCTGAGGTGCCTCCTGTCCGTGATCAAAGGCTCATCTGTGTGCCCCAGAGGGAATCGTATCTCTGACCTGATATGACAAAACCCCACAAAAATGCAATTTTTAATGTGTGAAATAATGTTGACTGAGGAGTTAATGTGTATAAACAAAGTCTGTACCTTTCCTTCAGATAAATCATTTCTTCAGGTTAATCTGGCATTGCATGAACAGCTCCAAATGTGGAATAACTCATAGACTAGGAGTTTTTTCATCCTACATAGGAATGACCTGGGGTTTTTCTTTCTTCCAAATAAGGAATTAATAATGCAATAGTTGTTGTTTCCAACAAGCTCAGCTTTTTTGAGAAGTGTCTTTTTTTTTTCCCCTCCTCTAGACCCAATGAAACACGTGAACATTTGGAGCCTTTAATAACCGTTCGCAGAGCCTGCTCTTGATTTCTTTGAGAACTGCCAATGATTTTGATGTCAGGGTTGAGAGGTACAATTGTAGTGTTAAATTTCTCAAGTCAGACCAGTTGAAAAGGAAGGTCAAAAGCAATAAGGTCCAGGTTTCTCTGGGCGGGCGGGGGCGTCGGATAATGTGCGATCCCAGCGTTTTACCCGGACCTGTCGCCCAAGAAAACGTTTGGCTGTCACAAAACTAATAAAGAACAAGCCTCCAGAGAGATGGTTTCAATGATGCAGGTGTAGGAATCGGGGGTGGGGGGGGGCAGTATTTACATACAAGCCAGCTTAATAGCGTGGGATTTGTGCTAAAGTGGTTCTTAATGCAATACAAATTGAATACCCGGCTCGCTCGGAACGAGGAGAGCGCTAGAAGGAAAGAGGTTTTTTATAGCTTTTGGGGGAGAAAGTGTTTGGCTCTTTTTTAGGGCACATAAAGGACAGCAAGATGGATTTCTTGGGGCGCTTGCCATGTGAAACTAGTGCTTTAGGTATGTGTGGTGGGTTCGGAGCCAACGACCGAGCTGGTTCTTTGCTGCCTTGAAAATCAGGGTTTTGAGCACATTTGGGCAGGGTTTCTGCCACATATCTGGCAACACAGGCTGAAAATTAACTTACTGAAAAAGCAGATAAAATTTGGTTGTTTTTTTTTTTTTTTTTTAAACTGTGATATTAAATAGAAGTCCTCGAGGAAAGCAGCCATGACTCTACAGCCCCTTGTTGAAGCTCCCATCCTTCCCCTGCTTCTCTCCTACCCTATAAAACAACTATTATGTGTTTATAAGTTAGTGCTCCGTGTCACTTGTAAAAGAAGACTAGTTCATAAACTTCTGGATAGACAGTACTGTGGGAATATAACTTACTTGGCATAAAACAAGCTGCTTTTTCCAGATAATGTAATGCTGTACCAGGCTCTTTAAAGCCATAGCATGCTATTTATTATTATTTTATAATCTATAAAAGACACCAGTGCTGAACCTTTGGGGTTATTGAGAATAACACTATACACAAATCAGCAGGAAAGCTCAGGAAAACCCTGAGGACAACTCCTGTTCCCAAAAATATTCACCAGCAGAAGTGCTGGGGGTGCTCAGGGCTTGTTGCAGGGCTGCTTTCCCTGTGCCTCTCTGCAAGCACCAAGAGCAGGGGATGGCCCAAAGGCACATCCCATTTTTGGGGTGGGATTTGCCAGCTGCAAGTTACACATTGTTGGAATGGGCTTGGATGTAACCTTCCAGCCTCTGGAGTCAGGGCAGAGGACTTGGCCACACACATGCACATGCCTTGGACTTTTTTTTTTAATGGGCTGAAATCAGTGTTTACTTCAATGCCTAGGAACCAGCCAACGTGTGGCTGTGTTTGCTCTCTGAATATCCTCAGTGTTCAGCAAGAGCACCAAGCTCACAGGTCCATACAGCTCACCCAAAGACAGCCCCTTCCCGAGGCTCCAGGTTTCCAGCTGGAGGATGGCAGATGGGGATCACATTGGTCACGTCTGTGGCCAGGAAGGAGTTGGTGCTCCCTGTGGGGAGGGGCTGCCCTGCTGCCCCAGCAATCTGCTTCCAGGCTGGGAGAGAAGCCGTGGCTGTGCCCCCCGTGGAGGGGAGGCATCACCCCCAGCATATGCTCCATTTGCTTCCCCTATTTATAAAGACCATCCAAGGCTCTGTGCACTAATTATAGCAGCAGGGGCTGGAAGAGTTTTCCTTGCTTGTGGAGTCCAGACCTCGGCTCTCACAGACAGACTCCCTCTGCACTTGCTTCCATAAGCCCTCCCAGTGTGCTTTGGAAGCATTTGGGATGTTCTCCCTAGTGACTGGGTATTTCCAGGGGCTGCCCAAGCTGGGCTGATGCTCAGAGCAGTGGGTGAGCACCTTGTTGTGATATCTTGTGCACCACTGGCAGGTTTGGGGTTGAGCAGAGTAGTAGAGCAGACCCAACTTCCCACTGGGAGGTTCCTCCAAGGCGGATGGACAGATCAGTGTTGCCACTGGAGACCTGTGGAAGCCTGGGTGCATCTCCCTGATCCCTTCACATCCCTGCCTGAGCTGGGTGGGGCATGTAGGTGATGGGATGCTGGGCAGCCACATGGACACATCAGGCACCCACTCCTTGTGCCAGGACTGGTGGGGGACTGAAGGAGAAGAGCTGAAGCGTTGCTGACATTGGTTGTGCCGTTAAACAAGGGTCTCCTCAATCCCTGGCATACACCTTGCTGGTGTGTGTTTATAAAAATGAAACCAGGATCTCATTTCTGGAGCAGGGAGATGCCGAGGGGAGGAGGAAGGTGCAGAGTCTCCTCTGCAGGGACTGCCCAGGGTGATGTGATGTTGGACACCTTGTGGAGTGCCCTGGCTGGTAACACATTAAATCTCAGTGGCCACAGAGCAACTTCAGTGGTAAATCAATAGTCTGAGAGAAGGAGACCAGAAATCTTTGGACACTTATTCAAGAGGGACTTGTCAAAACACGATGGATTTATGACCAAGTTCCTGCCTGCCTGTTCAAAGGCACTTGAACCCCTGCCAGATCCTGAACACGCTGGAATTCCCAGGAGTTACATTCAGCGCAGTAAGGGGACATTTCCCAGTAAATATTGCCTGAGAACACTGGCGCAAGCACCCAGCTGACAAGCAACAGTTTGGCTGCTCTGTGTGGGTGCTGCGAGTCTCGTCCTTCCATCGGCAGCTCTGCTTGTGTCCCTGCCGGGCTCCCAGCTTCCTTAGCTTAGGAATTAAAGAGGCTCTAAGGAAAGCTGCAGATCATTGAGCCTCAGCCCCTCCATCCCAGCAGTCAGCAGAAGCTGCCTCCGTCCCAGCAGTCAGCAGGAGGAACGGGAAGGTCTCGCTGATTAATCACAAACACAAAAGCGGCTGCCGGCTGTCGGGAGGGATCCTCTCTTCCCTGAGGAAACCACTCCATCGGAGTTGCTTGTGGTGCAGAACAGTTATTGCAGGTAAATAGGCTTGTTTGGGACACTCCACCCTGCGCTTCCATGAGGTTACAAACCAGAAGTGTTTGTTACTCTCTGTGCTCTCACAGCTCCGCAGCACACCCGGGGTTTCGGCAGCAACACCAACACGTGTGGGCTCCATCCCAGGGGACAGGGCAGGGATGTGCTGGGTCCAGTTGTACAGGGTGCTTAGTTTGATGTGGCTCCAAGCCACGTCTGGGATCTGCGATGGGAAAACAGCAAAGGCTGGGATAAAGAGAGGGAAATAAAACGATTTATTGGACTTCTCATGTCTGTGACCGCTGTCTGTCATCGCTGGGGATGGCAGTGCTCCAGGGAGCAGGGTCTAAGTGGGGTGTGAGTAAGAAACAACCTAATTAGAACTTACACCCTGGAGTAGGGCCCAACTGGGCAGGGGTGGCTGCTGCCAGGCTGAGTAGGCACAAGGGAACAAGAGCCCTCAGCGAACCTGCACTGACATGATCATTAACCCCCTGGACTCTGGGGTGTAACTGGGGGTGCAGAGTCCTCTCCTGGATGCCCAAACCCCTTCAGGTGGATTTGGACCTGGAGGAATTGTTTGCATTTCTGTGTGAACCTCATATTGGAAAGTTGGTTGTATAGGAGTAAATCAGGAACCCCAGACCAGTGACCCTCAGAGCTGATAGATCCTGGGGAGGGGGAATAGCCTGGGGACTTGGATTGCCGCAGGTGACCCTGGGAAGGTGGGGTGTGGTGTGAACCCCCAGATCCTCTGCTCTCAGGGCTGGACAGAGCAGACTAAAGAGAGATTTTAACCTAGAGATTAATTACATGTATTTTAATGTTTTCTTTCCATCTTACATCTGCAAATTTGATCTTAATTGTTTCTGGAAAAGGTTTGGTGGGGTTTGAAGTATCGACCTGCCCTGAGCCCAGGGACTGGGGGGTTGGGACTGAGGGGATGAGCAGAGGTGTAGCTGATCTCAGCAGGACCAGTAACCCCTCCGGCAGAGCAACATGAGTGCTGGTGGTCCCAGGAATGGTGGGGAGATCCCCATCCTGCAATCCTGCCATCCTGCCATGCCCTGGAACTCGGTGTGAGCTGGGAACATGCTCTCTGCATTTCTGCTCTGCCCCTCTGAGTTGAATCAGCAGCTGGAACACTGAGCCTTTAACAGAGGGAGCTTGGAGAGCAGCATTTTCTCCAGCCTGCCTTCATTATTTGCTCTGTAATTGCTCATAGATTTCTGCTTTTGCTTCCCACCTTTCCCTGAGAGATGCACTTTGGATTTGTATTCCTGTCACTTTTGTGCAAGAATCTTTCCTTTGTTCTTCTCCGACTCCTGTTGACTCTGTTAGTGGCTTTGATTTCTGAACTTCTCTTTGAGGGCTTCTTGTCAAGGGGAATATTTATGTTTCACAGGACTTGAGCAAAAAAAGAAAAGAAAAAGGCAAAGCAGGCAGGGAATCCAGAGTGCAGAATTCCTGTCAGATCCTATCCATAGCTTTTGTCAGGAAAGCATGTGAAACACCCAGGTTTAAAACCTTCAGATCCTTTTAATCTGCTATTCTTTGGTACAAGGTGGGGGGGGGGGGAATGTGTGTAACATCTGGTCTGTATCATGCAAAAGGTGCTTTGAAATTTGTGTGCTCTTGGCAGTTTATGTTGTGCTGCTCTCTGTGTGTGGATCACTGGGATCAGATCCGTGGTCGCTGACGGAGGGGCACCGACACAGGCTGGCTCTGCTGCCCACGTTGGCATAAGGACTTGACCACTGCCTTTTGGCTCCAGGTTTTTAATACCAGTCTCTTTCCAAGAATAAAATCAGGATTATTTCGTTTTGCTGCCCTGCTCTTTCTGCCCTGAAGGTCCCCTGAAATTTCGGGTTCATTTGGCGTTGCCCATTAGCAACCCTTTTATTAGTCCCCCACCTTCCCCTCTTCCTGCTGGGGAATAATTCAGGGTTTATGTGCAGTTTTTCTTGGGAGTTGTTAAAGAATAATTACACCCCATTAATTCCACTTTGTATCATTACTAATTCACACCTATAGAGTATTTTCCAAGCAACTGATCTCAGTTGTCTCTTAATTGCTCAAGTCCATAAACTCTGTTACGCTGAAACTGTGCGAAGGATTTGCACCCTCTAAAACTTTTCCCTCCAGTGCAAACCATAACAGAGAATTGGAATGTGGCAGCTTTATCAGATCTTATTTCTTCCCCATTTAAGCAAATTATTTGCTTCTGGCTCTCTCAAAAACTGCAAAATGTATAAAACATGAGACTAGAAAGATAGGAAGAGGCTGAGAAAGTTGGGGCTGTTCATTCTGGAGAAGAGAAGGCTCTGGGGAGACCTCAAAGCCCCTTCCAGTGCCTAAAGGGGCTCCAAGAGAGATGGAGAAGAACTTGGGACGAGAGCCTGGAGGGACAGGACAAGGGGAATGGCTTTAAGCTGAAGGAGGGTAGATTTAGGTGAGATGTACAGGTAGGAAATCCTTGTCTGTGAGGGTGGGCAGGCCCTGGCACAGGTTGCCCAGAGAAGCTGTGGCTGCCCCATCCCTGGAAGTGTCCAAGGCCAGGTTGGATGGGGCTTGAAACAACCTGGGCTGGTGGAAGGTGTCCCTGCCCATGGCAGGGGGTGGGACTGGATGATGTTTAAGGTCTCTCCCAACCAAAACCATTCTGTGATTCAGTAGATGGTGTTGCCAATCAATCAGTTTAATAAGCAGTTCCTTCCAGGTGTCCTCTAAACAGAATCACCCCAAACCATCCTGCCCACAGGATGCAGTGCCACATCTTTGGGCATCCCAGTTGGAGCACATGGAGTTGTTGCCTTCTCTGCCAACAGCAGTTCCTGCAAGGAAAAGGCTCAATATCCAAGACCTGCTGGAGCCAGTGCAGGGAAGCGCAGCCCAAGCTCAGATAACAAATGGTTTCAACTGAGCATAAAAGGAAAAAAAAAATACTGTTGGTGGCAACTCTTATTTGCCTGGAAAAAAGAATCCTGAATCCCTGGCAGAGAAACAGTTTCTGCACAGAAAACATGACACTATTTACAAAAAGCAATGTCTAATATCCTTTTCCAGTTTGGAAAGAGGGGTTTATTTTAATACATCCTTTTTTAATTGCCATGAGCTGGACTTGTAAATACTGCAAGTGGTTGAGTAATAGTCATGTGTGAGCAGACCAAAGGAAGGGACAGGTTTTCCGCTCTTGGAACCATTCCCACAGCTAGGACAGGGAAGCAGCATGGAGCAGATACTAAACACAAATAAAAGCCTCTTAATTAAAAGATCATTTAAGCCCAGGGGACACCCCCGTGTCCCAGGTGTCCCTGCCCATGGCAGGGGGTTGGAATGAGATGGTCTCTGAGGTCCTTTCCAACTCAAACCCTTCTGTGAGTCTATGAATTGGTTTCCTCCAGCAGGTTCCCACAGCCCTTATCGCTGTCGTTCAGCCGTGAGGGAGAGACAATCTGCTGTGCTGGGTTTCTGGATCAGCCTTTAAAAGAACCCATAACTCTTGTTTTTTAACAGTGTCCTTCAGAGCAGCTGGTGTGCCTGAGCTGAGAAGCAGTTGTGAAGTTTTGTACTGTCACATTCATTAAAGTCTGGTGGGTTTTGGGGCAGGATGGGGCACAGGGAGCCACAAGCTGCACGGTGGAGCAGAGCAACGGTTGGACTCTCTCCAGTGCTGGATGATCCACATTTTCCCAAGTCAGGCACATGCCTGAAAGCCTGTTTTTTTTTCTCTGCACAGTTTTGTCTGAAAGCAGAAGTTTGTGTTGGAAACAATTTCCTGATGCAATTTGGATTTCCTTCCGAATAATCCTTTGCCCCAGTGGGATGGTACAGAGGGATTCTAGAAAAGCTTAACTGGCCTCGCCATGAGTTAAACACATCCCTTAGTCTTTGCATGGCAGATGTTCAGGTAGGAAAATACCCTGCAGGGACTGTTAGAAAATATTTGAAGGGTCAGGAGGAGAAAGGCCCTCTCTGCCAACCTGTGGGGGTTGAGTCCATGTCTCTGTCTCTGTTGCTGGTGTGCAGGGATCTGTGAGGGATGAGCAGAGGCAATCAATCTCAGCTGGGAGGAGGAGCAGGACTCAGAGGAAGAATTTAATTGCAGGAAACCATTTGTAAATGCTGAAGGCACAACCTTAACGTTGTTCCATCTCCTGCAGGAATGCTGGTGGTGATCGTGCTGCTGCTCATCGCCATCATCGTGGTTGCTCTCTGGCCGATTCACTAACACAGACCCAGGGCTGGTGGGAGCAGCTGCTCCACACCGAGCACAAGGACTCCAGAGAACAGGCTGACTGTGTGCAGAGACCTTCTGTGTTGGAAATAAACTCAGCAGTACCGGACTGAAGCCGTGTCCGCCAGACATCCGCTCTCCTCCGGCGCGCAGCTGAGGAGAGCTGTGTGATTTGGAGGATTTCAACGGGAAAAGGGCTCTCTTCCCACCTTCCTCTGGCACTCAGACAGCAGCAGCTGTACAGTGGATACATCTCTCCTGCATCTGTGTCTGAGGATGTGCTGGTACCACCTGCCCACCTGCCACCACTTCTGCTGAGCTCAGTCATCCCGAGGGCTTCAAAATACTGAAATCCAGGAGTGGTTTGGAGTACAGAGGCATTCCTCTGCTTCCTGATACCTCCCTTCAGAATGAAAATGCTTAATGGTTTTCAAGGAACAGTCCTGGGGAGTGGCTGCACCTGGTTTCTCATGGGGTGGGCTGTGAGAGCCCACAGAGCCCTTTGGGAGGGGCAGGACCCTCATGGGCTGCACAGAATCGCTGGTGAGTCAGACCAGAGTTACTGACGAGTTACTGATATCCACAGAGAGAAGTGTGAACAGCAGCAGGACTCACACCAGGCAGGTGAGGGTGGAGAGCTTTGCCCTGATGTCCTCCCCACAGGCTCTGCCAGGCTGACCACGGGAGATGGTACCATCATTAACGTCCTGATCTCGGTGATCGAGCTCTGCCCCTTCCTTTATAACTTCTCACACGCTGTTAAAACTGAAAGGAGGGATTACCTGTCTCAAAACTAATGAAAAAGAAGTACTGAAAAAGAATGTTTGCTTCTGGCCAAGAAAATAATTATTTTGTTACATGTGTCAGTTTGATTTCAACATTAATAGAGCAAGCAATAAATACCCAATAAAAGCCAATCCATTTATATACAATTTATCTGCCTGGGGTTTTATTGTTTCCTACCATCTCGTGCTGTCCATGAATGATTTATCCAAGCCTTACGTTTCCTAAGTGCTGATTTGCTGAAGGAAATAAGCCATTTCTGTCAGACTTCGTGTGTATTATGAAGATCTGTGAGAGTTGCCAGCCCTGGGCTGGTCCTTACCTGCTGTGATGGAATGTCTCCTTTCACAGCTCCCAACTGGCTCTTGGCACTCCTGTCCCTCTCCCTGCCTTCCACCCACACAGCTGGGGTGGGGGCATGTCTAGCACTGCTCTGGGAGGGGGGAAACCAGGGTGTCCTGGTGCTGTGTCCCCTGTAGAGGGACATGAAGCCATTTTGCTCATCTGGGTTCAGTTTCCCCATCTGAGCTGGGCCTTGTGCACAGGCCCCTTCATTTTGGGCTTTGAGTGACCTGAGATGACCCGCAGTTGTCTCCTTGGAGCGTGCAGGTGTTGGCTGGAGCTGAGGCTGTGACTCCATCACTGCAGGATCTGAGCAGGGAATGACAGAGGTGGCTGTGACGGGAGAAGATGGAGTTTTGCAGGAAACAGAGGCAGGGAGTTGTTGAGCACCCCATGGGATACAGAACATCATAGAATGGTTTGGATTGGAAGGAACCTTAAAGACCACGGGCAGGGACATCTTTCACCAGCCCAGGTTGCTCCAAGATCCCTCCAGCCTGGCCTTGGACACTTCCAGGGATGGGTCAGCCACAGCTTCTGTCAATACCTGTCATTGATAGTATTGTGTCCTACAGTTGTAGGAACTGTGCCCTGGAGCTGGAGAGCAGCATTTTCTTGTCCTATGCTCCTGGGAAGGGCACAGGGTAGGTGGACAAAAAGGCCAGTAGATCCAGCTGTGCCTCGTGGCTTGGGCAGCAGCTTCAAACAGTGCTCAGTGCTTGGCACCACAGGTCAGAGCTGAAGGAGGGACCAGCTCCACAAGAGCTACGCTGTAGAATATCCTTGAAGCCTTTAAAAATCCAGTCCAGGTTGTGCCTGCTTGCTTTTCCTTAGAGATGCTTTATCTTACAGCCTTCAGAGGAGGGAAGGGGGAAGAAAAGTTAGTTTAATGTTCTTGTGGTTTCCGAGAGGACGCGGCAGGGGTTTGATTAGTTTATTGCTTGATGTCAGATTAGAAACGGAGCTTTAAGCGAGGCTGCTCCAGCTGGAAACGAACGGGCGGCTTTGGAGACACGTTCCAAATTTGTGCATTCCTGCAGCTCTGCAGAGGGACTGACACTGGAAACGCTCCTGGAGTTGTTCCTCAGCAGCAGCCTGTGCCCCAGCCCTGAGTGGGATTTCACTCACGGCTCCGGAACAGCCCACTGGATCTTCAGCAACAGCAGCAGAACAACACGGGGTTTATTGAGATGAGACCACGGGCTTGGGCTTCTAATTAAAACTGTCATTTACAGGGGGAATTAAGGTTTTGTTTGAATTCCCAGGACATGCAGGATGGACGTGTAACTCATCCTGATCAACGTTACATTGTGACTTTGTTCTGGTCGAGCCTCTGAAAAGGCGGTTTCTGACCCACTGGGTCCTCAGACACATTTTTCCTGTTGGGTGGAAACACGAGGATTTGCTCTCCAAGGTGTCGAACAAAGGGGTTCTCAGACTTGGCCTTTAGGTAACATTTAATGTGTTGTGTGGGTAAGGAATTTTATTAAAAAGCAGTGGATTTGGCAGCGTTCTACTGTGAGGAGGAAAGCCGTGCTGTCTCCCTGCCCTGCTAAAGAAAAAGGAAGGTTAAAATACGAGAGCCTCTGGTTTTTGGCTCTGAGCAGCAAGGTTGGAGAAGCCAACATGCAGTGGTTTCTCCAAGCAAGGGTCTTCCTGGAATGTGCCCAGAGAGACACATTCCCTTTGCCTTCCCTTCCACTCCTCCATTTCTCTCTTGGACCACGTGCTCAGGACTTCAGTCGCTTCCAGTTGTTATTTTATCAAAAATACAAGTGCTGGGGGAAGGTCTGGTATGTGCTACATGTGACGTGTGGATGTCACAGGGCCCTGAGTAAAACGTCCCCAGCTCCTGCATGAGGACAGAGATGACCCTGGGAGGCTGCTGGGCATTTCACAGGCTCTCATTTCTGGTGGGAGCTCGGTGCATGGATGGCTGATCTCCCAACGCTGCCGGGTGGGACCAGGCTGGGGGAACCACTCCGGGTCCGGCCCTCAGTGGGAAGAGGCTCAACCCCCTCTTTCCAGAGCCACCGTGTCACCTTTGGACAACTGGCCACCTGCCTGGAGCCGCAGCAACGTGGGAAACCCATTTGCTCCTCAGCGGAGCCGCAGGCGCCGGCCCTGCAGCAGAGGGGGTGCCACTTGTGGCCCATTTGTCTGTGCAATAAAGATCTGAGATTTCTGACCTCCGAGATGTTTTCGGATTCATAAATTACCGGTGACGCCGAGGGCAGGGTCAGGGGTCTGACCCCTCGGCAGTTTGCAGGACCTTTTGCCTGTATTTTTCTCCCTGGAAGCGTTTTGCTGCCTCAGTTCCCGCCTCCTCCAGCTTTCCATCCTGTGGGTGCCAGCAGCCCTGGCCTGGGCTCGGGGGCAGCAGCAGCACTGGCCCCACTGATGCCCCGTGGGCGATGGGTGGTGGAGCTGATGCAGAGGATGGGCAGGAAGGGGCAGTGCTGGTGAGCAGCCTGTGCATGGGACAGCAATAGGTGTGGAGTGGGGTGGGCAGCTCCCCTGAGCCCAGACTCTGGCTCTCCCCTGTCCCCTCACCTGTCCCCCAACTCTGTATGGGGTCCCACGGGTTTTGGCAGGCCCTGGCTCTGTCCCACTGCAGGGCTCAGTCTCCTCTGGCAGCAGAGGTGCTGGGAGGGGGCCCCATCCCACCCCCACCCCCATGGTGACCCCACTGTCCCCAAGGGCAGGGAGCAGTGCCAGGGAGATGTTTGGGGGACATGTGGCTGGGACTGACAGTCCAAAATAGCTGTGCCACCTCAACCCTGCCAAGGGGACATTGGCAGACCTAGGGAGGCAGAGGGGACACCGTCACTTCCCTGTCCCTTGCCAGCCTGAGGGGTGGGAGGAAGCAGAGATCCATGGAGGTTTTTACAGTTTACAAGAGTTTATTCAACTGGTTTCTGACTTTAGTTCTACCGAGTGGGTGCTGAACAGTTACAAGCTCCTTCAGGTAAATTACAGCCAATCTAACGAACAAACAAACAAAGGGGGGGGGGGCGGGAATAAAAACAAAAGAAAAAAATAAAAAGAAACAACTGGGAAAAACCGTGCGAAAATCCACA
>JAWWES010000042.1:10616458-10785341 GCA_035583135.1 Lophotriccus pileatus
AAAGCTGCATTAGAACTTCTTTTTGAAGCTGATCAAAAGAAAATATATACAAAATCATTCCTAAGATCAATTTTCAAGACATTCCACGGACACTTTCCCTTCAGCCTCAGGTAATGACATGGCTAAATGAACAAATCACTCATTTGCCTTTAGTTCTTTAATAATCTTACAATTCTTGCACTAACCAGTTACATTCTGTATTTTAGCTCTCCATCCAGACAAGGGACTGTGTCAAATCCTACTCAAACCTCAAAATCCTACTGTATTTTATATAGTACAAGTAAGCTCATTGCATCTACAACCCAGATATTCCATCAACTACTCAGTATTCTGACTGTAGGAAGATTTTAATGAGAAAAGATCACCAGCATCAAACACTGACAAAACAACTATGAGGTCATGCCTAAACTCCACTCATTATTCTGCAGATTAACACCCAACTGACTGCTAGCCAAAATCAATCAAGAAAAAGCCGTGATGTAGACATACCTCCCAAGGGCTGAATAGCATTCTCAGCTGCTTTTTGTTCATGAACTCCAGAACTCAGTGATGCAACACTTGTTGAAGGTTCGCATTTTCTTTTTGCTGTACCAGGCACATTACAACTCTCCAAGTACCTAAAACACAATGATTTAACAATATGAGATATACAAATCTTAAGTCCAGAGGTCAAGAGTAATTTACACACTAGTTGCTTACCTGATGACACTGTCCAAACAGCTGATCTGTTGATATGAATATACAGGTTGTTCTTTCCAAGCCAATTCCTCAGTAGTCACATTCTTAGGAGCAGCTGTTACTGCAGTATCCTTTCCCCCTACATCTTTCACCTGACCACCAGGAGTATTTTGTTTTTCTGTGAAAAGAGATATTGCTATTGTGCAATTATGGCATTAAATCCCTGCAAATTCTCATAAAAGTAGCAGTAAAAATTTTTATTTCTGCATATTTCTTAACAGGTCACAAATTAACCACTGTAAAGCGAGAGGTTTGCGCACTAATGGATGAACATTGTGTCAAATATTTTCCTGTCCTTGTGGATTCTTGGAGGTGTGAAGTTTAGTTAGGTCCAAGTTATGGATCCGAAGTGAATAGATACTATGGCTCTAAAAGAATAGATATCATTAGAGTTGACACACACTCAGTATGAGGACAACTCCAGTGCCCATTTAAGGAGTCCAAACCAGCAGCTTTAGGACATGCCTTAACTGTGTGTTATACCACTATCAATTCAGATATAGCCAAGCATAACATTTTCCTGAACACAGTAGAGACACAGAGAGTATAATTTTAATGGATAAAAATGCTGTCTTTTGATTAGAACTAAACTAGAAAAAAACCCTACTGTCACATTATACAAGGTACCAGCACAAGAGAACTATAATTAACCTTTTAATGTCTTACCTGCAAAAGACTCTTTCTTATAGTCCTGTTTTGCTTTATTGTCAGTGAAAATATGCTGTCCTTTATTCTTGACCTTACGGGCATATTGACAAACCTGCTGAAAGCAGTTCATTAAAAACAGTTATTGCAAAATTTTGACATAGAACATCATGCACAGAAGCTCCTCAGTAGCACAAATTAACCTCAGTTAATCTCTGTCTTGCAACTAGTTTGATCACAGGAGAAATCTGTATTCATTGCATAAAATCTTACTGTGCAGCAGGAGGAATTTGGGAATTCAAAAGGATAAAGTATGGGGTTTGTACACAATTACTCTGTATTTTGTTTAATATGGTTGCATGCCTTGGATTGGAAAATATAAGGATACATTACAAAGACGATTTCAGAAAAAAAAAACTATCACTTGGTAAAAAAGTAAGGAAAGCCAGGTATCTATTTCCCTCAAACCCAAGATCTCTTGGGACATTACTTTTCTGCATAGCTCCAAAAAGTAGTAATTTATCTGTTACACAAAAAACCCAAGAGACTTCATCTGCTTATGCCACCAGTGTTTAAGAACTGAAAGCCAAGAAAGCGATCACTTTGGCAAGAGCTGGAGTCTGCAAAGTCTGATCACAGAAGTGCAAATCAGATTTGGAAGAATTAGCCTATAAGCAGTGTAACTCGGTAAATAAAAATTTTGGCTTTCAGAATTGAATGTAAAGTAAAGTTTTAAGCACAAACTAAAAGATTATTATATTCCATTTATTACACTCTGTATTATATGGTGTATTTTTGCAACATTAAAAGCTATCAGAGTCAAGATATCACTTGATTATGCAGGTATTACTGCATTTAATCTTCTTTTGAGAAAACAGTAATTACAGACTTTCCCCTCCAAAAAGAAACTGCTTTCAAATATCCAGCTGATTTTCCCAGAAACACAGCATATAAAAGACATCAGATTAAGTAAACACATTGTACAAGTTTAAATTCTTTATAAACCTTGACTTTCATGCCTATAACTGCGTTCAGTATCCTGAGACTTGATCTACACCAGGAATGTTTGTCCCTTTAGACAGAAAAGATGTCAAAAAAGATGTCAAAAAAGATGACACTTCCTTTACACTTCCTTCCATCCCTCATTTGAAAGTGTTAATCTAAAAGGTAAAAATGCCCACTTTGACTAGTTTGTTTTGCGCCACATACTTGAATAAGAAAAACTCAAACCTACTGGCTTATCCTTATGAGTGTCTTCATTATTATTTCCCGTGCTGTCACTGGAGGATGCCACACTCATTAAGTGCTCATGTGATCCATTGCTACCTAGACTTCCATAGCCACTGGATCCGCTGTTGTGCACAGGCTGTTAAACAACAACAAAATATACATTTATATCTACACGTGTATCTCAGCACACCAGTAATTCCATGTGAGAAAAGATTTTATTTCCCAGTTGTTTTTTGAGGTTCGATTTTTTTTTTGGTTGGTTTGTCTGTCTTTTGAGAGGACTCCATAGCTGCACGAAATCCTTAACATACCCACTGGAGTCTTGTCTGGTAATCCTGAGTGCAAGTAGTTTCCAGGAGTGTAGCCAAAAATTCCAATACAGTAGCAGACAGCTAAACAAACGGTCACACAAAGATAAACAGCCTTCCTTCAGTGGGAAATGAACAGGGTAACAACTAAGGCACGTGCTGTACCTGCAGTAGCAGCCGATATATTTGCTCAGTGATTTCCTGAACACTGGGATGAAGGATTCTATCCTCTGTATAGTTGGGAGCGGCAAAGACATCTTCATTCAAGGGACCCCTGCATAAATCAAACATATAGCAGCTCATTACAACTGCAAGTACCTCAGTCACAGAGAGGCCACAGCTTCAATTTAACATCTGTGTAGACTAAACAGAATCTGACACTTATTCTGTTCCATTATGTCTTTCTCAAGGATCACTAAGTAAACCTGAGCGAAGAGAAAATAAAAATAAAATAAAATAAAAAAAATCTCAAAGTCCCAACAGTTTGTTGACTTACGTCCTAACTTTGTGTCTTCCAATAATAAATGAAACTTTTCTACTCCAAGGGTTGATAAAACTGGACCAGCTGGTGTCCATGGTGATATAATCTCCATTTCTAGTGCAAAACCTGATTGGTGAATAGTCAAAAGGCTGTCCTCCATACTGAAGAACTGAAATGAAGGATTCAAAAGGAAATTTTAGATTAATATTTGCACAATTCTATTTAACAATTCAGATTTTGCAATGAATTGCAAAGGAGGAAGATGCTATTTCAAGTAACAAATGCCAGATACATCAATACATTCAGAAATGCTGGGCTACCATAATGAGATCTTCATAATTTACTGGACTATCGTCAAGAAAATCAGCTTTAGAATACAACAAACTAAAGGAGGCTGAATTAACAACTTTACAAATTTCAAGCTTGAACAAATTAATATTGCCAGAATGATTCTTATTCTCTTCTCTATGAAAAAAGAAAGACCATAATTTAAGGTATGACAACTTCTATCACACCATTCTCAAGAAAATTTTCTTTACATATGAAATATTCATTTACAGTCAACTTGTTTACAGCAGATACATATGCTTCATATAGAATATAAAACTGAGTGATTTCTCATTTTCATGAATTTGCATTGAGAATCAAGTTGTACAGTAAAAGATTCAGTATTTACTTGTAAAAAAAATCAGACACAATTTATTATCCCCTCCTACTTGAAGCCTTTGCCATCATTCTTATAATTTTTAGAAAAAAATTATATTTCTGCCCACAATAAGGGACTACCTACTTTTTTTGTGAATTGCTAGCATTAAGGGTCTGTCATTTGGGTGAAGATGCACCAAGACTGGCGTTCCTACTAAGTCCTGAGGTAGGTATCCCAGCAGAGGTACTGCTCTGGGGAAAGAAAAACAAAGAAAAAATAATTAAAATCAAGTGGAATAAAGGTATGTTTCATCTTTAAAATAGTTCAAGTTTTCTTTGCTGTTTTTCCTACAGAGAGAATGAGCAATTTTAAGTCTAAATATGGTGAAAAGGCAGTGCCAACTTAGTAACAATAACACTCTTTCAACAAGAGATATTTTGCTTGTTTGTGGGGTGGTGGTCAGACCAAGTCAAGGAGTCTCCTACAGCAGTTCTGTGGGTTTTTTGCTGCCTAACTTTAGAGGATAAATACTTACCCTAATTTTAAAAGAGTATTAATAAAGTTTAATCTTGTAAAAATCTCATGAAGGTAAATAGTACCCCAATCCCTTGGCTGCGAGCCAAGGGTAAGGATCACAGGATTACCAGGGTTGAACTAGCAACAGGGCAGTTGAGTAGGACTCAAGACAACTTTCTCATAGGCAGGTTAAGAGTTCAACTGCAAGGAGTTGCAAGGAAACAGGCTTATTAACTAGAGAATTAAAAGCAATGTTACCGAAATCCTGCACATTATCAGTGACCAGTCCTAGTGATGCAAATGGCTAATTTATGTGATGAAATAATTTTTATTGATGCCTTCAAGCATTTGCATTAAGGAGAGAGAGTGAAAGTTCAAAAATGTCACCTTGCACCTTACCCTAAAGGTTAATAAGCTCTGGAAAAAACAAAACCAAAAACATTAAGTCAATACTACTCAGTAATGTTTAAGTTGCCAGATGCCAACAAGTCATCTTGTAAACTCAGCATGCTGTACACCTTCCTCTCACAGCCCTGTTCTCTGACAAAGGTCCAGGGTAGGAAGACACCTGAGTATCTGAATAGCTTTAATGGAAAACTAAGCCACAGTGCACCACAGACAAGGGATTTGTGTCGTGTAAGAACTCAAAAGCATTATGCAAATCTGCCTTCAAGACTGCACTTCCAACACCCCACTGGAATGACATCAGTTCCCCCAAACATTAAACATACCCTTCTGCCAAAGAGGCTGAGATATTCAGGGAAAATAAGGAGAGCAACTAATGCCTTAATATTGAAGCAATTAGTTAAATAATGTGTCTTGGAAGCTTGCAGATGAACTAAGGCAACAAAGCTGAAACTGGCATGAAACTCATACCAAATCACATCATTGTGACACATTGACATTTAAAAGTGCTGCCAAGTTCAAAGCACATGAGAAAAGTTGTGCCACTAGAGAACTTTAAAATACCAGTCAACTCCAAATGACTTCATCAAACAACACAGTTAGAAGGTTTTGCTCGGTACCATTCCTTTCTTTGCCACCTGCTTTATGAAAGCCTGGGAAATACCACATTTGTTTGTGAAGGAGATCAAATTTTGGCCAACTGTTACTTATTAACTCAATTATAAAGGAAGATACAAATTCAATCACTTCTATGAACAACAACAACAAATATCCCCTGTGTTTTCATACTGATATGAAGATCTCTGGAAAAGTCAGGGATCTGGAACGCGAGACTAAGCTGGGCTTGCTTGTTCTGATGAAGAGAAGAGTAAGGGATGATCCAGGAGCTTCCCACAACTGCTGGAAAGAGGAGTTACAAAAATGGAATTACGTTTTCTTGGTGGTTGCCAAACAATAAAATGGGCAATGGTCCCAGAATGAAGTCTGGAAAGCTTATGCTGGATGTTAGGAAAAGTTTTTTAACTGAGCAGTGCAACACAGGAACAGTTTCCCATAGAGATTGTGTAATCTCTGCCCCTGAAGGTTTTCAGGCATTACTGAGACAAGGTTACAGATGACCTAACCTCAAACTGGGCAATGGTTTCACTTCAAGCAAAAGGAACTAAGCCTTGCAGCAGTCCCTTCCAAGCAGCCTTTCCATGATCATATAATGCTGTAGTTGGGAATGATGCCTCAGCATCATTATGCTTCCTCATAATGAATAACACATTCAGAGTTTAAGTTAATAACCTCATTTTATGAATGCAAACGCACACGCGGCGCAAGAATGGCTGATGAGGAGAGGCAGCAAGTTTAGTTTGTGTTTTACAGAATGAAATTTAAAGTGTCAAAACAACATGAATAAGAAGGCTCTTTATATTGTAAGCCACATACAAAACTGCCTTAACTTACGAAGATCACTGTGAACTACATAGAACTCCTTACACCCACTACACACAGAGCATGAAATACATTTCAAAGACAAATATGTATAGGAACGATCCATTTAATTTCAAGAAAATATTTACTTTTACTTAACACATTATGTGCAGAGATCCACTTGCAGGGATCTGATTTGATTGGACAAATAAACATTTTTCCAATCCATGAACACATACCAATTACAGAAATTAACTTTATTTTATGCAAGTCAGGCAAGAGTTTCAGTGTTATATTATGAACAATTCTGAGTCAACGGCAGGTGTTCAGTTGCACATTTTAAAATATTACACACAGCTTTCTCTAAGAATCTGTTGCTTTGTGTATTACACTGAGCCCTGGAGAGTTTAAGATTAATCAACTGCATATGCATATCTTGGTAAACATTTATCTGGCTGCCAATGCTCTCAGGAGCTAAATAATTAAAAGTAAAATGAAACACACAAACCAGAAGAACAGAAATAAATGATGTAAAGTCCTACTGTCAGATCAAGATGTCATCAACCCTTACTGGAAGTGTTAAAAACCAGTATTTGAGAGCAAGTGGCAACACCAGACTAACAGGAAAGAAACTTCCATATCAGTCATGGGGAAGGGGATTTACTGCACTTGCTCCACTCAAGGTCAAGAATAAGGGCAAAGCTCTCCATTCAGCTATCTCGCCCTTTCTGTTAAGTGACTATGGGAAATCAGTGAGCTGGGGATCCATGGAGGAAGGGAAGCTTTGCACTGTGCCATCAGGCTACCTGGAAATATGAACCCACCCTGCAGAGCTGCAGTTGGCTTCGAGCTTGTGTGGGAATGAGGGAGAGTGAAAAATCCACAAAGAGGACAGAACTAAAGTGGACTAAGTAGTTCTTTTGTCAACTTAAGCTGTTTGGAGAGACTGTATAAATCATACCATGGAAAAAAATTTTGTCCGCATTCCATTGTTTTCAATCCTACAGGAATTCTCATACTTGGCCACAATATCTGCCAAGTTAGCCAAAACCAGCTGTATCTGAAAGTCCAAATTTATCTTCACTGATTAGCCATTATCTTCTTCTGTAGCAGCTATCTCCAATAGCTACCTTTTGCAATTCTTGTTTAATAAAAACCCCATGCACTGCACTAATACTGATGTGCCTGACCTTTCTACAGATAAACTGTCTCAAAAGTCAAACAGTATTTTTTTTTTTTACCTTGACTCCAGCTTAGTCAAACATCCCAATAACCTCCTTTCCCCCAATCCCTCTCTCTCTCGTGTTGCATTTAAAGATTTTGCCAAGAACGGCATGTCTTCAGAAACAAGATTTCCACCCAAAAGATACCACAGAAACCCAAAATTGTCCATTATACTTGTACTCTGTCTGAAGACATCCTCCCCATCTTGACCTACAAAGAAAACTTTGGCATTCTTAGAATGCTTAAAAACAAGATGGGGAGAATCTCAGAAGTCAGATCTTAATATTACAGCTAACTTAGCCTTCACTAAGCAGAAAAAACTATCAAAATAAGGTCCCACATACAGCACAAAACCCACAAACTCTGAAGGAGTATCTTCTGTTCTTTTCGTAGACCTCATGGTTCCATCACCTAGATATCCTTTGAAAGAGATACGACCTCAAGTTACACAAGTGGGGGTTCAGACTGGATATTAGGAAACATTTCTCCATGGACAGGGTTGTCAAGGCTGCCCAGTGAAGTGGTGGAGTTACCATCGCTGCAGGTATTTAAAAGATGTGCAGATGTGGTGTTTAGGGATGGTGTTTCAGTTAGACTTGATGAACTTATCCAACTTAAGTGCCTCTATGAAATCTTGATTTATACCTTAGTTCCTTAGTCTCTGTATACACTTTAAGATAACAGGTGGCATATTTGTTTCTACTCTAGAATGTAAATACTTACTCTAATCAGCTTTCAAGATTGTCAAAGCAATGTGAAATCTTTAGCCAACACAATTTGAGCAGGTTTTGTACACTTTTTTTTTTAAAGATCTAATATTTCATTTAAAAAACACACCTCTAGTTGTACCTGGGTCAGTAGAAAGTGACAGCAGCACATCAGTTAGATCAAACTTAAAAAAAAAACCACCCACACATAAAATTTTATACAGGCCATAATTATCAGCACAGTAATTTTTCTAACCATTGGTTCATTCATTGAATTTATGTCCAGATTTGTCCCAGAAGGAAGGAAAGCAGAAGAACAAGTTGTTAGCAGGCAAATAATTTTCCACTTAAATACCAGCGATAATGCGTTCTCATGCTTAGTGAAGAGAGGGGGATGTACTTTTCTCAGGTTAAACACTCTTCAGCAGCTGCATAACTTTTTAACCCCATACAGACACCTCAAATCCTGTAAAGATACTGGATAGCTTGCTTGTCTGTAAATTAACATTAATTTTTTTAAGTTACCTTTCATCTACATCCTGGAACAAACAGGTCGGTGTGTGCGTAGTGGTAAAAATTCTTTTGTCAGGAGGAATTCTGGGTGCTGGGAGAAAAAGAAAAAGCAGATAAACAAGTGGTGTTTTTGCACATATAACACATCAAGCTCCAAGTCCAAAATTCAGTGCAAGTGCACACAGAAAAGCAGCTTGTTAGCTCACAGCCTCTCAGCAAGGGCAGAGAATAGAAACAGTTATCTTTCACTGCAATAAAACCTGATCAGCTCTCACTTTTAGGAAACCAAACTAGTCATTGTCCATTCAAAGGATTACCTTCATAACCAGAATGCACTTTTTCTGCGAGCAACACACAGCAAAGCTGGTCTTCTGCTATTTCTGGATCTTGCACTTTGATAAGGTAAGGAGTCATCCGAAAGGGGTGATAGCAAATCTCATTTTCACGCTCCTTCCCCGCACTAATAATTAAACAGAGTTAATTATTTCAACAGATTAATCTTATGCTAAATAAAATTTTAATTTATCCATTGTAATTCCCTCATGTCACAAGAACTGCATGTTAGCTCCTAGAATAGCACCCAAGATCTTCACTTTTTTTTTTTCCAAAAGAAGAGAATCTAATTCCAATGGCATCCTTTGCATACCAACTGCAATAAAGTGTTCTCTCCACTGCCTGAAAAAGATGCACAACTGCATGAAATGGAAATTTGACAGAAAAAACCCAACTCGTACAATCAAGTTATTTGTTGATCAAATAATCTTGATTTGTGACATTATACCCTTATGAGGGATGAATTTAGTTAATTTTTACGAAGATCACTTTTATCTCCTCAAGTAACATGAAGATCATATTTTAATTAATATTTATTACAATTTAAAAAGTGAAGACTCAATAATATATAAGTTGTTTACCTAACAAGAATGCAAAACACAGTAATGAAAAAAACCATGCACACAGTGAACAAAAAAAATCAGCTGCAGTAAGTTTATAACAGCACAGCTTTATAAAGGTAAAGCTTTTGAAACCAATATTAGTTGGACAAAAAAAATCTCCAATAACACCAGCAGTACTTCCACAGTCCTTCCAATCCAACACTCCGGAGCAGTGGATTACCTCTAATTCGTTTAGTTTACTCATAGCTCAGTAATAAGTATTTATTTACTCCAGAAGTGTTATGTAATAGGATCCACTATTTTTGTTTTCGGAAATGGTGCCAGAGAGGCAATAAGCATTAAGAAATCAAATTGCACAAGAAAGAACACGGAATAAGCTGCCAGCTTCTCCTAAATAAAACCAGCCAAAGAGGAGTGGGGGCAGGAAAAGAAGGAGAAGAGCAGAACCAAAGAGCTGTGTCATCGAGTAACTGTAAAAGAGACAAAGTTATCCTTGAGTATCTTTCTAGGGGACAGTTGAGATAAATTTAAGATGAGACATTATTTTCCTAGAGAGACAGAGATTCTGCAGCAGGTGCTGCAGACACAACAGTTCTATTAACATGAAGTGAAGGTTTTCCATAGCAGGAGGAGACACTGTATCAGCTTCATTGCCCAAAGGTCAATATTCATACTGATTAACTTCCAAGATGCAACTTCTTGGAATTGTTTCGCAGTTTTCTCTGTGGTTTCTAGAGTTAATCACTGGAGGGCGTGCAGATGTTTTGCTTTATGATCACACCATGGAAAAGCATGAAATTCAGATACCATATGGTTCTTATAAAAGTCAAATGGGTAATGCACAGTTTCACAATACAACATTAAGCTTTACAATACTGTTGGTCTTACCTGATGCGACAGAAAAAAGATTTCTCTTCCATGCAATCCTGGGTGGAAGACTCTAGAAATTTTAAACACATTTTGTAACAGGTTACAGATTACCCCAAGAGTATTACATTTAATAAATTAATTTTTCTTCAAATGATTATGGTTGCTTTTTTTACAACCTTTACATTCCCTGAAGTCTCCATATTTACTTGCTAAACCATGTATTTTATAAGCAACTAAATCTGACCATCAGAGACTCTGAGGCTGGTGCGTGAATCACAGCTGCTTGCTTACCAAGTCTTTTTCCTAAACATACCTAAACAGCTCTCCAGTTTGAGCTGCTTACTCTTATCATTTTTTACAGGACTTTATAGTGTTGACCAAAAATGTTTGATCATCAGCTAGATCATCGAATCTCCTTACTACCACCCCTCTCAAAAGAACGTTTTCTTTGTGAAGGTTTCTCTTCACGTTTCAAGCCTATTTCCCTCCTTTTCCAGAATAGCCACTGACTGGTTTTCAAGGAAAGCTCTGGCATTTCAAAGGCCTCCATCACACAATACTTTTGGATATTATGTTCTATGGCAGCTGATACATGAGGCAGTGTGCACCGTTCCAATTACTGTGTTTTTTAAATAAAACTGCAGAAAAGGTTTAAACAAAAAAACCAAAAAAACACAAAAAAACCAAAAAAAACCCAAACAAACAAAAAAAACCAAAACCACCCAACCAAAACAAACAAACAAACAAAAAAACACAAACCCCAAACAAACCCCCAAAACCTGTGTAACTGAGTATCTGTAATCAGGACTACATGGTCAGCATTTACCACTGACCCTGTTTTGAGAGAGAAGTTGGACAAGAGACCTCACAAGGTCCCTTTTGACCTGCTTCATGTATGCATTACTCAGTACTCGTTTATTTCAGATTAAATATGGTTCACACCCTGGCTTAACTTCACAGAGTTAGTATGCAATGGATTGGACTTCCAAACATTTAGAGCAGACCTCGAATTGGAAGTGTTTGGTTAAAATAGTTGGCAGATATCTTCTTAATTACTAACAGCTGTAGATACACCAGTAAAACAATCCTCCCACAAACAAATATCAAGTGCTCTGAGATATACCCAACATCAGCTCACCTAACATCATTTTGCCCAAGGCTAAAAGAAGAGAATTGGTGAATGGACAGTGATCGTAGCTGAAATAGCTTTTTTACACTGCAATCAAAGTGTCCAGTGTTCAAATCACAAACAATTAAAAAGAAGGAGGCAGTGCATCGTACCCCCTCATAGCTGAAGAGAAAGTGTGAAGAAAACTGTGGTAATTTGATTGCTAGTAAAAGTGGAAAGTAAACCCACTATTCAGCATGAATTCTTACTTTGTTTTCATGAAAGGGGCATAAGAACCAAAAAACAGTGACATTTAGAAGACTTTCAACCAACAGACAAGCCTTGCTGATTTATATGTGTTATACACCTAGTATTGTTCAGAGATGTTCCAATAATGCATCTGTGTTACATCCTCAAAAAGTGATGGAGAAGAATGGGAGGATATTAAAAATCAGTTCAAGTATTTACATTTGCACGACAAACTTTGTTGGAGAAGTATCTGCTGTTGAGACCACTCACCAGCTCTGTTGCAAATATTCCACGATGGTAATCTGTATGGGGTGGTAGAAGTATAGAACACACTGACATCCTGAGGCGCCAAGAACTCCACAAATTTGGCATTTCTAAAATAACCCTTCTTACAGCGGAGAATAGAAGCAGCTTGATCAGAGATGTACAAAATTTTCCCAGTAATCAAAGAAACAGCTACAGCAAACATATCCTAAAAAAAAAAATCTCGAGTTATTTGGACAGTTTGAAACCTCAGAACAGTACTATATATATATACATATATACATACACACACACACATATTTAAAGACAAAAACGTTAATAAATTCAAAATAAAAATTAAGGAAATTGTTGAACCACATCTGTAACGAAATGAAATTAATCTGCTTTTTAAGGAGATACACACAGAACACTTTCCAACTGTGCAATAACACATTCCTATTTACCAGGTTACGAGACCTAAATATCACGGTCTAAAATTTTATGACGCAGAATGAATTTACAAATTAACAGTTAATGAGCTTCCATCTATACAGCTGCACATTCTCCCTGTGCTTGTTACAGGCATGGTTTACATTTATGAAATTCAGTTGTTTGTGAAAGACTGTTTATGTGGGCTGGTCCATCCACTGCAAAAGAAAGAAGTGCTCTAAAGCATTTGGTAAAGTATGAGTGTGCAGGTGGAAAAAATGTCCCATGCACTCCACTCGTATTGTTCCATATTGTTTCTCTTCTTGACACAGAGGAGCTTCCTGCGTCATAACCTTTCGTGCTCCATCCACCAACACTGTTCACAAACTCAAGAGCTGTCATCAGAACACACCAGTTTCACAAACTCAGATGCTTCAGTTTAAATGAACAATGTTTATGAATTTGGCTGAATTTCTCAGCTGTGCTCTCCACTTCCTATTTATTTTTCCCAGTGGGGAGCCTTCACTACTCACAAATACAACAAAACCCGCCTACTCCAAGCTAGACAACATCCCCCATCATGCCCTTGTTGTACAGATTTCAGAACTTCCTACTTTCAAGCAGAGGTTTCAATGTAAAAAAAAAAAATAATAGTGGAAGGTTGTCTAATACAATTATTTTTTGAGGACTCTGTAACTTATCTATAAAATACCAGTATTATGGAAATAAATAAAAATTTTTTAAAAATCAGACTATCATTTTATTGTTAAAACTACACTGATGATCATAGCTGAACACAGTAGCACCAAATCCCACAGCAAGCCTGTACCTGTTGCAAAGACCAGACAAACACCATAGAAAAGGACATGACACACAGTGTTTCCAACCCTTTCATCACTCTTCAGTCACACTAACACAAAGAACTGGTGAAACATCAAATAAACCCTAGTTATAAGAATAAGCTGAAGTAATTCACTGTGTTCCTTGACTAAAATTTGGAAAAAGTTATGCTCCAACAGGTGTTCTCAAATGAAAACTAATGATGTCTCAGAGCACGTTGTATCACTTGGATATTGAGCCGTCTCACACCCCCATCTCCAGGTAAAGGCTCGGAGTTCCTACTCTACAGCCCCTGGAAAGCAAAAGCCAGCTTCAGCAAGCTGACCTAGCTACCAGCTCTTACCACGTAAAAAGAAGGAATGCCTGAGAACTGCAGCTGAAGAAAGCATTTTCAATCCACACTGTGGACTGGGTCACCATACTCACCGCATTTTTCATGATGTATTCTGAGGTTATGGTCTCAACCTCCTCCACTGTGTAAGATGACACATTGAGACCAGCAGGTTGGGATTCATTGATCATCAGCAATTGGTAATATTCCTCATTGGCTACAGAGAACAACAAACAACTTATATTCAGAATTATCAACAAACACTCAGCCTGGAAAGCAGTAAACGACCCAAATGTTTTTTGGAATAAACACAGAATGAGCAGTCAGGAAATTGAGGTACTATTCCAATTACAGTTTTTTCCTTGATAGAGCTTCCTCATCAGTAACCCAAACAAATTTATGCATCTTAAAATACCCGTATACGAACAATCACATATTTTTGTCTATTTGACAATTCAAACATTACAATATTGTAAACTGTTTTCAAATTAGTTTTCTAACTCAACAAAACATCAGTAGAATATCAAGCATCTAGAGAGCTGCTTTAACTCTCAAAGGAACAAAAGATAACAGAGCCAACAGACAGGAACACCACAAGAACATCTGTTTAGAGAAGTTTTCAGACATAATGCAATTTCCTGTGTAAAGATAAGTTTATTTAAATTCCTATTTTAAATTTTCATTTTATCCAGATTGGCATTATCTAGGCAGAATCATACTTGATTACCTTTAACTTGTTTTATGCTTTTAAGGGCATATTTCAATGTTGTTAGGATGCTAGATTTGCCTTTAACTCTCTTCTCAGAAGGAAGGTGAGCTTTCAGCTCTTGTAACGTTTTCAGCAATTCCTTTTGTGTTTTGGCTTTAGTGGACTGCTCACTACTGCAAGATTAAAAACAAAAAATAAAAGATCACTTTAATGGTTCAAATGACAGAACATCCTCTTGGAAGCCCAAACATACTCTGACACTTGTCATATACATAAATTTGTACCACTAGCCTCATTAACTTTTCCAGAACTTACAAAAATTCTTACATGACCTAGAATGATTTAAAATGAAAGATTTACCACCACTTGGAATGTGATTGTAACATGTACTGTGTATGTGCAACAGTACAATATACCCAAGCACCAGAGAATTTCTTTTTTTTTTTTCCTTTGCCAGTCTCCCTCCTCCCTTTTTAGTGGTATTTTCCTTAGTTCTTTTCAAAATCAAATTCAGAAATGTTCATGGACTTCAAAGGAGACAAGCAGGAGGTCCACTCAAGTCTTCACCTCCTGTTCGAGCAGGTTCTCTTAAGAAAGGTCCCTGAAAAGGGAATGGCAGTGGGAGAGCATCAAGTTAACAAAACAAATGGAGAAATCCTTTGAACAATGTTATCCCAGTTAAGTATGGCATTACATTAAATACGGAAACTTGACTAAATATGTAAGGTAAAGAATCAGGAGGCTGGAGACAGAAGCTGCATTGACATTTCTCAGGTGCATGTTCAGAAGTGCTGCCTCAGTGCAGAAGGTCAAACAGAGATCATCAGTGCTGATGCCAGGAAGCTGTCACCTTCCTCTACAGTTCCTCTGTCTCTCCCCATTGCTAAGAGGCACTAACACAATCAAAAAGAAATAGAAAATGAAATGAGGGAAGGGAGGGGAAGGATAAAGATGGGTGGCAGATGGGCAGGAAAGAGTTAAAATGAAAAATCACCTTGTCTTTTGCATTGGAGTAGACTTCAAAAGCTAATCATTTGCAGTGATCACGAGGATTATAGAGTTGTTCTGAAACATTCCTGAAAATAAATTCTTTTCCATCAACAGGAAGGTTTTCTCTTACCACCTGATTGTCATGGCTGGTCATGTCTAAGAAGTTACCCTATGCACCACTGCAGAAACAACAGTTGGCAACTGCTCTGCCCTGACTGCAGTGGTCAATAAAGTGACTTGAACTTCCAAGTCGTTTTCAAGAGGATTTCTGAACATTCTTCTGGGAATTTTTAAGAGTTTGAAAAAGGTAAATCAGTCACCTGACAAGTGTTGGGAGTATTTTACCAAAAATGCTTGGAAAGTGACAAAGCTGACTTGTACTAGAGAATACACATTGTTCTTGCTTGCATCACAATGTACCATGAGGAATGCAGCATTCATTTCTTCATGGTCATTTTGTACCAGGAAATAATGGCAAGGGATCAGACCAAAGAGTATAGCACTCCCTTGGGAAACATGATGTTCACGCTGTACATTAAAATCACATCTACAATGTGCCCTGACAGTTTGGACTGATGTAATCAAACAGGGCTTTGTTCACAGAGGAGCCCTCTATGCTGGCAGTAGGGAAAAAGAGAGAGGGAAAAGATTATGAAATAACTGAGCGTACAGCCGGTTTGTACTCTCTGAGCCTGCTGCATGAGAGTGGTCAGACTCTTTTGCAAGAAAAGAAACCTTTCCAAATTAGCCCTCAGCAGCAGCGTACGCAGAAGATGGGCCTCCCTGGAAAATAAGTTACACAACTCATAAATGTTTTCCCAGAGATCAGTAGCATCAGGCACAGTAGGCAGCCACGGGGAAGGTGTGACTTGCAGAGGACAGAATAAGCGAGTTCTATAAAAATAGGAGCTTTCCATTTTGTTTTTTTGTGGACAGCAACCTGGAAAGGTATCTACAGATATTAAATTAGAGTTGTTGGTTGGCACTGATATTGAATCCAAACCCCAGTAGTGTGAATCTAAGATTAAGCACACAGCTCATCAGACTACTTTAGCCTTCTCTTTAGAGATCATTCTCTAGATATCTTCAGTCTCCCATTTTCAAAAGATGATCAGATTCTGCTCTGTAACCCTCTAGCACTTTTCCTGATAGACTCCTAATTATTTCTGAGAAGAGAAATATTAATGAAATTTAAAATAAAGGGACCTCAGAAAAACTGTAATAAGTAACCTCCACATCCCCCCCAAGTCTTGCAGTAAAGAAACCGGAATTAATGGAAAAAGAAGATTAAGAAATGTCTTTGTTTCAGTCTGTCTTTCATACTTAACAATATGAACTCCAGGTCACAATATCCAATTGAAAACAGAGCATGGAACAAGATCTCCAGGTGCCTGCAAGGCAGACACAGAAAATAAGTTCCTCAAGCACCAAATGGTGCACGAGAGTAATTTTAATTTACCACTTTTCTATGAACTGTATCAGGCAGAAACACTTCCAGGTAGGTAGGTGTGAAGAGAGGTCTTAATATCTGTATGCTATAGCCAGATATGCTTGATCTGCTCAGGGTCTGGTCTCCTGATCAGCTGACTTAAAAAAAACAAATACAGTTGGGCACTCTAAAGTATCTAGCTTTGAGCCTTCAGTGCTACCAAGCTCAGAATCAGAGTTCAAAAAGAGGGATTTTTGCAGCTATGCTGGTTTATCCTTACACACTGGAGGCTTGAATCCCAGCAAATGGAACCTGGGAGAGGCAGAGGATATGGATGATGGACATCAGAACGTAATCCAACTCAACTGGTGAATTCAGATGTTAATACACTACCAGGCTCAGACTAAATTCTAAAGAGCAGAAAACTTAAAGAAAAGCTACAGAAAACCCCACTAGAGCTGAAGCAATATTCAAAGGGATGCACAAAAAGTAAAAATTAGAGAGTTAAGCAACCAGGTAACATGACTTGAAAGGTTATCACACAACTTGCATGGAACAACAACAAAAAGCTCTAAAGCAATCGAGTGGTTAATAGGACATGCTACTGATTATGGACAGGAAGAGAATCAAAGACAGGATTTCTTGTGTAGTCCTCCAGGCTTAGGCAAAACAAAACAAAACACCAATATACAACACTATTCAGTTTTCAGCATTTAGTGTACATGCAAATTAATGAAAAAAAATATGCCCATTAATTTACCTGCATCCACTGCTGGACTGATTGTGTTCAGAGTTTGCAATCATCAGACTAAATGCATTTGAGCTTGAACTAGAATAAGGAAACATTGAAAAAGATTATTAGTAGTAAACCTAACAACCAACTTTTAGTTCATTTTAGCTTTATATTTTCCTATTAATTACTGGCTACCTAGAAAAAAAACAAAACAAAATCCAAACTTTAAAAGCTTCTGCATGGTACAATAAATGGAAACTATGGCTGTTAAGCATTTGTCTAAGAAATAGAGTAACTTGAGTTGGAAGGAATCCATAAGGATCACCAAGTCCAACTGCCTGATCCTTGCAGGACTACTAAGAAGGTGGTTCTCACTATAGCTTTGCTCTGTACAGTAAGCTGTTTTTTAAAAGTTTAAAATAGCACAGTTGCATCCTAATACATAAGAACAAACTGACAGTTTTTGATACACAATTACAGAAGTTGGTTTTCAAGAAAAAATATAAATAAGGCAAATTAAACACACAGTGATGAGAAGAACGATGCAAATGAAGCTGGCCATGCAGAATAGCAGAGACCTTTTCTTTATGAAGAAATACTTATTACACAATTTACACCACATGAGAATACAATCTAGAACACTCAGCTTTCATCTCAAGATACATTTTATACCTAGTTATTATTCAGAAATTACATTCAAATGGAAAAAGTCATTAGTGACAAAAATAAAAGTGAAATGTATTTTAAGGTTAGCTACTACCTTTTATGACAGTCTGAAGATTCCATGAGCATTGCTGAATCTTTCCCATTTTCATCAGATTCATGGCCATGAGAATCATGCCCACTTGAATAGTTTTCATTTGTGTCATTTCCACTGAAGTCGTTTCCACTGGAGTCATTTCCACTGGATCCACTGCTCATTTCAATATCTTCCTGAAGAACTCCATGAGAGTGTTCAGGCTTTGTCTGAATTTCTGAATCTTCAGCAATCATCTGGCTATGGTTATTTGCAAGTCCAGGATAATCACTCATTTTCTGTTGCTCTTTTAAAAAGAATCACAGAGAAATGCTTTCGCTGATCCCAGGCTGCTGCTCAGGGTTCTGCTCTTCAGTGCTGGAGTAGAACCCCCTGAACTTGATAGAGTCCGTGGGACACTCATTAGAAACACTGCCAAGATCAAGGGCAAATCAAGCCATATTCAGAATTGTCTCTCTGTGCAAACTCTGTTTGGAAGTACAGATGCACAAATCTGAGGAGGAAGGGAAGGAAGAAAAAAAATTATTCGTTTGCCTTGCTGACAGACTGGAATTTGCACTCACTGTAGAAAGCAAAGGTGATATAGTTAATATATTCAGCATTTGAGTGGTGAAAAGTTTAAGATAAACTGCAAATCTCACAATGTTTTATCACAGAAAAGGTATTTATATTTTAGTAAAAACCCACACAAAAAACCCGAAGTTGAATAACCATGAAAAACTCCTTAAAAGTTTGCATTTATTTGTTTTCTGTTTTCCTACCTAATACTTAACAATTTTACTGCCCAGATTAGGACAATAACTGTTACTATTTTCAGTGAAACATTCCACTGGCCTCCAGTTTACCTTGATAAACAAAAAAAAAATGCCATTCAGACATCAAAGCATTGCTTACTTGGTTTGGAGGTCATTTGGGCTGTTTTGGTTTTTTATGTTGGGTTTTTTAAAATACATAGTCTTGGCCTGTTTCTTTTAAGATCTGTTCTGTCATTTTCACCAGTTCATTTCTTTCTTTGGACAAGAGCCATGTAGGTAGGTAGACAGATCACACAGTAGGAACAGGGAGACTAAGCACACAAACCCACCTACTTATCAACAGCAAAAATTCAAAGACATAAATAACTCTGAGATTTATCTACTGATTACCACTAATTTGGGCAGGGTTGATAAAAATTGTTTAGAAAAGGTTAAAACAACAACAACAAAAAAATCCCTACTTTTAAAGCAAATTCTAATGCACCAGGCTCAAAAATCAGCATTTATATGGAGGCAAATCAAGACCAAACCAATACTGAAGTACTGTCAAAAGAGAAGTACTACAGAGGAGTTCAACTTTATGAATAGAGTAATTGCATTTAATCTGACTCACATCCTCATCTATGTCAGCAACCCACAGAGACAACAATACTGCAAAACTATGAAATAAGATTCTCTGAACTATGTAATTCATCTTCAGGGAAAAAAAGCATTGTTTTCAAGACAAGAGAACCATGTTTGTTCCTTCCTTTTCGTTCCTTTAAAATATTCAAGATTACACTTGTTGACTAATAGACCTCTGACAGGAATAATAAAGTCAATAAAAAAATTCTTAATTATGTTTTGTTAATAGTAAGTGCAGCAGCTTCCTTTTAAACACAAATAAATAAATATTTATATTTTTAGAAAGACTAACAGAAAACATTCACAAGATTAATTTAAAACACACAATGATTCAACTCCCCTTAAAACGAAACCACATGGAAACTATTTTTTACCCTACTAACTGATGTTTTTTTCAGACATTTTACATTTATTTTGAGTTTTTCTAGAAAATACTATTCATCTGCCTGCTTGGCCAAAGTAATAAGCAAGGTATCTGCTTTCATTTGAAAGAGGAAGTAGGAAGTGTAGTTTAAGGGCATTCACTTAAACTATCAGTAATGGTACAAAAATAGAAATACCTTTTTTTTCTTTACAAGTTTATTCACTAGTTCTTCATTGTAAGTAGCAATAAAAAAACCCCTTTGGGCAGAGTGAAATACACTGATATTTCACTTCTGCACATATTCACTTCAGGTACCCCAATCCAGACAAAACAGACATCCTGTCATGCTGCTGTATTGAACAGTACTGTACAGGCAATAAATTACACTTTAGTAGCTCTAATAGGTTTTTTCAGACCAAGTTAACTACTTCTGTCCTAAAAGTTACATAACTGGAACTTGCAATAAAAGAATATTTACTCTTAGCTGAAACTCAAGTATTATGTCACAACGGCACATACTCTAGTGGCCAATGATTAACTAGATCAGACAGCTCACCTCTAATTTAATCCCTCTGGTAGAGCAAGCTCACACTTCCACTTGCCTGCCTTTATCTAGACATCTGAAGAAAAGTTCCATGCCAGGTTAGAGTCCGTCCTGGCCATGCAGGCTCCCCGTGAGCCTCCCTGCTGGGAGGGTAGTGGTGCCCATTACACCGTCTGCAGTACCACAGCCTGGGCTTGATCATCCCAGGATAACCACAGCTGGTTTCGTGTGAGAGTGAGCAAAACCACCAAAGGGCTCAGGAGTGCGAATCTGGAATGTGGCACAGGGAACACCTGTATGGACAGCACGTGAGACAAAGGTAAGGAGTGTTTTATACGTATGTTAAATCCGTTCTTACCCAGGAGATGCTCTCAGCACTACTTCAAGTATTGTGTGAGAGCATCTGTCTGGTTAAGTAACTGAGCAGCCTCAAGAAGCCATTTCTCATGGGTCATCTGTACTCTTATTTGTCAGAGGGCACTGAGAGCATAAAGCTCTATGGAGGATTCAGTGAGTAAAGGTAGTCCAGCAAACTACTCAGCAATGGAGTGCCTTTTTACCTCCCCTGTGAAGGTTAAAGGTAACCTTGGAGATCATCTACAGCATCTTGTCCACTTCAAATAAATGCCTTATGCACATCAAAAAAATGAAAAATTAACCCCTTCACAAGGCTTTCAGAATAAAGGCAGCCAGAGCATCGCCTTAAAGGAAGTCTGACGTGCAAATTTAAGGCAAGATCTAACACTTCTCATACTATGTTCTCTGCCCAGGGCTGGAGTTTCCTCCTGCTTTCCTGACAAAATGCTACAATGGAAAGAGCTTTAGATTCAAGAGAAAAATATACTGCCATAACCAAAACAACACTATCTGCTAGTAAACTATGTTAGATGGTTGGTTTTTTTTTGGGGGGGGAGGGTGTCAACATAAAATAAAAAAAAGGCAACTTTGGACTGTTATATTTAATCCTATAAAGAAAACTATGTAAATCATAACTGATAGGTTTATCAGCATGAACCAGAAGACAGACTCTTAGAGTAGGCCTAAATTTTCCAAAGATAATTAGTGCAGTATCACAGTAACACAACTATCAGTAAAATTTTGCTATTTATGGGAAGAACAAGGACTGAGCCACAGCTTCCCTAGTCTGGATGTAAATATTTTGTATTTTAGTCTTTAGGCACAAGAAATCTCTTCTCCTGAATTCCTGAGCCAGAAAGTACTACATATGCTGTAGCATTTCCAGCCTTAAGAGTTGCCCGCAAATATTTTTTTGACACAACCTTTCTTCGGAAAATTATTTTCCCAACATCTTTTCTGTTATCTTTGGAAGTTTAGGAGGCAACAAAAATGTGCCATAGCTAGCTTCTAGAGTCTTACACAGTTTGAAATTCTCTGCAGTTAAACCACTGATGAGTAATTTTTTCCACCTTTAAATATCATCTATTGTCTCGTCTCCTCCCTTCTTTCCCTGATAGCATCTGCCAGGTATCTGCAGGAAACTTCAACAGTATTTCCTTAAGTGGGAAAGAATTATTCCATATATATATATACAGACTGTATATAAACTGTCTAATAACTTTTGAGGAATTTCCTGTGTCACCCTGAACAAGACTTAATTGAGTCAATGACAGAGAAGCTTTCAGGGTTTTTAAAAACATTTTTATTCTTAGCAATGAGTTCAAATTAAGAGAATCACCAATAGAAAAGAAACAGATGCTGACACTTAGGAGACACTACATCAATTCTCTTCCTCTTGATACCTGGCAGAAATCTGTGTCAGGAAACACTTAAGTCTTGTTATTTCTGCCTCTAACTATCAACATGCCAGAGCTTCTGCAGCTTTGCCCACACCAACTATCTGCAGTTCCTACATAACCACATTACAGTGACTACAATTTGGATCCCAAAGACAGTCATGCCAGAAACAAAAATGAGTAGCTGAGTAATGGAGAAGATACAAGTTTGACCTCTTTAAAGGTATCTTTCAAAAAGAACTGGCTCAACTCCTTGAGGTGGAATGGTGTTCTTCGGCAGGACCGGAAGATTATCATCACTGAAAGTCAGTCTTGCACAAAATTTCTTCTGTTTCAAAATCTCAAAAGCCTCAGAGCCAGAGACACATACCAGAGTAAGGAATACAGGAAGAGTAAATAGGAAGTAACAAGAAAAATATTATGATAAATTTGCAAGAGCTTCTGAGGGAAGAAGAAAGAGGAGCGCTTCTAAAACAATGCTTTGTATAATAATAATCAAAAAGGCCAAGATTCCCCCAAAGTAGCAACGTTAATATATGCCATAACTTTGGAGAGATTTTCTAAGAAGAGGTTGGAGTAACTGTGAAGAAAGAACAGACTGGCAATAACCCTACACCATGCTCTGTGCCTGTAATTTAGATAAGAATGATGCAGCTGGCTAGACTTCAGTCTCAGGCAGGCAAAGACCTTAAGTGGAACATCTGCATGCACACGCAAGCACTGTGCAAGCACTTGAGCAGCACAGACAGTCAGACATCACAAAGAGATTAATTAACTTTGAAACTAATCTCAGCCAAAATGACATAATAAATTGCACATATTCATCTCACTCATATGCTTGAATAAATTCCCAATCACTAACCAAACAAGACTGGAAAGGCAAAACCTTGCATACTTTGCCAGTCTGAGGTTCTCTCCTGCTACCAGTTTGAAGAAGGTAATTACATCCCATACCAAGTTCAGTAAGCATCTGAACATGGAAACAGAAAGAACTTTGATCTTGAGAAAAATATATTAAGCCATTTTTTTCTTTATTTGCTGCTCCATCTTTCTAAACTTTTAAGGGAGGTTGTTTTTTTTGATGCTGCAAATAAATTTTTTTTAAATCTTAAATTTGCATCAGTTAAGCTCAATTTTAAGGCAACTGGCTTACAAAAAAACCCCACTAATGTATAGAGAGAGCAAGCTTTCCAAAGTCACTCTGGCAAAGACTAGACTCTTCAAGGTCCTGATGCAGCGTATGAAAAAGCAACATAATTCCACTGAGCACTAAGGACAAATGTAGGCATTGATATGCCAGGCTGGATGTGCAGCAAATGTCTTCAAGTTACTCATTAGCTACAGTAGTTCCTTTATTCTGCAGTAAGACAAAGGAAATGGCCTGACCTTTAACATCCCCAGAAAAACAAAATACATATGGACAATTGCTGGAAGAAGTAATTGAGCTTCTGTTTTTGGAAAAAAACCCTCAAGGAGACCTGTAGAACACCAAGGAGGTGAATTCTTTTGAAACTATAGTATTGAAACACAAAAATCTTGTTTCAGGAGAGATCTGATTATACTCAGGTAACAGATTTTTTTCCAGATTTCTTTTCAGACAAAACCTACCATGTTTAGTACTGGCAATTAAAAACGAGAAACTAACACTCCAGAGTCAAAATTATCCAATTCAAGAACTGAGTAAGAGGACAACATCTTGAGATTTGAGTCTAAATTTGCAATTACTATGAACTTACCAATATTCCCAATGAAGCAAGAGGCACACCACATTTTATGACTATAGACATATGAACATGCAGGTACTCTTAACTGTACTAGCATCTATAGGAGACATTCCTAATGGTCAGGATGAAAATCTGCTGAAGATCTTATCAACAAGAAGGGTTTCCCCATGTCTTCTGGATTTTTGTTTTGCAAAATAGTAAAAGTTTTCTCATTTGTATGACAAATAACTAGCAAGAGTTTAATCACATCATGCAATTTGAGAGATAACTGAAAATTAACACCTACAATGAATGCATTCTCCCTGTGCAATTAGACAATAATTAAATGCTTGGTAGTAGCAAAACATTATGAGAATATACTGAAAAACAAACAATAATCCAAGAAGTGACTTGTTCAACTCTACAACTTTACCAGCAACATTGAGAGTTTCATGTTTTTCTAGCAAGAGACAGACCAATTAACAGAATACCTTTACTAGGACATTTTCTAGGAAGGGGGAAAAGCAAAAGTTGGCAGTATTCTCAGACTTCACTACAAGAAACAATACCAAAGATGCTCAATGATTTCCTGCAGGACCTCTTTACTAAAAACAAAACAAAACCAAAAAAAAGAAAAAATTTCTTTTTTACTAGATTTCTCATCTCACTTCAAGTAATAATAAACAAGTTTTGCTTTTTTTCTTAACAAGCAATGAGGTGTAACTCAATTTTCTACTTATGCCAATAAAATTATCAACAACCTCTAGTATATCACAAGTGCTGATATCTGAATTTCACAGTATTCATTTCATAATTTGTTGATAAGGATTCACCTTTCAGTTCAAGGGAACCCTAAACACAAGTCTCTTATTTAAATAAAAGTAATATCTTTATAAAGGTCATCCCCATTAACCACTGCTTACAGCTGCCACTTTACAACAGAGGGACTGATCAAGACACAGCCCTGCTCCAGAGCCATCCAAGCGCCACCCTGAATTTATAGCAGCTCCCAGACAGGAAGAAATCAGCATCAGATCAGGGCCCTTACATCCATAGCAAGGATGCTTCCAACCAGGTTGTTTCCTCATTGAAGAAATTCAACCTGAATTTAAGAATAAGTATGGTTTTAGGCTAAAAACGTTTTAGCTTCTAATAAGGTAACTCCCAGTTCATATCCAAAAAAGTGTTCCGAATGAGTATAGATATGACTGAAATCCCAGTTTTAAGATAAAACCAACACAGAACAATATATTTTCTGCATAAGCTCTAGAGGGGCAGGAGGGGAAGCATCTTTCTACTGACATGAATCATAATAATTATGCATGTTTCTTACCTTTTTTTAATACGAAAAGTTGGTAAAAGTGTTTATCAAGCTCCCTCCCAGCTAGCATCAAAAGCATGAGGTGCCTAGGTCCAGAGTCTGCCACATGCATTTAATTCTTGTCTCATCCTCTTCTACTGGAAATCTTTGACCATTACAGAGTCCGGACACCTCTATAACTATAAAATATAAAAGAAATACCTGGGCCCCCCAACAGTGTCCTCTTCAAACAGATACCAGAGAGATGCTCACAGTTATGTCATGCCTATGCAGATAAACGTTGGTTAAACATGAAACTGTCATACAGCAGAGGAATAAGACACAAATTTGCATTTTAAACACTTTTGGTCTAAAATAAGGTCTTATTGCATTTTAAAACAACAGAATCTTCTATGCTAGATAAAACAACTCTTAGGATTCACAGTCAGTATGGTAACACACTATGCACATAGTCTGCCTGGGCTGACACAGCCACCAAGAGCAGGCCAAGCCTCTCCAGTGGGTCAAGATCGAAATGCCTGGTGTGGTCACAGCAGGAGCTCCAGGTCTGGTCACAACACCATTTTACCACCTGATCTAAACTCATCTACATCCCTGTGGGCTCAGTACAGGCACTGAAGATCTTACAAGGCAGCTGCAAAATTTCAATTTGCATAATAATTGAGGTCAAAAGGGACCCCTGGAGGTATCCTGTCCAGCCAGTTACCTAGAGCAGGCTGCCCAGCACCACCTCCAGAAGACTTCTGAATATCTCCAAGGATGGATACTCCATAGTATCTCTGGGCAATTTGTTCCAGTGCTCACTTACCCTCACAGTAAAGAAGTAGTTTTTTATGGTCAGAAGGCTGTACTAACGAAGTCCATTAACACTATTATTCTTCCTAATAAAAACAGTTTCTCAAGAGAGAGACTGGGAATTTCGATGGAAAAAACAAGACACTGAAAGCTCTTCTATCAAAAATCTAGCAAACTAAGTCTGTTGGTACATGACACTGCCATGTAGCACAAAAAAACAGTACAATAAAAATTTGTGTGACAAAAAAAGCATTTGTGTGACAAAGAGTTACATCATTTTAAGTGCTTCATTTGAATATGCAGAAGAAATGTTTGGAACAAAAATCTGGAACCGTGTTCAAATCCCAAGCTAACCACTTTGGAAGACAGTCCATGTTAACGTGCCTTAGTAGACATGCAGCATGTTAAATTAACTGTTAAAAGTACATTTGTGTTGGCCAGATTTAAGGAGGAATTTATTCACAACATTCCATTCTGCATAACATTGCAAAGCTGATATGAACTCTAAAATACTCGTTATTATGATACAAACCTGTATACATTGGTTCTTGAAATGTTTTTGCTTCTGACTTTATCATAAATTGATAAAACAGGATTTAAACTATGAGCTTTCTACCTCTGACCACAAGAAGTGTTAGAAATTGCTGTATCCAGAACTACTTGCAGATTTCACAGTTTTTAGCTTGGAAATTAAAAACGTGAAATGTCTTAAAGCACTAGTTAAATTCTGGTTTAAAGGCAGTTCTTCCAATTCCCTTACTCTAACCCAACTCCCTGTAAAATTTTCAGAAGTTAAAAGAAGTAAAAAAGGTTTAACCAAGTCTAGGTTTGAAGAGGATATTCACAGTAGCAGCATGTACCATTTTAATTGTGGCTCACATTGGCTTCATCTACTTAGCCCACTTAGGAAGACATTAGGCAAAAATAGTCCTTGTAAACTACTTAAAATTCTCATGATAAACCTTTCTACAATTTCACTGAAAGGAAGACAAATCTACACCAAAAGCATTTTTATCTGAAACAAAATGCCTGGTCTGAATGACTTGTATTTAAACAGTGTGAACAAAATTAGAGGCAGTAAAGTCTCATATTTTTTTTTCCTATTATTTAACAGAGGAAATGTACAGGTGATTGAGTGTGATCAAATCACGAAGAACTAAGAGTTCATCTATGGATGGCATCTCAAAGAAGATCTTTTCCACAGAAGGAAGTCTCATTTGTTCAGTTTACAAGTAATACAGAACTTGTGACATTTCATTTGATACTAACATACATCTGTTCTAAGCACAGAAGACTTCAAATATTAGAAAGGAGTGAACAACCTGCTTTAGGGAACACACCTGTATTACAGGATGCAAACCAAGCTGAACCAAGTTCACTTTCTGTAGAACTGAAGCCCCACCTGGAGCATTAAAAAGAGAATGTTGTCAGATTTCAGAACCAATTCAGAACACATTTTTTAGCTACAGAAAAACAGGTTTGATCTTTTTTTAATTATTTAGACTAAACAGCTATTACAGTGTTAATCCTCAAAATCTCAGTTACAATTTCATCTGTTTTGCAATATTACAGTACTATCCAGACTAGCTTATTAATAAACTTCTGCAAACAGTACAGATCACAGAATCAGCCAGGTTGGAAAAGACCTCTGAGATTGAGTCCAACCCATGACCCAACACCACCCTGTCAACTAGACCATGGCACTCAGTGCCACATCCAGCCTCACCTTAAACACCTTCAGGGACGGTGACCCCAACACCTCCCTGGGCAGCCCATTCCAATGTCTGATCACTCCCTCTGTAAAGAATTTCTTTCTAATGTCCAACTTAAACATCCCCTGGTGCAGCCTAAGTCTGTGCCCTCTTGTCCTACTGCTGGTTGCCTGGAGAAGAGACCGACCCCCACCTGGCTACAACCTCCTCTCAGGTAGTTGTAGAGAGTGATGAGGTCTCCCCTGAGCCTCCTCCTCTCCAGCCTAAACAACCCCAGCTCCCTCAGCCTCTCCTCACAGGGCCTGTGCTCCAGTCCCTTCACCAGCCTGGCTGCCCTTCTCTGGACCTGCTCCAGCACCTCAATGTCCTTCCTGAACTGAGGGGCCAGAACTTGACACAGCACTCCAGGTGCAGCCTCACTAGTGCTGAGTACAGGGGCAGAATCCCTGCCCTGGTCCTGCTGCCACACCTTCTTGATATTACAGCTCAAAGGAAACATACAGAAGAGCAACAACAAAAGCACATTAAAAAAACCTCCCAGTTCAGACTCACTAAAAAGTATTGATATTACAAATCCGTTTCTCAAGGACAGCATAAAACACTCACCTTAATGATTGTATTAATCGTGATCTTTCCAAATCTGAAAGTGTCATTAATATATTCCTATAAAAAAAAGAGAACATAGTTTTATAAGCTAGATAAAAATTTACTATGAAAGATAAATCAAGTCCACTTAATAATGCATTACAAGTCCAACCATGTAAAAGATGTATTCCAAGACAAAGAACAGTTATAAAGACTACAAATACAAAATGAGAGGAAATGCAAGAAAATTTACTGATAAAAATATTTATTATTGTAATCTAAATTCTAAATCAGCTCTTTGAAATACGCACAAAGTAACTACACACTGAATTCTGTTCCCTTGATAAACATAAGAAACCTCCTCAAATTCCATCTCCACAATCCTAATTTATTGTTACAACATTGTTTAGATAATACAGATACTAACACAGTGTATTTCAAAATGCTGACAGCATCCAAGCTGAAGAATTAGCATTATCTGGTATGAAGTCTGGGATCACATTCAAGTTATGTTTCTTCTTCTGCACATTACAATCTTAAAACATTTCATCACCAAAATTCAAATTCCAAATTAACCTCAGCAGATGAAAAACTTCTGAGAGCTAATTCAACAGAGAAAAAGTACTGACATCATGACCAAGATTAGTTTCATATTCCAAAACACAAGTATGCATTCTTAGAGCAAAAGCTGTTCTCGGTTTACTAAAACTTACACTTCTTCTATGCACATCTGAGAGGAAAAAAAAAAAAAGGCATCACAGAAAGAAGGTTTCTTAGGCCCCCAGAGGACCAAATAGGAAAAAAATTAAAGCCCTCAGTCCTCAAGTAATGGTTCCTAAATGGACTTAAGCTTCTGTCATCAGTCACTTGTATTCCTGAAGCACCTACGGCACTGCTATTATTTAACTGCCTTCCAGTTTTAGGCTGGTTTTGTTGTTTCTAAAGTTGCTTGTTTTCCCTGAGGAATAACTCACGGTGAAAAGTAAGGTTAACAGGACCAAGTCCACCCAGCTTTACTAAGAACTGAAGGATACCAGGACACTGTTGCACTTGTCAAGTGAAAGACTGTGAGAAGTCTAATACCACAGAAATCTCCCCTTTGCCTCTTCCCCCAAAAAAGTTGTTGCAAACTATTCCTCCATCATCTAGCAGGAACTGTTCTCATTTCTGCCACACCAGGAACAAGGCTTATTTTATCCTTTCAGGTTTCCTTGTTCTGTTAAGCCCACAACCCTCAAGATTCCATAGTGGACATGGACTGATCATTCCCAAGAGCCAACAGAAACTGGCTTTCTCAAGGTTATTCCTTCACCTTGAATAATAAGCCAAGGCCCAGAGCCAAGTTTAAGCGCCAACAGGTTGCATATTTGCCATTAAAAAAAAAAAAAAAGAAAAAACAAGAAAAATTGCAGCCTGTGCCAAGACATCTTGTGAAGACACTAAACATGATCTCCTTCTCCTGCCCCATGCTAATTTCTACACATCATTCCTTCAGTCTTCTTATAGGTAACTGAAGTTCCACTCAATGTGAATTTTAAAAAATCCAACATTTCGTTCTCTTTGTAACCAGAAAATGCAACTGTTTTCTTGAGTGGAACTGGAGAAACCATTAAGCACAGCAATATTCAGAACTCTAGTACCTACACATGCCAACTCTTGTCCTCTTTGAAAAAAAAAATAACAAAACTTATATGTTTGAGATTGTCAAGTGTTGTCACAGAAAAGAGGAAAAAATTATCACCCCCCCCCATGTATTCATATACTTTGCCTTTATTATAGGTGAAACTAGATCAAAAGTATCTCAGCATCGCATTTCAACTATAGTAGTTGTTGACATCCTCATTAAGCAGCATACTTGCTTCCCTCCCTTAAAGGAAAGGGCAGGATTTCACCAGGGGGCATTACATTTATAGAAGTTCCAGGCTAACACTGCTCTTAAGATACTTCTGCAGTTCACACACTGTTAAAGATTTCAGTCAGAATGAATAGTTCCATTCTGGAAGACTCTGTGCCAAATAAATTCTAGACCCCATCACATCAGTAATACACTCCAGGAAGTGCAGCAACGTAACAAACATGATGTACTTGCCCTAGGAGTTGGACATATTAGTACTGAAATAAGAGCTCAAGTCACAGAAGAACCCATGCTAGCAAGGTAATTGAAATGAAGTAAGTGCTCTTACTTTGTAAAATTACACTAAGCAGAAACACAAAAGTACATGTAATAAGGTCAAGCACAAAAACTGTACTAAGATACAAAAGCTGCAACGAATAAGGAGAATAGGCAGCAAAACCCACAAAAAAGAAAAGTACTGGACATCCTTACCACTTCATCTTGTGGTAAGCTTCAAGTATGAGAAGTAACAGGTGTCATTGCAGAGGCCCAGTGAAGTGCCTATGTTTTAGGACAGGGTGATAGAATGGCAATGTAGCTTTGCATCTAATTCTAAAAATTCAGTTCTACTTAAAAGCCATCTATGCATGGAAATCTCTAACTATTTATCTATAAGAAAAAAAAATCAAGCACTAAGGATTACAATAGTACACTCAAAAACAGGTGGAAGCAAACTTAAAGTCTTTCCTTAACATTTTGGCATACAAATGAGCTCTCTTTTTCTCCAAACACCTGCAGCCTGCTCATACAATCTGTAAAATCTCCTCAAACTCTTGCCCCAAGGAACATGTTCTCTGTATTTTAGTCCACTTGTTGTGGAAACAGCACATTGGGCCTCTAACCCTTCAGCACCCCTAAAACATTTTTCCTGTCTATTGGGAGAAAACAAAGAAGAAAGGAAAATCATACTCCATGATTATTCATTTTCTACAGGCAAACCTGTCTAAATAAGACTACCAAAAAAAGTCAGTGAAATCAGAAGGCTTCTCTAGGACTACCACACACTACTTCAGCAGCAGCTGAAAATATCTGTACAAAAATTTCATGATCTTACAATAGCTTTCACAAATTCTCATAACCTCTCTTACATATGGGGACAAGCAAGGAAAACATGCACTTCGGAACTACTGCCTGTGCAACTTGAATGAAACAACATATTGCTGCTGTCCCTCAGCAACTCCTCAATAAGGAGAGAGGACCAAGTGAGAGGATTCTGCACTAGTACAAGTCCAGTGTAGGCACTCAGACAAAAAGACCCTATCTACACTGAAAGGATAACCTCAGAAACACAAACCACAAGCACAGAAGCCTGCTCTGCCCCTGTTCCAGCACTGCTGGCAGGCAGAGTACAAGCAGGCTGCACAAGCGTGCCTGGTGATCTACTAAGCCACTTAGCAGAACATCGGATCACTGCGGTATGCTCAGGCATGTGGATCCCCATGTGTGCAGGTGCCTCCTTACTACATATGCCTCTGCCTCGCTGGCAGTATTAACAGAACATGCTCTGGAGAGCAGCTTCAAAGCCTCTCCACAGGTTTTACAGACAGACCCAAACCATCTGACCCTTCTTCGTTTTGTTCTCTGCCACACTGCATTTCACAAAAGCAGCCTTGGGCCACAAGAAATCCCAGCAACAGATAGCAAAACCATTAGCCTTTGAAGTATGGATTTGACTGCTACCTTCTCTTTTCCTTCTCTTTTTCCATGTTCTTTAAGCCTACTTAACAGAATTAAGTAACTGTAACTGAAAAGAAACACCCACACCCTCCTCCCCAAAAAATCCTCTAAGTGTCAGAAGGCAGAGTTGTTCTTCACTAACCAACTACTGGCAAGTAAAAGGTTTGCCTTACAACCAACACATTGCAATATTAACAGCCAGACCCCCACTATAGTAGTGGGTAAGTTCAAGGCAGCAGTTAAAAGCAGGAAAGTGGACACCTTTTACACAGGACACAAAACATCAGTAGCATTACTTTATCTCATCTGTACCCAAAAGTACAAGTCAAAGCCCTTCAGAGTAATACAACAGTAACACAAAGAATGATACAGGTATTAATTGACCACTTTGCTGTTCAGTGCTTGACAAGCTAAGTTAACACAAGGAGTACTCAGGCAGTTCAAAACCTGCACTACAGCGATATAAACGGATGTGGAAAGTATGAATGCAGCAAGACAATCCAGTAAATAAGCTCTGTAATCCACCATCCTCATAGAGGAATTCCAGGCCATGCAACCAAAACTGGAGACAAAAATTCCTTTTCAGAAACACCTGATCATCTAGTAATTATGATGTGGTAACGTCATGAGTATTATATAGTGTCTGCAGGACACTCACGCCAAGTATTACACAAGGCCTTGCTAAGAACATGATGTTCCCTTTTAACATGGGCCAAACATAGCAACCCTATAGAAAACACTACAGTTGATGGAGACTGGTGATAATTTACTGGTTCTACTGGCTAGTGGTAACATATTGCTTTTAATCCACACCAAATACACCTCATCCCACAGCAATTTGCACATGTGCTTATACTTTAAGGGGTTAAAAAAGATTTAATGCAGTAAATTATATTCTAATACTGTAAAGATGTTAGAGAAATAAGGGTGTGGCCAGAACACAGGAAAAAAAAAAACCAACTGGTTTATTAGTCTGTATCTAAGCCAAACATTTCCTGGTCATAGTAAAGTCTGAGGTAGAAGAAACATCCAGAACTTTACTGCCAATCACTTTCCTCATATCACCCTCTTCTCATACTCTGGCTCCATCAACATCTCAGTTTACTCCCAATATTTATTACTATAAAAATGTATTGTTCAGGGACAGGCTCAAGCAAGTTTACTTGATAAACTGAGTTGTTACATATTTTAATCTTATGACTGGGGGATGAAAAAGTGGAGAAGGTAATATGACAATATACTCTCTAATGCTTCTCAGCAGAAATCCAAAAGAAATAAGAGTAAGATGTAAAAATGAAGATTACTTAGATTTTCACTAACAGCATTCACATGCTAAGACAAATAGAGGAAACCTACAACAAGTCCCACCAACTGACAAATAAACAAAAAGCCCAGCAAAACCACGCAGTCTTTGAATTGTAAATGAAACCAGAAAACTTGCTGAATCTGAAGAAGTGCACAAAAGCAAAAAACTCGCTTTCCATGCTTTTACCTTCTGGAGTACATCAAGCCAAATCATGTAGTGACTTCTTCACTCTTTCACTGTACAGTGTTTGACACTTATGACAACTACCCAACTAAAGTATTTGCTGTTCTATCTTGAAATAAACACTTGAAATTACCAAAACCTCACCAAAACCTGAAGGCTATTACTTTCTTTCTTCTACTCTAGGTCAAAGGTCATCCCCTTTCCTCTATGTGATACCAGTGAGGTAAGCAACCTCCAGAGTCCAAAATCAGGGCCCCACGCCTCAGGACAGTGCCTTAATCACAAGACTTAGAGCAAGCTTTGGATGAAGTGAGGACTCAGTCCAGTTCTCCAGTGAAACTGCTTCACTTTGCAGAAATAATGCAAGTTTCAGAAACAAAGGAAAAAAGAAAGATCCCAAAAGCATACAAACACATGCAAGCATAAGCAAGAGGGAACTTGATGTTACAGTGCAACAATCTGGGCGCTCTCCTTACACCAATGAAACTGTGGTTGAAACAATACTGGCAACTGGAAATGGTTTCTTACTATGCTATGTCAGGTTTTTACTCTATCTTTGACTTGATAGATTCTCTCCATGATAGAATCATTAGAGAACTTCCACTTTTTCCCCCCCTTAATTGTGGTAGCTATTCAATCTCAGATGTAGAAGACAATAAACCTCAGTCTGACATTTGGGAAAGGAAGAGGCTTACAAGAAAGATGATAAAGACTTATCAGGGCCTGTAGCGATAGGATGAGGGGCAGTGATTTGAAACTGCGAGAGGGGAGATTTAGATTGGACATAGGATTGAAACAGTTGGACTCAATGATCTCAGAGGTCTTTTCCAACCTTCACAATTTTGTTTCTTCGAAATCCTTCACTGCACTGTCTCAGCCAAATTACTGTTTCACTAGTATAGACTTGCAAAGCACTACAGTTTCCAAGTACCAGAGACTTCATACTGACATCTCAATGGGCTTTTTAAGCTCCCGTGGTACACTGAGAGTCCTCTACCCTACCCTAACCTATTACAGAACGTCAGACGCAGTGTCAGCTTGACTGTTACCATATTGCTCATCTATTTGCATGAAACTGTACTTACATAAACTGTTTTGTAATCACGCATGTAATAGCATGCAACTAATGTGAGCAGCAGGCACAACCACACCGTCTCAAGTAAAAAAGTATCCTCACAACCATAGGCAGCACAAAAAACCCAACAGACATCACCTGTTGCCCACGCTACCTGCACATCACGCATGTGAGTAGTGCTGAGACTGTGGCTCTGAGTAACACAATTCCTCACATGAAACATCCCACCGTGCCGGCGGGCACGGCGCTGTCGCGGGGTGCTGCTCCCCGCACCGAGACACCGGGGTGCCAGCGGTGCCCTCCGCGCCCCCGCCGTGCCCTCCCGCACACACACGACCGCCAGGGACGCCAGAGCGGAGTCCTGCCGGGGGACTGGGACCGGCCCCGCCGCCCCCGCCGCGCCCTCCTCCGCCCCGGGCCGGACACGGGCAGGCACACAGGCATCCCCTCGGCCCCCCAGCCTGACCCTGCAAGGGCGCCCCTCGGAGCGCGCAGCTCCCGTCCGGCTGTGGGTGTGTCCGTGCCCCCCGCTCCCGGACGCCCTCCCGGTGCGAGGCGGGCGGGGGCCGCGCTCAGCCCCGCACCCGCTCCGGACAGGGACTCACAGACAGCCGACGGCCGCTTCCCTCGCTGCGGTCCCGACGCGGTGGGGGTGGGGGGGCGTGTCACAGCCGCCCCTCGCTCGGCTGAGAGGGAGCCTCACGCGCCCTATCCGCGGAGAGCCGGGGGCGGCGGCGCCACGGACCCCGCGGGACAGGAGGCGACCCGCCCGCCCATCGGCCCGGCAACGGGAGAGCCCCGGCGCGGGGGTTATGTAACCTCGGCCCGGAGGGCGGCGGGAGGAGGGGAGCCCCCGTGCCCCCCGAGCCCGCCGCCCCCTCCCGCCGCCCCCTGCGGGCTCCCGGTCCCCGCGAGGAGCGCGCCCGGCGAGCCCCGACTCACCGCACACGACATGTCCCGCGGCCCCGGCGCGTCCCGGCTCGGGCTTCATACGGGCAGAAACGTGACCGGCCGCCGCGCGCCCGCCCCGCCCGCGCCCCCATTGGCCGCCCGCGCCTGACGCAGCCGAGGCGCGCGGGCGGTGGCGGGGCGCGCCGCGCGCCCATTGGCCGCGCCGCCCGCCGCTCACTTTACATAAGCCTCACGTGTGGCACCATGTTTCCACCGACCGCCGCGGCCGCCTCCCGAGCCTGCCCCGCCGCTAGCCCCCCCCGCCCCCCCCCCCCCCCCCCCCCAAAAAAACAACAGAAAAAAATAAAAAGAAACAACTGGGAAAAACAGTAAGAAAATCCACAACTTTTTCACGTGTCATTAAATATATTCATATATAATAACCATAATATATTAGTATGCATTGTAAAGAAAACATCGCCCAAAGCAGTCTGCCATGGTCATAACTAAACAACATTTACAGTTCAAGATATTAACAGAAATAATAAAAAAAAAAAATCAACAGAAACAATTGAACCCCAAAACAACACAGGTTTTGTGAGGGGATGAGGGGGGTGTGCGGGGAGAGGGCACGGACACGACGAGACGAACAGAAACGAGACGAAGCGACTTTTGTCGGGTGCTACCGTCAGTGATGATTGTTTTGGCATTTCAGCTGCTCTCCAAAGCCCGGCTGGAGGCACCACAGCCCCTCCCCTGGTCACACCCCTGACCCCCGGGACCCCCATCCTGTCCCCAGGTGCCATGGGGGGTTCTTTGTTGGTCATAGTGTGGTTGGTTCCCCACAGAGCTGCACCCTTGGACATCCAGGGGCTCTTTAGGGGAGCATCTTGTCCCTCTTTGGGTGACTGGACAGAGGTGTCCCCCTAGGAGATGTCCTGGAGCAGGAGGTGGCTGCAGGGAAGTGCTGCATCCCTGGACACCCCGAAAATGGGTGTGGGGGAGGCTGTATACCAGTTCCACCAGCAGCTCCTGCAGGTCAAGGTTACTGGGAGCACATGAAGGGCACTGGGGGGCCGTGCATATGGAGTGAAGGAGTTTCTCTAGTCTGCTTGGAAACGCAAAACTCCAACAGGGATGACAGGACCGGGTCCTGGTGGGACAGAGATGGGGATCTCGTGGGAGCTGAGCTGTTTCATGTCTTGCGCAAACTCCTTTCCTTCAGATTTCCCAGGTTGTGTCGGTGCCTGGAGGGGTCTGGCCATGGCATGGAGTGGGTGGTGGTTCTTCTGCAGCCTCTGAGACCAGTGGGACCGGGGAAGGGGCTGGGGCGTGTCCCTGGGTGTGTTTGGGGGTGCCAAGGCTGCACTGGGGAGGGCGGCTCTGCTTGACAAGGTTGGAAAATGGGAGTGAGCATTGGGTGTCCAGATGTGCCCAGTGGGCAGTTCCCAAGTCCTCATGTCCCCTGGCCTTGCCTTCCTGCACTCCACGTGAACTGGCTCTGGGTTGGATCCCATTTGGTTTAGGCCATTTGAAGGTCTCCTGTGGTTCAGGGCATCCCAGCTAAAACCAAGCACATGCTGTCTCCAGCTGGTGGGGTGTCCCTGGCATCAGCTGCATTGGCTGCAGGAGAGCATCCAACCCCCATTTTGGGGCTCTAAGTCTCCATTTAGACCCTTGAGGACAGATTGTATCCCTCAGAATTTGGTGGCTTGGGTTCCCTGGGTTGCAAAACCATCACCTCTCCTTGAGCTCTGAGATGAGAAAAACCAAGTCCACTCTGGGAAAGGGGAGAAAACACAGACTTGAGGGAGATTGGCTTGATGTCCAGGGTGGGGTTTTTCTCCTAATACTCAGACTAATTTTGGAGGGCCTTGTGGTGGCAGGGGGAGGCTGAGCAGAGCTTGCTCCCTCCGGGTGGTGTCTCCAGCAGCCCTGTTGCTGGCTGGAGCTTCCCTGGGAGCCTCCACTTTGCACCTATTTACATGGCTGCCTCGCTTTATGGTGGTTTATGTCATTATATAAATATTGTCAATTGCTATAAAACAAGGCAAAACCACTGGAAAATGTCATAAAATAGATGTTTCTAATAGAAATTTCCTAAAAGGAAAAATATCAGGGAGGTTTTGCTTTTCATAGCGACTAATGTTTGCTTCTCCTCCAGGTACCCGGCCTGCCCTCCCTGTCTTTCCTGTCTCCCTGGATGAGGTGAACTCGGATATCCCCATTCCTCATGGGCTGGGGTGGCAGGGGAGCTGCCTGGCATGGGGGTGCAATGGCTGGGTGACAGCTCAGCAGCCAGTCCTGCCCTCAGGATGCAGGTTGGGGGTGAGGCAGCCCCCACCTTGCTTAGTGTGTTTGTGATTTGGAATTGGGAAATTCCAATTTGGGGGTTTCACCCCCAGCAGAAGGAGGAGAACAGTTTGGGGAGCTCCAGGTGGGTCACACCTTGTTCATCCAGTCCCTTCCCACGGGCAGGTCTCTGCCCTGCACGGGCTCTACCTCAGCCAAGCCTTAGAGCTCTACACTGGCCCCACAGGGACAGTCCCTGGCACTCGCTGTCCCACCTCCTTTGTCTCCAAGGAGGTGGCCACCTTGTGCAGGGTGTGAGCTCCAGAGGGAGTGAGGGCAGAGCTGGTGTGGGTTTGGGAGAGCTGCCTGAGTTGGGGAGTGAAACCAGTGGCCAGCCAGGACCTGGGTGTCATCTGCACAGATTTTCTGTCATCTGAGGGTTCATGGTCTGCTGACAGCGCCAGAGAGGACCGAGCCCATGAAGGAGATCTCAGGGGTGGCCGCAGTGGAGACTCAGGGATCTTCTGGAGCACTTCTGGGGACTGGATGCCAGGTTTTAGCCAAGTCTGAGGGTTTCCTTGGGGAACCTGGTTATTAACTGCTTGACTGTGAATCAGTGGCTGGGAGGGCACCCTGTGGGCTCATGTTCCTTCAGCATGCTGGGGACAGCACTCCTCAGGGCGGGGGGGCTGGAGCGAGGAGTCACTCCCCGAGTTATGCACGTGGGGAAGTTGCCCACCAAGGAGGTCCCCTCTTGGCTGTGCCTAAACTGGGCTCAGAGCATCATCACGGCTGGACACCTCGGCCTCCCCAGGGGCCGCACAGTGGGCGGTGGTTCCGGCTCTGGGGTTCCAAAGTCTTCAGATAACCCGTCAGTCGATCTCGGATCTGTCCTCGGCGAAAAGTCTCCATTTAGTTTCCTCTACAAAAACTGTCTCGGTCAACCTAAGCTGCGAATACGCGTTTTGGGGATGGGGAGTTAATTTCCAGCATTGCTGTTGATTAGTTTCTTACAGGTTTGATGTTCCCATGCCGTGCTTTGGAAACAGCAGATGTTAGCAGCTGGAAGGCAGTTTGGTGTCTCTGAGTTCTTCGGCAGTGGGGAGGCAGGAAGAAGCCTCGGCGGGGCGGGCACTGGGTGCCGCACCCACACTCCTCTCGGTCCGTGTCCACGTGCATGATTGTTTTTGTTGGCTTTCGGTTTGTTTTCCCCCGGAACACGAGGTGCAGTCCCGACAGCCCCATGGCCGCCATCCCCCCTCCCGTCCCCCCCAGCCCGCCCCGGCGGCGCGGCCCCGTCGCCGGTCCCTGCCCGCCCCAGCTCTACACAAAGCAGCATGCACAGTCAGTCTCTCCCTCCCGCGCCCTCCGTGGCCTTCTCCTCCTTTTAGGCTTTCTTACACTTCCCCTTCTTCTCCCGCTGCTGGAACTTCCTGAGCCGCCGGGCCCACGTATCCCGCCACTGGATCACCAGGCTGGTTTTGTCTGCAATGATGCCGCTCTGGTCGGGAGAGTCCTCGTTGTTGCCCAGCAGCAAATACTTCTTCATGGGCTTGATTTTGGGGCACTTGCACGCTATGTCCTTGGAGTGGATCCACAGGGTCTGGTCTCCGCGCCGTATCCGGTTGCTCCCTTGTTTGTAGACGGAGATGATGTTGACCGTGAACTTCCACCAGTCGGCATTTTTTTCCGCTTTCAGGATGTGGATCTGGACAGCTGGAAAAAAAACAACACACGAGGCAAGAGGGGAAAGAAAAGATGTTACCGTTTGAGCTGGCAAGAAGAAAATGAATTTCAAGTCTTGCCTAACGGGCTGTATGAGGAAGAGGGGGTTTGTCTCCGGAGCCCAGGCTGGGGGTGGCCACAGACAAGGGTGGTGGGTGCCCCAAAACTGATTCTATCCCCAGGCCACCCACCATGAGCAAGAGCAGCCAGTTCTGGCATCTGAGGGTCTCAGCAAAGACTCTAAGACCACCACAGATTTGGGAGATGCTCTCCAGCTCTGCTGCCACACACAGCCCTTGGGCCCCAGGGAGCATGGACGTGGTAACCCAAGGCCCGTGGGGGCTGTAACAGCAAGAACCACGGCACTCCTTGTGCTGGGAGCCCTGGGAATGACACAGGGCTACCCACAGCAGTGGCAGGGGGCATCCCTGCTCATCCTCCCTTTGTGTCCTAGGGAGGACCAGCATCTCCCAGGACGTGGTTGGAAAACAAGCACAGACAGTGCAGTTCCCAGGGCTGTTGGTGCAGCAACATCCGTCCTGTGAACTCTTAAAGTGATCAGAAAAAACAGGTAGATTTGTGTACACTGGACCTGTCTTCTCCCTTGAAGCCACAAGCACAGAATTACCAAACCCTGGGACAGCTGGTGCCTCCAGCCTCAGTGGTGGCCTGAGCACAGGACACAGCCTCATGCATGAGGTGTTGAGGGGGGCAGGACAGGGAACTGCCAGTTCCCAAACAGTGCCAAAGCCCCAGGCTGTGTCCTAGGACCTGGGAGGAATATTCTTTCCAATCCACATGTCCAGAGAACAGTTCATGCTTCAGCCAGAGGATGTGTTTCTGCAGGGACCCTCCAGCCCCTCTGCTCTCCCTTCCTCACTGGGTGGGAAACTTGGTGCTTCTGCACCAGGACCCTCAGGCAGCCCCAGGTTTTAAGAGAAGATGAGCCCCAGTCTGGAGCAAAACACTGGGACTGGTCCTTATCTCCAAGCATTTGGAATCTGGAGGTAGGAAAGACCTGTGTGGGGCTCCAGCACATCTGCTCAGGGGCAGCGCAAGGAGGGAGCTCCTCATGAGACCCTGGCCTGGGAGCAGGACACTGAGCAGGTTCAGACCCATGGATGGACTTGTGTCTGATGTTTTCCAGGAGATGTTCCTGAGCCACAGTTGTCCATGTCCAGAGTTGCTGTGGTAGAAGCCATCGCTGGTAAAAGCACAGAAGAAGGACTGAGGGTGGGGCTCAGTGATCATAAGGAGAGGTCAGTGGCAGTGTCCAACTTTACTCTGGCAGTCACTGGAGCATCTCTGCAGGTGCTGAATAGCAGCACTGGGCTTTGAGGGCATCCCTTAGTGTGCAGCAGCCTGGCAGAGAACCAGGAGATCACACACTGCCAAAGCAAGACTGACATGGGAGCACAACCGTGATCCATAAGCAAGATGATGATGTTTTCCAAGCCTGTGGCTGATGCTGTGTAACCTGCCCTGTTGCCATATGGGCTGAGCAAGCCTGGTGAGGGCTCAGCCCTCCAGCACTGCACCTCTTGCCAGACTTCTGCCAGCCTTCCTTCTCCTCTTCCTCCTCCTCCTTGGACACCCCACCCATGCTGAATCACATCCATGTCTCCTGGCCACCCCTAGAGGTGCTGCTGTGCCCTCCTCAGGTGACATCCTTGGGTTTAAACCAAAGGGAAGGAAAGAGACCCACAGCACGAGGAGGAGGAGGAGATACAAGCCTGGAGGCAGCTCCTGCTGCACCCGTGGGCTTCCTCCTGTCAGCACTTCCTCACAGTGCAGGGGTGGCAGATGAGGATGGGAGCTGCATCCTCCAGGGAGTCTGAACCCATTCCTGCTCACTAAAACCCAGCTTCCAGGAAAATATCCTCACCAGGCAGTGACTACCCAGCCCTCCTAGGGTTGCTGACTGTTGCTGACTGTCCCCAGCAGCAGAGACAGAGGGAAAATCCCGGGTGGTGACGCCAGCCCTGGCTGGGAGAGCAGGCAGGGGCTCTGTGCAGGCGGCTGCAGCCCAGCTATAAAGTGCTTTCTGACTAAATCTTTGAGCTTTTCCCTTTTTCCCACTCTTCCCTTATGCCCTGGGAGCTATAACCCCCTGCCCATCCACCTGCCTGTCTCAGCTGTCTGGCCAGGCCCAAGCAGGGCCAATCCTGCTTCTATAAATTAACAGCAGGAGAAGAAACTCCCCCCAAAAAAACAGGCAAAGCTCTCTCATTTGCCTTTTAACAACCCAATTTCCCCCCACTGGGTTAGAGATGGAGGAGGATCACCCCCTCTATAAAAACACACTATGCCAACTGATCCCAGGCTCTGGGAGGAAGCAGAGCTCTGCAGCCCCAGCACGGCTTTTTAACATGTTGCAAAATATATGGGGTATTTTTTTTTTTTTTTTGTCAGAGCATGTCATGGAGGCCAGATGCTTTCATTATAAAAAAAAGAAATATAAGAAAAAAAAAAGAAAAATAAAGGAAAAAAAAACAACCCTAAGCTCTGACCGTGTATTTCCCCGTCTGGTGTGAAGGTAACAAAATGTGCAGATTAGCCAATTTTTATTTTTTGGAAACAAATCTTTCCAAAAAGGCTTAAACCTTTGACCTGCCTTGGGTCCACACTGACAAAATGGAGAAAATGAATGAGAAGGAACCGGAGAGAGGTGGTTACAGGAAACTCCGCTCTAAAACACACAGTCTGTAGTTTTTTTTGATGTCAAGGCCCCCGTCTCTTATTTTTTTCCCCTTTTATTAATGAAGTGGAAGGAGTGAAAGCTTTGAGGAAGGCTTGGCTGGCGTGGCTGCAGCTGCCTCCCCTGACAGCCCGTTTTCTGCCCATAACTTCACATCCAGGACAGGCAGTTCCCCCCAGCCTGGTTTGGGAGGTTTCAGGTTCAGCAGTGCCTTGCCTGGGTGTTTCAGTGGTGCAGTGGGACCAGCTCCTCCAGCGTCTCCCAAGGGACACACAAGACATGCAGAGATACAGGAAGGTGCCAAGAGGGTATTTTGAAGCACCTAAGCTGCCTCCCCTGAGTGAATCGCCAGGGATTTAGACTCTTCATTCTCATGCAAGGGAAGGTTTCAGCCCCTTCATGATTTGGAGGGGGCTCAGCCGTGTCCCCTCACCCCCCAAAGCTGCTTTTGGTGCTTGGTGTTGTCCTTCCCCTGCCATTTCCCAGGGCAAAGCTTGGCTTTGTCTGTGCTGTGGTGAAGTGCTCTCACACTGAACCCCTGTTACCAAGACTGTCCCTGTCACCACATCCCTGGAAAAACATCCCTGAAAGCATCCATGGGGCAGCCAGATGAAAGGATGTAATAGGGGATGATGGTTATTCACCAGTGGGGAGGTGGTGCTCCCCTGGCTATGATCCCCCAGGACTGGGTGGTGACCTGGAGCAGGAGCACAAAATGAAACTGCAGCTTTCACAGTGCTGCTGCTCCAGCTGGGGCTGCTGACACTGGTTTGCAGTGAGGATGGGCCCCAGTCCAGGTCCCAAGCCTGGCAGAGCCTTGGGGCTGCCTGTGGCTTGTCCCTGAGCTTTGCAAACAGTGGGGAGCTGAGCCCTGCAGGCAATCTGGGGCTGCTGCACCCCAGACACCCCCACAGCTCCAGGGGTTTGTCTCCAGGCTCACCATTCTGCCCCCAGTCAGCAACGGGCACTGAGCCCCATTAACCACATCCCACCTGATGCTCCTGCCCCACAAATCCTGCCTGGATGGTGCCCTTAAAAGTCTAACTACGTTATGCTGCTTTGGAAGAAAAAGGTGGCCAAGTGGTCCCTGGGCTGTGGGAGGGGATGGAGTGTCTCTGGTCCCCTCCTGCATTCCCTGGAGCTCAGCTCAGGGGCTCAGGATGCTGCCTGGCTCCTGGAGGCTTGGCAGGGAGCCTCCAGCCACAAGAAAGACCCAAAGGCTGGATGCTGGAGCTGAAAGCAGAAGGGTGGATGGCTCGATGTTAATAAAAACAAAACCCAACCCAAACCCTCCAAACAACATGCCTGAGGGCAGCTGTGTAAGGCTTAAAGCAAAGCAGCTCCTCGCAGCATTCAGAGACCATGAGTCAGGGGCCCGAAAATCCTGGGGTTGCCACGAAAAGAGCGAGGCTGGGCAAAAATTAATTATTTCATTTTTCAGGTTTACCTTTGGGGTTTTTGATAAATCTCCTGCTTTCGAAGTTTCCCCTGCCAAGGCTGACCCAGGGCAGGGCTAAACCTGTGCATTCTGGTGTGGATACACAGAATTTCATGCACATCCTGTGCACTGACCTGTCTGTGGGAGCTGGAGCTCTGGGGAGCTTCCAGAGACTGGGAGCATCGCTGTGCTGGGCCCTGGCAAAGATTCCACAGGCCTAGGGGGTGGCAGTGGGAGCAGAGCAGTTTGTTGGGACAACAACAGTGTCTTTAATATGGACTGATGGAAGCAGGTGTTTAATAAGGACTGATGGAAGTGTGTCCTTGGGGGTTCAGGTGCCCCAGCCTGACGTGCGGCTTTCCAAAGGCTTGGCTTCCATCTCACTGCACAAGCAGAGTGGAGCCCATGTGGATTTTATTCCAACCCAGCAGCTAAAGGTGACCCCGACGCCATCTGGGTTTGGGAATGTAAAGGGCTGGCTCCTCGCTGGAGCAAAGAGTTAAAATGGGATTTTTCTCCCCTTATTTTTTAATTTTTAATTTACTTGGCGGTGGCTTTGCCTCGCTCCAGTTGCCAATTTCCTACTGGTTTAATATTGGAGATTTATGACCCCTAATCCCGGCCGGCCTGGGTGTGCCCTGGCCAGGCACGGTCCCTCCCCTCCCTGCCCGGTTCACTCCCCCAGCACCTGCTTACAGGAGGGATTGCTCAGCTCTTCCCCGCTCCAGGAATGGGATTTCTCCACCTTCCTGGGCAGTGGAAGGGTCTGTGAGCACTGGGGACGGAGCTTCCCCCCCAGTGCCTTGTGTTTTCCTGTGGATTCAGGGGTTTTTCTCCCCCCTCCCTCTTTTCAAGCTGCCTTTTGAAAACACGTTTTGCTTTTTTCCAGCAGCCCCTGCCAAGCTCCTCTCGACAAAGGGGGTGACTAAGTGAAGGCTCCACGAAAGGAAGGATTTTTTTTTTCCAAGAAAGGGCAAAGTGAGCAGATGATCTCACCTTTCAGATGAGGAGCCTGTTCCTCACCCCCATCCTCTCCCTGATGCTGGGCTGGGGGCACAGGACACGAGGGCAATGCCTGAGAGCAGAGTGCTGGTACCCAGCACAGCACTCTGGGATCATCTGTGCAGGATCAGGCCCTGGTACAGCACAGGGGGCTCAGAATCAAGGGGGGGAATGAGGTTTAAAAGCTCCAGGTTTCCTTTACCACAGCCACAACCACACAGAGAGTGGGGGCAAGCCCCAAAGGTCAGGATGAAAAGGCAGCACGCAAGTGAGTCAAGGATGCTCCCACATCACCTGGATCAGCATCACCTGCTCTAATCAAATAATCCCTTCTCCTTTTGGGCCACGGGAGAATCTCCAGCCTCAGTGGGTTCAGCAGGGTTCCCCTCTGCTCCCCCAGGCTAATTTAAGTGACCCCAACCCAATGAAACCCCTCCTCCAACTCCGGATTTCTGGGAGCTGGGTGACCCTGAGCTCCCCCACGCAGCCAAAATAAACCCAGAAGAAGCTTTTGTGCTTCTCTTCTTGCCTTTCCCCCTCTCCGAATCTCCTAGCCCGCCCTCCCCGTGTCCTGTTTCACTCCAAATATTTGCACCGAAACCCATCTCGCAGGGAAAAAGCCCAATTTAAAATAAAAAGGAAAAAAAAAAACAACACGCAAACCCAACAAAAACAAACAGATAAGAAAAATAAATAAGGGAAAATATCCCCTTTGAATGGCTGAATGAAGCGGGGAGCTAAAAAGCCCCATTGAGGAGCGCGGGCGGATGATAGCTCCTGATTGAGCCCGCGGGAGAAGTAACTCTGTTCAAGCTAATTAGGGCCTTTTAAGACATTCAGCGCAGCGATGGCAGCAGAACGGTGAGGAAAAGAGCCTCCTAATTGGCTTCCTGCTGGGGTGTCAGTCCCAAAGTCTTTATTATCCCTCCCTGCACCTTTTCATCCCTTTCTTCCCTCCCTCGCCCTGGTGAAAGCCTGGGCTGCCCCGGCACGGCATCGCTCGCCCTGCTGCCTCGCCAGGCTGGTTTGCCCCTGGAAAAGCAAATTTGCCGGGGCTGTGGGGCTGGTTGGGGCTGGTTGGGGCTGTTGGGGACCTCTCCAGATTCAGGAGGGCTCAGGAGGGAGCACCCCAGCTCCTGCACTGGCTCACCCAAACCAGCAAATGGTTTGGGCTCACTGGTGAAGCTGCAGAAGTGCTGCTGTGGGATAAAAGAGAAGAGAAGAGCTATTTCCATCTCCCCTAATTACTGCTCTGGGGGTATCTCTCCCCTTTACAGGGCTCCAGGGGTATCTCCTGCCCAGAAAAGCTCTTGAGCCCTTTTAAATCTCCCCGGAGTCTGTTGGAGCCCATGAGCCTCAAACAAAACCAAGTGTGAGCTTTCAGCTGAACCCCCAACACCCCCCTGGTGACACTGGACAAGCCAAGGAGCAAAACCACCCTAGGGCTGCCCCCCGAGCAAAGCCCAAGTGCTGCCACCACCGAAACCCCCCGACCCTCGCCCCAAGAGCGCAGGGAAAGGTGAAACTGCTTGGCTGCAAACCTGCTCTGAGGGGGATGCACTTGCCTTCCATTCTCCCAACTCGGATCATGACAGGTCCAAGTTTCCCACAGTCAAGCAGCAGTCAAGCAGCTGCTTTCTCCCCTCTTCAGAGGGCGAATGTTCCAGTGTGAGCTTGGCTCTCAAGACACGCTGGAGAAGCCAGGTGGGAGAATGGAGGGATGCAGGTCCACATGTGGGAAATGTGTGTGTAGCTTGTCAGCCCGCAGAGAATTCACCCACAGGGAAACCCCACGGCTTTGGTGGCCTGGGGCTCAGCCCTGCTCCCCTCCTTAATAACCCCATATATAACCTTAATAAACCTTCTAGCAGTGACTTTCCCATGTGCCATTAAACCCTTTTATCCAAGGGAAAAGGCATTCCTTGGACCTTTCCAATGTGTGATGAACCTCCAGCAGCTCCTACAAGAGACCTCAGCACAGCCTTGCTGGATGGGGACCACAACTGCACCCCAGCCCTGGCAGCTCGTCCAGTATGCCAAGGGATACTCTCTGCTCCACAACCATTTTGCCACTCAGATAAAGGAAGAATAAATGGGAATGCAAATAAAAGATTTGCCTCCAAGCCCTTTTTCCCTCCCCTGAGCTCACGGGGAAGTGTCAGATGCTCCAGTGTGGAGCATCCCTTGGCCAGCCCTGCTGGGAAGCGCCTTGTCCAGGGATGGGCTGTTAAATGGGAATTCGTTCTGCTCTTGCAAACACTTCCCAGGCATGCTGAGCTGCTACTGTGTGTTCAAAGGAGGGAGGGGGTATCTCCACTCCTGGATGTTTTCACGGGGATGGAATGGGATGGTTTTTCTTGATAGTTGGGTGGAAATATATATACACACAGAGAGACACATATATACAGACGAATATATTTATATGTATTAAATGTATATGTATTCCTCTACTGTAGAGGGAAGGGCTGATGCTAAACCCAGTCCTGCAGATCCTTGGAATTCCCTGGTTGTTCTCATGTGTGAAGGCTCAACTTTCAGCCAGGTTCACCTCTACAGTTCATGGAGGGGGGAAGATAATTTCCAGTCCCTCCATAAGTTTAGCTGCATTTCTAACCATCCCCTGGCACAGAGCATCTGGATTTAACCAGATTTTTGCAGGTGATTCCCATTCCTGACACTCAGCTCATCCCATGGCTGGCAAAGAAGGGGGGGATCCTCTGGGCAGGTGGGACAGAGCAGAGCCATCCCTCCCCACCTGCCACTGCGTGATGTCTGAGCCAAGGAGGAGAGAAGCTCCTCCCGGGGTCACCCTGCACATGTCCTGCATGGACCCACACTGGGAATGGAGCCACATTAAAAAAGAATCCCAGGAGCAGAGATCCAGGGATGTGCCCGCTCCAAGCCACTGCTCCAGGGCAGAGCTGTGGAAGGATTCTCAGGATCTTGGGCACCAGCAAGGATTCCACAGCATCCCTAACTTGTCCCAGGGCTGCACCACCTTGCAGGAATTAAAGGGGGGGTGGATTTGGGTGACAGGGAACTGCTTTCTGCTCATGCCCACGGCAAAGCACATTTTTGAAAGCTGCTGCACTTTATAGCACAGTGAGAGGGGACACAGTGTCATCGTAACCAAGAAGACACTGAGAACACCTGGAAAACATGAGTCTCCCTGCAGATGCTAAGACAACCCCCAGATCAGGGTCCATAGTGTCCTCATCCCAATTTCCCATGAAACACACTGCATCACTTCCTCCACCAAGCATCGCTGCCCAGGGCTTCCTCTCCAAACCCGGCAAAAATCATTCCCAAAATTGCACACACCCCAGCACTGGCAGAGCTGGGCTGCTCGTGGCTGTGGCTGGGACACAACCAGCAGCCTTTCCCTGGGCTGGGAGGGCCTGAGGACAGCGCAGAGGGGGATGTTCCTGCTCTGCATCCCTTTGCCACCTCTCATCCCTGGGAAGCAGCGCTGAGAGGGAGGACTCACCATAGTCTTTCTTACAGTACTTCTTCATGTTGATCTTCAGTTTCCCCTTGGAGGCTTTGCAGTATGAGTCACAATCTGCACGGAGAGAGGGGGAGGGCAAGAAAACATTAACAAAACAAATTAGCCTTAAAATGAATAAAGGGCTGGGGGAAGGGGGACGGCTCAAAGCTGCAGCCTGCCATGAATAAGCAGCGTGCCTGTGATATCCATCTGCCAGGCCCCGATTGGGTCGTCTAAGGGGGCATTCAGAAAACCCTTCCTTTCTAAAGAAAGCTGCTCACAAAGGAAACCATCCTCCCGCCCGCCTCCCCCAGCCCAGCTTCCCTGGGCCGCCTCTGTCTTCCTGGGAGACCCCGGGGGCCTCCCTTATTGTGCCACCCAGAGCTTTTGAGAGCCACACAAATTCCCCCTGTTCTCCAGCTCCCAACTGGAGCCTGCCCGGAGCCCACAGAGGCCCCATTGTCACCCCTAACCCGGACCAGTGTCAGCCTTTGGCATTCATTGCCGAGAGATTCGGGCTGGGGTCACCCTCCGACAATGCGGGTCAGAGAGGAAATTAGCAGCCCATGAAGCATTAGCAAAGCCTTTTGGTGTCCACTCTACTGAAGTGTGCAAATAAAATACCCCAGTAGGAACATTTCAGTTCTAATGGGCCCCCACTGCTGGGACACGCCGGCCATGCCCGGGCGGCGCAGGGGCTGGAGCGGCGGCCGGCGGGAGCGCTGGCACGGCCTCCTGGCAGTGCCACCAGGGCTGGAGCCGGGCCACGGGCCCGGGTGGCTGCAGGGATGCTGAGCCCTGCCCCGGGAGCTGCTGCTGCCCAGGGACCCGCTCCGGTGAGGGATGTGGGATGCGGCTGGACAGGCATCACGCGGTTGGTGCCCTCCAGCCACTGCCGGGACCCACAGCTGGAAGGAGATGTGCCAGCCCATGCCAGCTCCCAGAATCGGGGTGGGCTCATGAATGTGCTGCCCGTGCACATCTCATGTCTCCTCGGCACCCACAGGTGCTGGAGAGAGGCTCCCAACACACAGAATCCCCTTTTTTTTTGGAAAAAAGTCTGGTACAGTGACAGTTCTCAGACACCTCCACTCTCCCAACTGCCCATCATCCCTCCACAGCCACTGATGGAGCCCACTGAAGTGCCCCAGCAGGGCCCCAGGGCTCTGTGAGCAGTGGGGGATGCAGGGAGGGATGGGAATGCTGCTGGTATCCCATGGCACCATCCAGCTGCCCCTATCCTGCCCCAGCCCACGTGGGCAGGGCCAGACCTGAACACACTTGCCCAGGCAACACCCCCCACTCTCCAGGACCACAATAAGAAATGCTGGGGGAGAAGCTGTGCAGCATCTTCCCTGTCCCCCGTTAGCACAGCTGTGCCACGCTTCAGGGTGGCACATGCCACAGCCTCAGCAGGGCTTGAGGTCCCATTCCTTGTGTGTTGCAAAAGCCCTTGCAAGAAGCAGTTCCTTCTAAGGGATTCTGGCACTAAGCAGGCTGGGAGGGGAAACGGAGGCACAGAGCTTGGAAGTGGCTGCAGAGCCATAGCAGTGGCGATATTTCCTGGCCATAACTCTGTTTGCAGCTCTGCTGTGCACACAGGGGCCGTGGTAAGGAGCCAGCTTTGGGACAGGGCCATGGTGGAGGAGGTGATCTGCAGTGGTGAATGCTCAGAGCCAGCCCAGGCAAGGAGGGCAGACGTGGTGCACTGGGTGCTCTGCACCCTCTCAGCTCACCAGCCCCAGTACAGGAGGTGTCCCTGGAGTGGGAGGTGAGTTCAGAACCACGGGGAGCTTCGTCAGGTGGAGAGGAGATGCTCCAGGAGATCTCATGGACCCCAGATCCAGCTCTGCCAGATCCCTCTGGCAACAGAGCCAAAACCCAGCCTGAGCCAAGCAGCAGCTGATGAGTTTGAATAGAGGAACTAAAGAGAAGGAAACTCAAGGAGCTGGACACTCACACTTGCCATGATCATCAGGTACCAAAACCTCAGTACCAACACCTCTGATCCATGTGTGCCCCAGCCCCTCTCAACATGGCAATGAAGAGTCCCCCACCTCAGCACCATCCTCCTGCCCCTTCTCTGCCTGCTGCTCCTGCTCCTCAGGACAGCATCCACAGGAATACACAGCTTCCTCTTTCAGCATAGCCCAGCCAGGGCCAAAACCAAAAGCTATGATTTGAAGCGAGGCCCCTTCCTCCTCCCAGAGTCCCAGCTGAGGTCTCTGCTCAGCTACAGCCCAGCCAAAGCCCCTGAAAACCCAGGAGATGAGCTGATGGCTGAGGGTTTCCAGCCCCCTGAAAACCCAGGAGATGAGCTGATGGCTGAGGGTTTCCAGCCTCTGATTCTGTTTGCTTTTCTCATCTAACATGACTCTGAATGTCGAGTAAAACTTGAAATGCACTGAGAAAGGAGTGGATATTCCATAGAGACTGCAGTTCAGATGATGGAGATCTTCTAGCAAAGTCCCAGCCATGCCTACGTGGCAGGATGCCACCGTGCAGTGGGACGTGACTGCCTGGTGTCCCTGAGCTCAGGGAACAGAAATATTCCTGATGCAACACACTGGTAAGATGTTCCTGGCCATAAACCTTGCAGGAAAAGTCAATAAGGGAACTAAATGTGCATGCATTGACCCAACAGCCCAGAGAGGCTTCCCCTCAGCTGCTCAGTGGAGCAGGGGATGACAAGAGCCAGACAGGCCATCGCAGCTCCCACAGGTTTCTGGCACCATTCTGCTCAACTGTTGATGTCTCAGGCCACCAACGTGGTTATGATAAACGTGGTGATGGTTCTCCCCTGGCACAGAAATCCTGGAGCTCTGTGGATATTCACTGCTGCTGTTACACCCCAGCCCCTGGGCAGCAGCTGCTCTGCTACAAAGGGGCACAAGGGCAGGTGGAGAGGGAGCAGCTGAGCAGGGACAAGCCTGGGAGCTCTGGCTGCACATCCCTCCTGTCCTGGCCAAGTCAGACAGATGCTGGCAGGCAGCTGGCTCTGAGCACTAATGGGCGAGACAGCAGCTCCCACGTCTATGGCTCAGCCCCTGGATCTGCAGGGGGGTCTCCACCATCCAGGCTGACAGAGCCCACCTGGAGCAGATCTTCCTTCAGCCCAAGTGCACTGCTTTGGGATCCACCCAAAGAAACAGCAACGAGATAGAAACCATTGCTCTGCACTTCAATCCAGACCACTGACAAGAACAACCCCAAGTCACCTCAGCAACCTTTCCCCACATCCCTGAGATTCCCAGTCCTTGCACCACTGGCATGACAATTCCACATTGCCTGAGATTACAGACCTGCTGGAAACCCATCCTGGTGCTGTTTCCCAGACAGGGAGCCTGTGGGGTGATTGGGCACCATCCAGCTACCCCACCCACACCATAGGACAGCACCCCATCCCTACACCTCTGCTTGCTCCCAGGGCGAAAACCTGGAGCTCCAGACACCCACCTACAGCCAGGCCTGACACAACCCTGTCCCGCCTTGTCTTCTCTCTTTCCCCAGCCCCACGGCCTGTGCCAGAGCCTCAGCTGGTTTGAATTGAACTCGCTGTGGCCAGAGCCAGCTGGTGTAAATCACAGTGAATCACCAGATGCCAGGGCTGGTTTCCGTGGGTGGGGGATTTGCCCTGGTTCGTTTCCTTTGTCTCCGATGTGGAGAGCTCTCCTGCCTCCTGGGTGACTTGGAGGTCCTGTGGGGCCTCTTTGGGAGGGCAAGTGAGATTTCCCAGAGCCAAGCATTGAGCCAGTTTGGCTGGGAAGCACCGCTGTGTGCACTGGGTGATGCTGAGAGATCACTCTTGCTTAGGGAACGTGTGTGGAAGAGATGCTGCAGGATGTTATTTCAGTGCTGCCTAATGCCTGGGACAGCCCCTGCTCTCATCCACCAAGGGATGCTTCAGCATTTGGGCTCTGGGGAAGGTTTGCTGAGCTGCTGCTCCCTGATGGAAAGTGATAGTGGAGCTGGGGAAGGGATAGGAAGAAAGATCATCCAGCTGAAAGGGAAGGAGAGGATGGATGTGGAGCCCAGGGTGTTCTAATGCTGTTCCAGCGACTTGTGGGTGTGCACAGGAGGTACAAACCGTGTGACACTCTTGCAACATTTGTTCCCAAATGGTTCTGTTGCAAACCTGGAGTCCCAAGACCTGTTGCTTGGTTATTCCAGAGGCTCGCTGTCCTGCAGGTCCCTCTTGCCCCTCTCCAGGAGGCTGCAGAGGATCAGCCTGGGGTAACCTGCCCGTGGGAGGCGATGCCAGAGTCTGGCCAAAAGGTCAGGCTGAAGATTAAAGGAGCTGCCTGAAGAGGTGAAGCCTCTTTGGGGTGGGGAACAAGCTGGTACCTGAAGCAAGGGGTGGTCGGTGTCCAGGTCCTGTTCAGCCAGGTCTGTAGGTGGGCTGTGGGGGGCACCAGGAGGGGTGGATGGGGTCAGGCCCAGCTCTCTGCCCACTGTGCTGTACAAACATCCCCTGCACACGGGGGTGCAGAGCAAGGGTTGGTGCTCACCCTGCTGCTGTCCTGCCCTGCTCCTCCTCCAGGCAGAGCTGTCGTTTCAGCCTGCCTGGCCCTGGCAGGATCTGAGACCTCTCTGAGCCTCTCCTAGCCTTAATCTGACCCAGCCCCCCCGGCTACATCACCGCGGTGCAGGAGAAACCAAGCGCTGCTATCCAAGCACCCTCCTCCCCTGCTCCCGGCACTCTCCTGCCCGAGTTTGCTCAGCTGCACAAATATTTCAGAGCAAATCCCCGTCTCAGAGACTCGAACCCAAAGCACAACCAGACCTTAGAGCTTTTTGTTTTTTTCCTTTCCCCCCTCATCACCGCCTCCTGGCGCGGTGACATCCTGCTCCTCCCTGCCGGCTCCCCGAGGCCGGGAGCGCCCGGCCGCTTCCCCGCGGGAAAGCACAAACTTTCGGCGTTTCCCGGATAAACAGAGTGGGAGGGAAGCTGGGAAGAGGCGTTTGGCGCTACTTGCTCGCAGAGGGAGCAGGTGGCGGCGGCTGTTTCGTGTCCGTCGCAGCTTAGTAAAAAGTGTCAGCACAGCCTTCAGCAGCTTTGCAGCTCAGCCCATCCCCTTGATATAACTAATTCTCTGGCTGAGCAAAGAGTTTTCACAGCTAAACACCTTCTTTGTTTTGCTTATTTTTTTTTCTTTTTTTCTTTTTTTTTCTTATTTTATTTTATTTTAAATGTCTTCATTTTGGGGTTGGTTTGAGCAGGGCTGGAGCTGCTCCCCCAGGCCTGGGACCCCCGGGCTTTGCTAATGCACCACATCCCTCCCGGAGGCCGTTCGTGTAAGAGTTGGACTCTGTGATCCTTGTGGGTCGCTTCCAACCCGGAATATTGTGTGACTCTGAGTGCTGATGCTCCCAGGGTTGGGCAGGATGGGGGTGCTGAGTGTTGTTTCTGAAAAGACGCTGCACGAGGTGCCTCTTGCTGCGCTTGCAGTTCCAAAATGAGCTTTAAGCTGCTGCGAAAGCCACATGTCGGTAACGGAAATTAAAGGCCCCTTGATTCTGACATGATAGAACGATTAAAGCCACATTTCTTGGCCTGGGTACCTAACTCGAAATGCAGATATAAGGCTTAGATCCCCAAGGGGATTCAGATTTCTAATCCCAATTTATGCAGCTAAATTCCTATTGATTTCCCCCAGGTAGGGCCCTAAATGCCTTTGCGGGCTGCGATCCAAAGTGGAGGTGTTGTGGCTTAGAGGGGGAGCCCCAGCCTTGATGGTCTGACCTCAGCATTTCAGAGTGAAGGGCATTTTCCTGCCTTCTCTCCCAGGGGGCTGTGCTTCCTCCTGGGGCTCTGGAGGGGGGCCTGGGTGTCCCCATCTCCTGGTGTCACTGGGTGGGCTGTGCAACCAGACTGAGCCACTAAATGAAGGTACAGGGCCAGTCAGCAAATCCTGCATCCATGGTTTTATAACTGCAGAGAGCAGGACTGAAGAAATGCAGCAGGGCCTGCCTGGGGGTCCCAGATACCCCCAGAGTGGGCCAGTGCAGATCAGTGGGGCTGTTTTGACTTGCTGTAATGCAAGGGGAGCGTGGTGGTGAGCAGCTTTCATCTCTCTGCCCTTTTCTCTTCCTCCCCAGTCAGAAATCCCCGCACAGGGTTGGTGCATGAGCTCTTCCTTGTGACAGGGGAAACATGGCAGGAGCCAGGTCCCCACCAGCTCTGGGCAAATCTGTGCTTGGAAATGCCAGTGCAGAACAGCTAAAGCTCTCTGCAGGCATCTCCAAACCTGTGCTCCAGCTGTGCTGCTGCTTCTGGTGTTCTAACAGTTGGAGGGGGGGATCTGCCCCCACCTATGGGATGTGATTTATGTTTCTGTGCTGCAGAATCTGCCCAAGAAGGGGAGAAAGGTGTATTTTTTGTGAGCTCTGGTATCACAGCAATGCTGAAGATGGACCCAACGGATCCCTCCCTTCACCAGGAGTCAGGGAATCCCAGCTCTTGGCTGTGTCCATGCCCACATCCTGCAGCTGAGCCAGCACTGCTCTTAACCAAAGCCGTGGTGTGGTTCCATGAGCCTCTCCAGCAACCACAAAAATATTCCAGGTGCTCCAAAGAACTGCTGCAGCCTTAAATCCTGTGGGACACACAGGGCACCGTGTACAGCAGCCTACAGCTCCACTGTTCTGCAGAGCTTCCTGCTGCCCCTTCCCCACGGAACTGAGTGCTCCTCCGGGCTGTTCAGACTCTGGGGATAAATTTCCAGCCCTTCTTACAGGCAGCAATCCCACATCTTCAGCTTGTGGCTGGGGGCATGGAGAAACAGCACAGGGAGCAGAAGGGGTGTGGGGGGAGCCAGTGTTTGTTTGGGGAGGGCAGGGGCAGTAACATCGTGTCTCTGCCCTGTGGTTGAGCAGGGGCTCAGCTGGGTGCTCCAAGTGCTCAAACTGGGCATGAAAACATTTCTGGGAGCTATCTCAAGTCATCCCAAAGGCAGTTTAACTCCCAGGCAACATGGGATAAAATGCAATCCACAACTGCCCAGCACTGAGACAGGAGAGCATGACCCTGTGCCTGTAGCAGTTATGGCAGGGATGCCTTTGGCTCTTAGACCTCTGGAGATTTCCCCAGATGACCATGAAATCCTGTTTTGTTTCCCACAGCACTGAGGCTGCCCCTTGCTTCCATCCCAAAGAATTATTTTAACATCTCCTCCCTCAGCCTCAGTGAACGACTGTTAGAGTCATCTTGGAGAGTGTCAGCTCTGCTTGCTCCAAGCTTCTAGCTCTTGGCCTTTGCTGCCCACACATCCTGAGGGAGGGGATGCTCTGGAGTGGCCCTGTCCTTGTCCAGGGAATATGGATGGGATCACCCCTGTGGGACAAGCAGCAGGGACTGCAGTGTGTCTGGCTATCTACAGAATGGTCCCCAGGTTTGAAGCAGTCCCTATCTCAGCCTGTGGACAGGGATTCCAAGGGCCTGGATCTGCTCACAGAGGGTCTGTGCAAGTTCCTGGTGCACAGCAAGCCTTTGGTACAGCCTTGCATTTAACCACACAGCTGTGAGACTTTGCTGTCTGTCCCTAGTCACCCCCTGAGCTGGCCCAGGGCAGCCTTGGAGCAGCAGTCCAAGGAGCTGGCAGGGGTTTGTCCCATCAGCTGAGGCCCAGCCTTGGAGAGGGTCTGTGACCAGTCTGCAAAGGCAGAGGCACCTGCTTGGGCACCAGAGCATCTTCTGGCCTCCAAAGCAGGCTGAGGAGCACTTTGCACCAGCACACGAGTATGGGGGGCACTGAGGCCAACCCTGCCCTGTACTGATCACACCATGGCACTGAGCTGCACCAGCCCCAGTGGGGCAGGAGGAGTGGCAGGAATTATTTCCACTATTTTTTTATTTGTTTGGTTTGGTGCACTGCAGACTTAACCTTTCCCTGGGACCCTCCTGAAACCCCCAGAAACAGATACACAAAACCTTTCCTGCAGGACAGCTCCAGGACTCCCTGGGACCACCTGGCAGGAGCATCCTGAGCCCTGCCTGCAGTGGATCCTCAAGACAGCCTATTCTGAGGATCCCCGGGCAGAATCCAGGCTGCTCCGTGCCCAAACTGAGGACTTGCTGCCTGGTGCTGAGGGAGAAGCTGCCTGAACCCCCGGCTGGGCAGCCCCGCAGAGGGAGAGCCAGGACACAGCATCCCAGTGGATAACTGCCATTAACCTCTCCCTTGGAACAAGAAGGTGCAAATGAGCCCACATAGCCTCCTTTCTTCTGGCTGAGCAAGACTGATTGAAAAACAAATTGGCGCAAATAAAGCATGTAATTAGATTAAAGTCTCTCGCCTGGAGCGGACAGAGAGCGGCAGCGAGGGTTTCGTTTCGCAGAGCCCGCAGCCCCTTCTCACCTCCCCAGCACCCAGCGCGGCTTGGGGGCCCCTGGACACTCCAGCAGGACCCCCAGCACCCGCAGGATGCGGCCAGGGCTGCCCATGACCTCCGGGGAACTGCCCTTGCCAGGCCCCCCATGCTCAGCCACTCCAATTCCAGCCGTGCTCCAGGCATGGTTTGGGTGCCTTTGGTGCAGCCCCGGGAGCTCTGGTCACGGTGTTTAGGGGGAGAATCACTCCCAGACACCCCCCGAGCCCCACTGTGCCTCGGCGTGAGTTTGCTCCCTGCCTCCTGAGCTGCCTGCTGCCCGTTTGGGAACAGGAGAGAATGGCCTGAGTGATGTCTGGTGTTTTGGGACATGCCTGTCCACAGCTTCCATGGCCTCAACAGCATCCCAATTTTCCCAGGTAGAAAGGGAGCGAGTAGGAAGGCTATGGCTGCTGGTGACACAGTGGGGACAGTCCCACTGTGACCCACTGGAAAACAGTGCAAAGGAAACCACCACACCAACACCACACCCCCTCCTCTCCACCCTCCTCACTCTCTCCCAGGAGCACACGGGGCTGGCAGCACATTTTCTACCCCCTTCCCACAGGATCAAACCCAGCACTGAACCCCACGTGCGGGTGCCAGTCCTGACAGTGCTTCGTCCACACCCGGTGCTTCCCCACTCCAAACATCTCCCGAGCCGCTGACGAGCTCCAGGGGTGCTGCTCCCCCAGCTCCAGGGGTGCCCTGGGAAGCAGAACTGCCAAGAGCCGCTGACAACACGATTAAATACATTCCTAGGGAACCGTCTGTCCTCGGGAGCATCAGCCACCGCGAAAATTCACCGACAGCAGCTCCCGGCGGAGCGGAACCAGAACAGGGAAAATCACACTGCCCACTTTGAAACAGAGAGCTGGTGCTGGGGACAAGGGGAGGGGAATCAGCATCTGGAAATGTCCCGGGATGGGGAGAGAATCAGTTCGTTTCACTTCAGAATCATCATTATTAGACCCATTTTGCAGATGGGTCTGAGGTGACGCTGAGCTGGGCAGTCCTTGCTCCTGGCTTGGCTGCAGTGCTCAGGGCTCCTGGGCACTCAGGTACCCCCAGGGGCAGAAGGACAGTCCCTTAGGCAGCGTTCAGAGCTGGGAATGTGGGGATGGAGGGAGATTGGGATGGGCAGATATGGGATGGAGGATTGTGGAGATGAAGGGTTGCAGGGATGGAGGAATGGAAGGATATGGGGGATGAACAAACATGGGGATGGAAGAATGGAGAGAATTTGGGGTGGAGGGATGGAGGAATGAAGGGAGATGGAAATGAAGGGATGTGGGGATGGAGGAATGGAGGGATGTGGGGCTAAAGGGTTGCAGGGATGAAAGGATATGGGGATGAAAGAACAAGGAGATGGAGGACTGGAGGGATTTGGTGGTGGAGGGAATCAGGTGCAGGGATGTGGGGATTGAGGAATGGAGGCATTTGGGAGTGGAGGGGTGCAGGGATGGAGGAAGGAATGGATGTGGGGATATAGGAAGCCCTGCACTGGGGTGATAAGAGCACAGTGCAGTTGTGTGTGAAGCTTATCTGCATTTCGGCAGTTTTGAGGGGTCTGTTTTGGTTTCTTTCCCCCAGACTTTCTGAGATATTTTGAACTGGCCAGAAGTTTCCTCTCTGGAAGCCCCTCACCCCTATTGTGCTCACAGCCATTCACTGCAGATCACCATGAGAAACCTCTTTTCAGGAGGGAGCTGAACGCTGGGGCCGATCAATCAGTCAATCAATCATGCAGTCAATCCATCACCTCGCTTACAGCCCGAGACAGGCCAGAGAATACCCATGCAGGGCTGAATTCATTCCTCATTTGGCTGGGTACAAAGCTGGAGACCCCCAGACTGAGCCCAGATTTACACCAGGGTGACTGAGATGACAGTTTCTCCCCCCGACTGTGCCGCGGGCAGCTGGGCAGACCTTTATTCCCAGGCTGTGGGACGCGCCCGGCTCTCCACAGACAGGGCTGACACTCGCTGTTGGAGCTTCCTCGGAGTGCAGTGCTGTGGCTTTTCTCTCCACAAGGTCCCTCTGGCCATGGCCCATGCCATCCTCACCCAGAGGAGCAGGCAGGGCTGTGCCCTGGCAGCTCCCCCCAGCCCTTTGGGAAGGATGTGAGCAGTGCCAGGCCCTGTGCTCAGAGCCGGTGCTGCTGATCCCCTGCAGACCCTGTGAGTGCTGACACGAGTGGCAGCCCACACTGACACACTCCTGGTCACCAAACACCAGTGCTGGGGGATGGCTGAGGCAGGTCACTGCTTCCAATCCGGAGCAAAGCTAAGCCTGGCTGTGCTCCTGTCCCCGCTCGCTTTCCGAGCGAGCCTCGCACCCCTCGCAGATGTTGTGGAGGCAGCTGGCGGCTCACACGGCATTGACTCCTTGGTTCCAGCTGCTGCAGCTCCTTAAAGGGAGCTGTGGTACATTTAATCCTTTCCTACTGTCACTCTTGCCTTGAAGCTGTTGCCCCAGTGATGACCACGGTGTTTATGGGGCGGTGAGCAGGGGGACAGTGAGGCACAGCCTCTGCTTGGAGTGGAGCTGTGGAGCCAAAAAGGCACGTTCCCGTGGGGATGCAGGGGTACAAGCTAGCTAGGAGGCTGGGAATAAGCTCTCTGAGCCATGAAATTCAATCACAGCTCCTGTACCTGTGGTGGGAACAGGGGATTTATTTAACTCATCTTCTACCTGTGCCTGGTGAGGTTTTGCTGGGGAGACGCAGATGCTGGTGGCAGCAGACCCCAGGAACCCCTTTTTCCTCCATACCTACCTATGGAGACAGGCTGTGAGCCTCTGACCACCCTCTGAAATCTGCATTTTGCTCTTCTGCTGAGGGATGCAGGAGCCCATTCCTGCTGCTCACCCTCTGATTGTCCCAGGAGTGATGGTGTGTACCTGTAAGCAGGGGACTCTCAGAGCATGGCCTTGCATCACCTCAATTCATCTAGGCATGGGCAGGCAAAGATTAAAGCTTTTGACATTCAGCCAAAAGAGAAACAACCTTTTCTTAGGGCTTGAATACTCTGGCTACCTGCAAATGCTGCTGAAACAGGAGTTCCAGGTGATCAGGGAGGCCAATTTTCCCCATTCCTGGTTCTTGGGAGAGGATTCTGGCTAAATTTGGATATCAAGGCATGTACCCACCTCTTCAGTCTGGGAAAGCTGCAACTTGCACCCAAGCTGTGCACATTGGGGGAGCCCCAGGGGTCACCAAGATTGGGGCTTTCCCCCTTTTCTGCACTTGCTTCCAGCCTCTTCCTCACCAGCCAGGAACAAAAGGGCCCAAAGGACATTTGGAAAGTCCAGATCTGGTTTTGAAGCTGTAGAGGCTGATTTCCAGGGGGAAACCACAGGAAGCTGCATCAATCCCATCACCTGGTTTTATTTAAGCCCACTAGACAAAATCATCCACCTCATTCCCAAGCCAATCTGGAGTTGATTCAGATAAGACAATGGCTGAGTGGCAGGTTTGTAAACCTTTACCCCCCACTGTGATTTTTGTTTGCCCTTTCCCTGTGGGCCCTTCTGCATCTCTGAATGGGACCAGAGAAGGATGGGGTGGGTAGCACGAGCTCCTCTTGCCTCAAAAAGGCTGCAAAAGTGAGGAGCAGCCCCTCCTCATCCTCTCATCTCCTGGAATGGGAGAGCATGAATGCATTTCATCTAAACAGTTCAGTTTGGGGCTGTTTTCCCAAATTGATTAGGACCTCTGAGAGCTAAGCAGAGTGAGGCAGGACCTCCCATGTCAAAGCTGATGTTGTCCCACCCCTTGTACCAAGGGCAGGCTTGGCCCATGGTCTTCTGCAATGTGCCCCTCGTTGGTTTGGAGGGGAGTGATCCTCACTCAGCCCTCGGCCAGGGTGGTGCTTTCTGTCCCGTGGAGCTTCGAGCAAAGGAAATAAAGCAGCACCTCTCCCAGAACTGGCTGCATCCAAAAGCTCCCACTAATTACTTTCTCCATCTCTATAACCCCTTTGCTCCCACAGCATGGGAGCTCTGGCTTGCAGACACACTGATTTAAAGATTTGTTAAAAACCCCTCCAGAGTTCAGCAGAATTCTACAGGGTGGGGGCTGAGGGTTGCCAAGACACAGCACTGTCAGATGCTCCCCCTCAAGGGGACGGGATGAAATATGGAGGGTTCGAGCTCCTTGGACAAAACAGGGCTTAAAAAGTCCAATAAAATCACTGTGAGTAGAATTACGATGGGATGCTGGGCCCATCAGATTGCTCAGCGTGGCTCAGCTTTCATCAGGAAGCAGGACAAGTGGCTCCTGGTGAGATGGATTGGTCTTTGGTCACTCCTCTGGGCAGGGAGTGGGGAGGTACAGCCCTCCAGTGACACAGGGATCCAAGAGGTGCTAGCAAGTCATTGCTCATGGCTCGCAGACTGTCAGGATGCCCTCATGGATAACCTTTTCCCAGCCTCCAGCAAGGGTTCCTCTGCTGAAGAGAGGTGTCTCTAACCCTGCTGAGATGTTCTCAGTTAGTGGCTTTATGGCAACTCAGTTGGGCTTGGGCAGATCCCTAAATAACCCCTCTCCCCACAGCGAGGATGCAGAGCTGTGGGACTCACTCCTTCCCCAGTGGAGCTGTTTGCTCCCAGGGGCTGCAGGGGCCTCAGGACCAGGGGGTGCAGCCCTGCCATCAGCACCAGGGAGGGAAAGTCCCTCTGGAGAAAGGCTGGAAAACCCTGCAATCACCTCCCCAAAGCCTTGGTCTAAGGTGAGGGGCACCTCCGGACCGACCTGCCTCTGGTCCCTGCAGCCATCCCTGTTGGCACTCAGGGAGATGCAGGGCTGGCAGGGAGCACCTGGCTCTCCCCACTGCTTGCACAGGGACCTGCTCCTCATCCAAGTGTCCACATTTTGAGCATAAAATGGGCTGTGCAACCCCTTATCCTGCTCAAGGCTCCTTGTGCTGCAGGCTCTGTGCTTGTCCTGACCCTGCTGAGGGGCCAGGGGGGCACCAGCCCCAGCCCTGCCCAGCCCACCCCACGCAGTGCCTGGTGCTGTGGCCGTGACTCGCAGCCTGGGGCTGCTGCAGGTCCCACTGCCACAGCACAGCAGCTCAGGGCGGGCACTGACAAGGGCTGTGGCCAATCAAGGAGGCACATGGGGATTTGGGATGGCCAAATGCAGCTGCCCCAGTTGGCATTTGCCCGGGGCAGTGGGGCAGTTCATGGAAGGAGTTGTTTCTCTGCCGTGTTGGTATCTGCATGGAGCCCACAGGTGGCCAAGGTGGGGACATCCCCACACCAATCCCCTTACAGCCGGGACAAGATAGAGAGGCTAACAGGAGCTTGGGGAGGGGTTCTGTGTGGCTGAAAGAAGATGGTGAGCTGCACTATAACATATGATTAAGGTCCTGAGTATCTGGGGAAGAAGATTTCTCCTGATGGAGTTGGGTAACAGAGGCTGGTATTGCCAGGAAACAGTGTTGTAAGGAAGAGAAGACCTGCTCCTGCTTGGCTTCAGGTTAAGTGTGATGGTCCCTGTTCCTCACAACCCACCACCTTGCTTTGTATGGACTCCCCAGACAACACACCTCATGTTGGCACCCAATGCCTAAGGGCTGCTCAGCGGGGCTGGGCTGGAGGGAGGCTGCCTGGGGCAGCCCTTGGTGTGTCTTCAGGCTCCTTCCAGCCCTGCAGCTTGGAGGGAACGTTTTCAGAAGCACACAGGAGACAACAGGCACAACCCAAGGCTGGAAGATCATTCTTGCCCAGACCAGCCTGATACTGAAACGCAGAGTTGCTGCTTCTGCATTTACATGTAGCGAGACTTGCCCTTTAAATCAGTCCTACAGAACACCCCAGGATTTACCTTGACATGACACTGGAGACCTAAGACCTTGTCCCTTTGCTCCCTGGGTTCCCCACCCTGGGAGAGCTTCTGAACACACAGCAACACTCACAGCCTATGGGACGAGCCTCAGAGTTCAATTCAAGGTGACGTCCATCACTTTTAGTACAAACTCCTTAATTTATGAACCTGCCCACGCTGCTGAGGCAAAAGTAAACAGCCTTTACACCTCCTGTCCTTCACAGCTGTGGCACTGCTCAAATGCCCCAGGAACCTGCAGGCAATGGGACAAGTCACCCTTTCCCAGGACTCTCTGGATCCTGGTGTCATCCCCTGCTCAGACCCGGACATGAGAGACACTGTTGTAACACACACAGGTCACAGCAGCACCTGAGAGTGCCTGGCCCAAGGGATGCACAGATCTAGGAATATAACAGCAATGCTCCTATGCAGCAGTAAGCAATGATTAGGTATTTTTTCCCTTTTGGAGGATTTTTGGTTCTCCAGTCCTTCTCCACCAGAAAAAACTCCTTGGAACTGCTCTCTATGTTTTGAGAAGGTAACCACGAAACTTGATAATCAACTGGTGGTGGTTTCAAATCCTTACCTCTTTTCCATCAAGTGTTGGTTCCACACTGAATGGAACTACACATTGGGTTGTACCCTGTGTGCTAACAGATTTAGAACCTCTGGAAAAACCTCTCTCCACCTTCTCTACACTCCCACATGCTCCGAGGAACACCCGTCTCTCAGGATGCCCCACAGCTGTTTCCAGCACTCGGACACTTGGGCACAAAAGGGAACCACTTGTCCCAGTACAAACACCAGAATTTATGTATTTGATGCAATTTCATTCGAGGGAGGGCGTTGCTCAGAAGACTTTCAGCATCAGAATGCCTCAAAAGAAGAGAGAACGTACCTGCGGGCTCCTCTGTGCTGCTGGCGGCGGTGGTGGGGGGCGCGGCGGGGATCTCTGTGCAGGACAGTGAGGAGACAGGGATAGAGGGGAGATAAAAGAAAGAGGAATTATTCCAAATCCCAAAGAGCCTGGCCCCTGCACACACTGCATGTTCCCTCCCAAGCTGTGTCTACCAGCACGGAGGGTTTCCCAACGATGTCCTCCAGCAAGGAGCATTGCAAGAGCCCCAGAAAGCAGCGCAGCAGGACCATACCTACAGGGGAGTCAGGCCTCCCTAGAGAGTGTGGGAAAGGGGCTTTTTAACAAAATATTTTGGCTTGTGGCTGCAGGCTGCACTGTGCCCAGCCCCTGCAGGCAGTGGGAATGCTGCTGCCTCTCCCTGTCCCAGGCTTGTCCCTTCCATCTGCTGTCTTCACCCATGTCTGAGGCAGTGTGAGCACTCCCCTCCTGTGAGATATAGGGTGCAGATAAAGCACTGCATCTCTCTGCAGTGTCACCTCACATTTCTGGTGCTAATGCACTGGTCCCTGGTTTTGATTTGGGACCAGCTTTGCAGAGCAAAAACCACGTGATGTTTGGGATATCCATGCCCAAGCCTGGGTGTGTTTGTTGAAGTTGAAAGAATGGGCTGTGGATGGAGGGGTGGCCCCAGCTGTGCAGGATGCTCTCGTTTCCCAGAGCACATACACGGCTCTCATCACAGCCATCCTCCACACATTCAGGGCATGGTGATGCAATTTCTGTGCATTCCTGGTAATCCTGGTGGGGGAACTCCCTACCAGCCCAGTTTGAAAGTGGAACTTAGGCATGAGCTGGGAGACAGCATTTGCCTCCTTGTACTTGTTCTCTTGGGAACTCACCCAGCCATGAAGGCAGGGTTTGCTGGGGTCAGTCTGCACTGTGGTGACAGCAACTCATGGGGTGCAGCCCAATTAGCATTAGGTGATTTTTTCATGTCATTCCCCCTTGTGCAATTAAACACAGGCCTAGCCCATGTGAAAGACATGGGGCATAGTCAGGCAGCACACGGACAGCCAGCACAGCCATCCCAAAAGGCTGGATGGGTGCTCTTGCCTGCAGTGCAGACAGACCCTACTGGGGTCTTCTTCATTCCCCAGGAGTTGTTTTTTGCATGACTGTAAATCTCTGGGACAAGGAAAATATAAGCAGTGGTAAATCAGAGAGTAATTGTGCCCTTGCAGGCAAAGTGGCAGCCCCTTGTTAGTGGCAGTGAGCCTGTGCCAGTGGGAGAGCAGTGTGGGCAGGGATGGAGCCCTCCACGACACACGGACCAAGTATGTGTGAACTCCATCCCCTCCCACATGTAGGATACGCTGACTGACATTTTTCAAGGATGAAAATGTGCTGGCTTGGGTTTTTCTAGGATGAGGGAATTGTGAGTTGCTCATATCCTCACTGTAATTGCTTTAGTGTCCTTTGTGCAGATCCAGCTCCCAACAAATGCACATGGGCCTGACGGGCAGGCCAGAGCCTGGCTTGGAAAGCATTTTTAGCAGAAGCTTTGGCCCCTGGGCAAGGATGTTTTGCAGTGACACAGAAGTAAGTGGCTCCCATGGGTGCTGGGTGGTGGTCAGGTGGCAGGGCCAGGCAGGGCAGGCCTGCCAGGCTCACACCAGCCTTGAGCACGCGGGGTCAGGAGCTGCATGAGCACAGCCCGGCTCCAAACCCCTGGATGGGTCATGTTGAAATCCTGTGTCTGTCTTTATTTAGTGCAGCAAATCCCGAGGGAGCTGATGCAAGGAACAATTTACTCTCTGATTTGCCATGGCCCTGGGGAATGATTAATGATAAACCTTTGTGCATACTTGCTGCAGAGCAGACTGGAGCCACGACTGGAGATCTTGGGGAAACAAGCATCTGGTTTGAGCTCTTGCTGTCCCATTGCAACATGGGGAAAAACGAATCCCCAGTGACCAACACCCACCCAGAATGTATGTTTTCTTCAGCAGGAGAAGGTGGAGAAAGGGTATCTGCCCCATAATTTGGCAATGGCCATGCTGAGAGGGAGATGCTGTGAGGGAACACAGCAGGAGCAGCCTGTGGGTTCCCAGCAAAGATGTGACTCTTTCAACCTTTACTTTTCTTGTTGGGCCTTTCCCCCCTTTTAGCAGCGGGGAATCACCCTTGAGGGCAGCAGTACTTCCTTCCCAGCCCATTCCATCCCAGGCACACTAATTTTGAGCTTCCTTTCGTTAGGGTGGGGGGAGATGTCTCACAAGGTGCATGAGCCACTGAATGATCCAACAGCAGCAAACCCAGCAGGCAGCAGAGGAGCACTGGGCTAAAGCCCACCTTTCCTGGGCAGTGACAGCTCATCAGGGGCTGAGTGGGGATCTGGGTGTTTGCAGAGCAAATGCTGCAGTGGAGACACTTTGGGAGCTGTACCTGGTGCTCCCTGCTGTTGTTTTAAGAGCAGAGGAGGAGAGCAGCTTTGGGAAGGCAAATTAAAAAGCAAGCCCAAAGAAGCAAACGATAAAACAGCCCCTGTTTCTGGGAGGGTTGTGTGAGTGCAAGATCCCCTTTAGCAATCCAGGTGCTATCGCTGCCTTACTGTGATGGCAACTCCACCAAACCAGCAGCTCCTGTGATTTGAGCTCTGTGTCAGTGCAGCACAACCTGGTTTTGGAGAGAAAATCCTGTTTGTAGTGATCTGCTGTAGCATCCAGACCTGATGTGGTACCCAAAAATAAATGTGCTCTTGAGGCACCTTTGCTCCATGAAGCAAAACCAAATTACCATCAGACTGGTCTGTAACTGCACTCACATAAGCCACCCAATGAGGCAGATGAGCTGTTGGGAAGCTAGTGCTGCATTTTGGACTCTGTTCCCTCCTGTGGGCAGTGAGGATGGCAGGGCTACCCAGGCAGCTCCACCCCCCGAGCACTGCCCGCTGGGACATTTGTGATGGGCTTAAGCAGCCTCCCAGCACGAGCAGTGGCTCCTGCGGGTTTTTAAGGGTTAATATCTCTAATCTACAGACGTTGAAAGAGTGATCCACCTACTTATGCAGGGGGCGATGGGAGACCGGCTTTGCTGGTAGCCTTTGGCGCATCGGTTGCAGGTGATGCCGGTGACACCGTCCTTGCAGGGACACTGGCCCGTGGTTTGGTTACAGGTCTGGCCGGCGGCACCCACGGGATGGCAATCGCACTCTGTGGGGGGAACGCACAACAAGAGGGTCAGGGGAGAGCAGAGAGGGCGCAGGCGGCGTTGCGGAGCGATCCCGGCACGGCTCCACCTTCCCTGCCGCCGGCAAACATCCCACCCAGCCGGCGACCTGGAGCAGAGGGGGCATTGGGCGGAGGGCGTGTGGCGGCCCTTACTCGGACACAGAAGGAATGGCACCGGAGAGGGGACGGCCCTGCCACAGCCCATCCCGCTGCGGAGATGGAAGCGCAGCCAGGATGGCTCAGTTCCCGCACAGCCCTGGGGAGGCAGCGTGAGGACACCCACCCGCGGACACAGAATCACAGCGCATACCGAGTTGGAAGGGGCCAACAGGGATCATCGAGTCCAACTCTTAGCCCTGCACAGGCCCCATCCCCAGGAGTCACACCGTGTGCCTGAGAGTAAACACAACTGCCTTATCCATGAGTGCTGTGATCAGGAGTTTGCAGGACTGGAAGAGGAGGGGAGCAGGCAAAGCAGCACCCACTGCCCCCACCCCAGCAGCTTCAGACGCCCTCAGGCTCCCAGGAGCAGTGGCAGGACTGTAAGGAAGAGGGACAAAACCCAGGAGAGTTTTATCACCCCTTCAGCACGTGAGATCTCGGGCAGGGAGCGAGTTGCTTTCAGAGATGCTGGGAATTCATTTCACGTGCACTACAAGAAAAACCAAACCAGTCACCCTCCTCCTTTGAGTGCTTTAGCTCCAGCCCTTCCCTGCTGAGCAGCATCCCTGGCAGCTGGCACTGAGGGAGCAGGAAGGAAATGCCCTTGTGGGATGCAGGCAGGCTGGAGGACCTGCTGTTCCCGGCCAGATGGATGGAGGCTTGACAGCAGAGCCAGGCAGATGTGAAGGGTTTGGCAGGGGATGTAAATACTGCACTTGAAAACATTCACCATCTCATTTCCCACAGTGGGACTTACCGGCGCAGCTGTTTGGGTAAAAAAAAAAAAACAAAAACCAAAAAACAAAAAGAAAGAAAGAAAAAAGGCAAAAAGAAAAAAAAAAAGCCAAAATAAAAAAAAAAGGCATCAGGGCTTGTTATGATCGCTGCTCCAAAAGGATTACGGCCTCACACATTTGTTAACAGCCCTGATTTCTAAGAGCTGCAAGCACCGTGCCAGACTGTGGTCTGCCCCTGCTGAGCGGTGGCAGGGAGAGGCAGGAAAGCTTTCCTTTTCTTCTGCAGCATCCTCGGGAAGGAGCCAGCCAAATCCCCCCCAGGGGAGCGCTGATCCTGCTCTCCTTCTGCCCCTCAGGGGAGCTGCCTGCTAAAAAAGGGGGCTTGGGGGAAAACGTGCCCCACTGCCCAAAACCTGGAGGGGGCTGGTCTGAGGGTCAGGATCAGTACGAGTGTCTCCATGGGCTCCAGTGTCTTAAAACACCCCCAAATGCCTCAAACTGGGCTTACCACTCCCAAGAGGGTTTGTTGTGGACCCTGCAATGATTCTTGGTTTGTCTGGCAACCCTCTGGCTCTGAGACACCCTAAATCTGCCTGATTTGGGGACAGCAAATCACATCCCACATTTGTGTTGGTCGTCTAAGCTTTGGTGTTTGGCTGGAGCTTCCCTCCAACCCAACCCAGCACGATCCTGCTCCAGCTTCCCTGTACCAGCAGCTCCCAGTTTGACCCCCCTCCCAGCAGGGTTTGGATAGTGCCTCTGGCTTCCTTGCACTGGGATTTCCCCTTCTCCCTGTGTGGGACATCCCACCCCTGTGCAGCCCCTCCCAGAGCATCAGCAAACTGCTGCTACCCCTGATTCCACCAGTCCTGTATGGGAAGAGATGAAGCCTTGCCAAAACCTGATGTTTTTTCACATGGGAGGGGAAAAAAAGCCCTTCAATAAACCAACAAAGCTTTTGCTTCTTTCCTCCTCTTATCCTAACACTTCTGATTTGGTTTTTTTGGTTAAGTCCTGCTCCCTCCCCTGCTGTGAGCTGTCTCTGGGAAATAGCTGCTTGCAAACCTGCAAAGTTTGCTTTTCTAGACTTAATTTTGACTGGAAAAGTTTCGACATGAAATGAGTGTGGCTGGTGATGAGTTCAGAGAGCAGAGGGATGTTTAGGTGGGAAAACCTGCACGCTGCAGCCCCGGGGGATGGCTTTGATAATGATGGGGAGAGGAAACAAAAACACAGTAAGCGAAAGAGTGCAGAAGAGCCAGGACAGAAAAGAGTTAAAGAAGAGCAGAGAGGCAGGAGTTAATACAAAAATAAGCAAATCAGGGAAGGGTTACACAAGAAGAGGCAAAGGGCAGGAGGCTGGGGAGGAACATGCCTCATGTTTCAGGCGTCCCCTCTGGGGCTGCGCGCTGGTTTCAGGCATCGCCTGCAAACCCCCATCCTGTGAGTAATGCTCCCCAATGTGAACGGATTGCACCGACCTCAGTGGGACTGCTTGGACGAGAGAGGGAAAAGGAGGGAAAAAAGCCTTGGTGATGAGTAAGATTCACAGAATCAGGCTCTTGGAGGCTGGGCTGCAGTGCACAGAGCGCTCTTCTGGACACCACATAAATAAATAGCAATGCTGCTGCCTCCTTCCCTCGTGAGGTAATGCCTCAGTGCAGCTTGTCCAGAGCTGCTGGGTTATTTTTACAGCCCTATCTATCTGAGGTTGTCTCCTCTCTCCCCAGTCTGGGCTCCTGTGAGGGCTCTGCAGCATGAGTGTCACCTGTGTCCCTACGGGCATGTGTGACGTGCCCAAGGTCGTGGTCCAGGACCTCACCAGGACAAAGCCCTGGCTGATCTCTGACAGCTCATGCTGACACATGGTGGGGTAAATCCCCTCTGGGTGTAGGGATATGCTTTTGGTTGGGGCACAGGACCCTGCGTGTCTGTGACCACTGCCCTGGGCAGAGCACTCCGGCTCCTCCAACTCCTGACCCCAGTCTGACTTGTCTGTCTTCCAGCAAACTCTGAATCAGCAGCAGCTCAGCCCTCGTGGTGCAGGGAGGCAGGAGATGGTCTAGGCAGTGTCTGCAGATGTGCATTTGCTGTCCCTGTCCTAGAGAAACTGAACCAGCGCCAGCAATTAGGAGCAATTAAAGGTAATTTGCAGTTCCCTGGCCAGTGCAAACACTTGCAGCCAGCAATTACAGGCTCTTCTCCGTCCCCAGCCATGGAGTGGATGGGCTGCTGGTGCTTGCTGCTGATTTTTCAAGTACAGTTCAAATTCCTTTGGGCTGTAACCCCAAATTGAGGAAAGACTGCAGGAGAGTCGCAGTGGGGGTGTGATTGCTGCAAACACCCCTTTGCCGTCCCGTTCCTGATGGGCACCTTTGGACTCACAAAACGGCTTTTCAGGCCTGAAGTTCCCTGAGTGCAAAAATCTGTCCTTCAGCCACCACGATGCAGAGGGTCACAGCGCCCTGCACTTGGGCCCCAGGGCTGTGGAAACCTCACTGATCAGCAAAGGAGGGTGTCTGGGACATGGCTGGGATAATAAGGGGGATAACAGGTGATTTTTCTGCTGTATCCTCATGCCTTGCTTGAAAGGATCACCCCACAGAGGACGGTGCAAGAATGCAGTGAGATGGGAGAGGAGCAAAGAGGAATTGTGTTGGTGCAAGAACACAGGAGGTCTGCAGTCTGTTGGTCCACAGAGCACTGGGGGAAGGAAATAACCATCAGGATTTAGTTCTTTCAGAAAATCTTAAAGAAATATCTTTTTTTCCTGGCAGAAATGATCAGGAATTTCTAGGGAAAAATAAAATTTTTTGCTGCTTGAAAACATGGCCGTGGAGGAGGAAACAAGGAGCAGGAATCTTTGGTGAGGTTTTAACGGGCACTGATGGTAGCAGTGGGGGTGCCTCTGCCCATAAAAGCTGATTTTTCTTATAACTTAATCATGGAGTGGAAAGCAGGGAGCTAAAAGCATTTCTAGGTGACTCCCTGCAACTTGGCTAGTCCAGATGTGTTGGTCTTCTGCGAGACAGACCCAAAGTGGCCGAATGGATGAGGGGGTAGCAGCCAAAATCCGGTGCACAGAAGGCTGCATAATTGGAAGGAGGGAACAGGATGGCTCATACACACTGAAGGGTCTCAATTAACTGCAACCACTCCAGGAAAAGACCTAGGAGTCAATGAAACATCTGGCTGATTGCAACGGAGCTCAGAAGAGCCACAAGATGGGAGGCTGTGTTATGAAAGGGGTAGAGAGTGACAGTGAATGCAATATCATGGCACTGTAGAAATCAATAGCACGTCCTCAGCTGGGGAGCTGGAGTGAAAGGCAGGGAGAGGCACCCATCTGAGGACGGAAAAGATTAGGAATGCCTTGCCAAGAGACGGTGGAGGGGTGCCAAGTAACGCAGAGCGCCGAGAAGGTCAGACAGGTGCTCCTCTTCACTGGTCCTTAAAACACAGGGACAAAGGGACATTCAAGGCGTTTAAAAGGCAACCTTTTTTTCAGTGATAAAAGGAAATGCTTCTTTGCACTGCACGTAATTAACTCGTAGAACTCATGCTACGAGACACCATGGCAAGGGCCCAACAGGATTAGATAGGGGTATGAATGAGAACATCTGTAGTTACATTAGCTGGATTAATATATATACGGATATAAGCACTCCAAGATAGCTACTAACTGCCTGCAGTTAGGAGGAGATTTCCCCTGGGGCCAAGCTCTTGCAGAACTGGCTGTCTTGGAGTTTTATATCTCTGTCTGGAGCTTCCAAGACAAACCAGTATTATATGTGCAAACCTGCTGAGGCAGAGCATCACCCGCCCGAGCACGGGCAGGGACACATTTCTGTGCCTCACCTGAGGGTTTGGGGCTAAACAATACCTGCAAGCAAACCTTTAGGGCCTTTCATGGAAGGATGCAAAACGCCCTGGGAAAGTGGTTGAGCTTGCTGGGGTGTCTCTACCCCGCTGGAGGCTGACAAATAGCATGACAAAAGTGCAAATATTTTTCCTCCCCTGAATTTTGGTCGGAGGTATTTCCAGCTGCTAATCTTCCCACACACACGGGTGTTGAAAGGTAAACAGAGGGATAAATCTCCAGGCTTAGCTCTCCTCAAGTGTGACCTTTATTGAGAAGATACCTGAAAAGACCTGCATTTTTGGAGAATTAACATCTTCCTGTTTTCAGGGAAGCTGTGTCTTTGGGAGGCTTTCAGAATGACGAAGAATCTTTTTCACTGAGAAAAGGCCTGGATTTTACAAGGTGGGCAGATTTCCTCTTGTCACACTGGATCTGCCATGATTACACACCTTGTAGGGCTCCCAGATCCAACCGCCCAGAGTGTGACCTCTGCACTGAGCAGTGACCCAACAATGCATCAGAGTGGAAAAAAAACCCCTTAATTTGCAGTAGTCACTGATGAAGGTCCCTGTATCGAGAAATCACATTCAGTCTTAAGTATGAATTCAGGTCTCATATAGCCCAGATGCCTCAGGTGCACATTTATGTTTGCCCATGCTTTAAAATGCTTTTTCAGAGTCACAGCCAAAAATTGCTTCCCTTTGGTTGCTTTCCTTCTCTCCTCTGAAGACTTCAATGGGATTGGAAAATGTGGCTACAGAAAACTTCTGTTGGAAAAAAAAAATACACCAAACCCAGATTTCTTTCAACCTCCTTCTCTTTGATTCCAGCAGTATTTTAAACATCAAAATGTCAAAACGACTCCAGTTTGCCTGTTGCCTCAATAACACAACCTGATGCAGTAACCATATCTCAGCCTTATGCTTTAGTATTTAGAGGTGTGATTTCCATATTATTACTTAAATGAGCTTTTTTGTTGTTGTTGCAGAGTTATTTTTTCCTGCTCCACTGTCTTTAATAACTCGGATGCTGAGATCCTGGTTCCTCTGGTTGTATCTGCCCAGGGAATGCAAGGTGTGAGAACTCCATAGGTGTGTCCAGCTCTCCCATTGGATCCATAATCCATCCCAGAGATGACCCCTTGAAGCTGTTGCAAAGTCCTGACCTGGGCAGGCTATTCTAGGAGGTTTGCTTTGGCTCCTGACTTTGGGGAATCGATTCAAAACAAGTAGCTCTCCTTCCTCTGGAGATTGTCCCAGTTATTTGTCCATGGATGAGGAAAGCCTGGTCTGATCCCTGTGCACCTGAGCGCTGCTGGCTCTGAGGACAGCACCCTGTGGGGATGGGTGAGACCCCAGCCACTGGCACAGCATGTCCACCACGAGCAGCACATCCTGCAAATCCCACAGATTTATGTCATGGGGAAGAGAAACTGTGGTATTTATGTGCACCCACCCAGTCTGGCCCCAGCTAGTTTGCTTAACCAGAAGCAGAGGTTGAAATGCCTCTGTGTTAACCCTGAATGCTAATAATGACTTTAAACATTAACTATTAACAGCTTTGCGAGGAGATCGTCGGCTTGTCTGCGATATTGTGAACTGGATTTAGCTCTCCAAAGGATCATGTTCATGCACAATGTCCCTCAGCACATTCTCTTGGAGATTTAAAGGTTTCTTGCCAGCAGAACATGAATTCCTCCTTTTATTGGGCAGAGCCAAATAATCTCTTGGTGTTTCACAGCGTCCCTCCTCCTGCGCCGCTTCTCAGGGCTCTCCCATTTCTTCCTCCTGAGCTGGCACTCGGGGAAGCCAAGGGCTCTGGCGCCCTGCAGTTTGGGCCAAATTTCACAGATTAGACCTTGTCTTTGTCTTCTCCATAACAAGGAACAGACGGGCCCACAAAGCCTCCACTGAGCAGGAGTCGCCGCTAATCCGGAGGGGGCTTTGAACCACGGCAATAAATCCACTTTTTGGGCAGGCGCACTCTGGGCAGGCGTTAGAGATACAGACAATAAGACAATTATGGCAGCACTTTCCAAAATGCTCGAAAATTCCCGTGTTAAAAAAAAGGTGGCTAGAAATTCCCCCTGTCGTCTGGGAGCTTCGTCTTTTGGGTGATTCTCAGCCAGGGATGCTGAGGCACCCCGGGGATGAAGCACCGGGGCTTGCTTCTCCCTGCTTTGCTGTGGCAGGGCTTGGGTTTTGTCATGGAGGATGTTATCCCTTTTGTTTTTCCATCAAAAGATGTCAAGTCTGCTCTAAGACCTGCAGAGCAAGCTCTGGCCAGGCAAGAGCAGCTTAGTGGGGCACATGACTCTAAAGCAAAATACGGCTCATCCTGCTTTCATGGCAGACACGGCAGGAGAAAGAGTGTGTTGGAAAATGCTAATTCTGAGGGGGAGAAAAAAAAAAAAAGGCAAACTTTTTCTCCTGATGCGTTTTTAGCCTGGCTCCTGAGGAAATGAAGTTCCTGCAAGTGTATTCTCCCACTTCACAATATTTCAATCAAATCTAGCAGTGGAGAAAAGTTTCAGAGATAATGAGGTTGCCACAAGCCTCAGGAAAAAAAGGCAGTGGAGAAGAAACTCCAGAAAGAGCTCTGCAGAGGGGGATCCCTTCAGTGTGCACAGCCCTTGTGGGACACTAAAGTATCCACAGTGGGGAGAGCCCCCAACACCCCATGTGCAGGGGAAAATTGCAGTGAGAGCTCTCAGGGCACAAATCCCAGTCACTAATTCGTGATGCTCCGAGAAGCCTATGTTTAAGTGGAAAATAAATCCTTTTCTACCAAAAAAAAAAAAGGCCTTTTCGTTTGAGTATGCTGAAAACCAGAGTGTGTGGATAAGCAGGACAGAGCTCTCAGGATCTGAAAGCCTGGAGGACTTTCCACTCTGGAGACCTGGTCTGAAGCAGGAAATTGTCTCAAAACACTTACAGGGAAAGCAAATTATTCCTTGTCTTTCCTCTGTCTTGGAGATACACAGAGGTCTGCAAATGAATTTAGCAACTTTTGTTCATAGTCTGAGACTTATCATAGAGAACTGGGGTTTAGTCTGGTTTTATTTCTTAATTAGGGTGCAAATTCCCCTCTATTGTGTCACACGCCACCACTTCTGAAAAACCACACTCCAAACCTGCCTCCAGGATTGCTTCTGGATGTATCTCTGCTGGAAAACCAAACCCATGCCACAGTTTTGAAGGTGGTTGGCCCCCAGTTTAGCCAATAAAACTCTTCTTGGGCACCAGCATTGCCAGGATGTGATTTTTCAGGAATGCAGAGCTAGCTCTTGTCAGGGAATCAACTATCCACATTTTCTGATTAAGCTGGATCATCCAAATGCCTAACGTGGATTTGGGACTCAGCTGTCATCTATATCTCCCCTCTGAAGGTGTTGGTGGTTGGTTTCCAGGCTGCAATGGAGACTCAAGGTCCTTCTGAGGGTCTCTGGAGGAGCCTCCTCCATCCTCCATCCTCCTCATCACACCTTTTGGTTCCCTGGAGTCAGCAGAGTGTCCTTCCCTGGACTCTGCAAGCCCCACACAGTGCTGGCAGGTTCTGCCACGGCTTTTACCTTTTCCTCCTTCCCTTTTTTCAGCTCATCCCTTCCCTGGGCTGTTCTTCCCTCACGTACTGAAAGCTGGTCTCTAACCCAGCTCACCTGGGGTGTCCCTCTCCTGGTGTTTGGGGTCCTGGTTTTGCAGAGCACCCCCTGGGCTGTGACACACAGAACCTGCTGGGGTCCTGAGTGCATCTCCCATGGGAGCAGCTGCTCCTGGCTGGGCTGGGAATGGAGACACCAGGGCCCCACTCCAGGGTCTGTGCAGCAGGTCAGGCCCCTGCTCAGTGAACTGGCGTCTTGGTTATGTCCAGGTGTCTTCCCAGCCCATCTGAAGATGTCAAAAATCCCTTCTTCACCTCCCCCAAACCTGGTTTGTTTCAAATTTACCTTTAAATGCAAGGGAGTTGTACCAGCTCAGCCAAGTCCAAAAGACTCCAGGGAGAGAGGGGAGCTCTGCTGTAAAGGGCTCTGGAAGTACCACTGTGGTTCTTTGGAGGAGAACCAGGGCCCAGATAAGCAGCAGTCCCCTCCTTCAAGGTGCACAGTGCCTGCCCAGAGCAATCCCAGGAGTCCTGGCTGAGAGGGGAGCCAAATCCCACAGCAAAATGCCTGGGAGGGACCAATATGTGGAATTACTGACTTCTCTGGAGCCAGAAGGCAGTTGCAGCTCAGGGAAAGTTTTGGCATAGAGGTGATTTTCCCCTGACCTTATCAACATGTGAACAGACAAACCCCTCACTCTTCTTTCTCTTTTTTTTTTTTTTTTTTTTTTAATTTTTAAAAATGTTCTTTCTTTTGCTGCCTTTTTTTTTTTTTTTTTTTTTTGGTTACTGACCTTCAAAACCAACTTCCAGAGACTGTAGCAGAGCAGAGAGTCCCAGCTCGTGCATTTCCTCTGCGATGTGGGTTGCAGAGCCTCCTCACTATGGCAATGCCCCTTGGTGCTCTGCCAGCCCCTGGGGCTGGGAGGGAGGTCTGAGGTCTTCTCTGCTCTCTCCAAGCATCCAGGTTTCAACCTTGGACTGTCTAAAATATATTCCACTGCAAATAAATACCTGTTTAAACTTTGCTCTGTTGGGGGAGTTGGCCCTGATGGGAAGCCAGAGAGAGGAAAAAGTCAGTGATGAATTTTTGGGAAGACCAGAAAGCAGGATTTTACCTTCATCCCAGCTAATTTGCACTAAAATGGAGAGCCAGACATCATCAAAATGATGGATTTCTCAAAAGCTGGAATGGCCAGGTAGATGCCTTGTGTTGAGCTTGAGTATTCATTTGAAAAAGACAAAAAAAATCTCACCTTTTCCATGTTTTCACCCTACAAATGCAAAACAGTTTAGGAGTTTCTGTAATACTCCTGTCCCTTCTTTGCTCTGGGAGCCTCCCAGCCCAAGTTGGTGAACGGTGCAGCTCTGCCCTGGGTCCTGGGTGTGCCACAGAGGAGGTGGCCCTTGGTGGCGATGTCACTCGAGCTCCCAAGCTGCCCCTGGACACCCCCCCATAGCGACCCATGAACACGGACAGCTTAAAACTGCACTGCCATAAACTTTCTCCAACTGATTTGTGTGTGCCTGGGGGTTGCTGATGACAAGTTTTAGATGCAGAAACCATAAATCAGCTCTCGGCGCTTGGAATAATATCGATAAAAAGACTTACGGGGCCTTGGGGAAGGGGGTGACCAAGGCAGAGCCACTAACAAATGCAGTATGGAAATGCAGCTAGAAAACTCTTCTTGTGGCAGTGGAAGGGCATGTCCTGTGGAGAAATGAAAGTCTGTGCTTGGCAGATGGATGCCTTGGAATTTGGACTTTCTCCAGGTGATGTGATTTCTCAGAGATGACCAAGCCCTGACACAAGAACTTGACTCAAGCCCTCCCAGCACTACGAGTTGGCTCATCTCTCATCAGAACAGTAGCTCCAGCTGGTCTCCAAAGAAGAAGCAAAAGAGAAAAGGAAGGGAAGGAAGTTTGATGATTAAGGACAACTCATTGATGTGAATTCCTAGAAAGTATTGCCTTGGACTTTGCCTTGAAACAACAGCTGAGCTGGACTAGAGATGGGCATCCAAATGAGGCAGCTCTGCAGAGAGGAGCATCTCTCTTAGGTTGCAACTTCACCCTTGCCTAAGGTGGACACGAAGGGCAGATCTCCTGTGTGGGTGTGCTCCCTGCAGTGATGGGAGGTGTCTGGGGAGAAGGTACTCACTGCAGGCAAGGAAAGGCTGGGGACAGGAGCCCTGTCAGGATCCACCACTGGTGGCCCTGCTGTCCCTGGAGCCCTGGTGTCGGGGATCCAGCCAGGCCATCCCTGCATCTGGGATGTGTTAGCTGTGAGCTGGCCTACCCTCCCCCTGGGTGTAGACTGGGGACCATGATGGCAGGAGACATCCCTGAGGATGGTGCTGACCACAGCTGGCACCATGGACAGACCGATCTCGCTGTCCTACACTGGGATGTGGCCCGTGGGACACCAGGGGGACACCAGCCCACGGATGGCAGCGAGCCTGTTCTCAGGTTCTGCTGTCCAAGGTGGGGTTTGTCCCCACTGCCCTCTGCACCCCAACTTCCCAGCGGGGCTCCGGGCAGCAAGGACAGGTTCCATCTCCCCTGGCTCCAGCCTCGTGGGAATGAGCTCTCAGCTCTAAGCTGGTCACGCAGCTCCCTCTGTAGTCAGTGGAGAGAGGTGGGGACTTGTCCCACTGTCCCTGTCACAGAGGCTCTGCTATCCTCTCCAGGCAGCACCAGGAGCCAAAGGGGCTTGGATCTGTGAGTCCCCCCTCTCAGGGCCTGCAGCTGGGTGGGAAGAAAACCTGTATCTGCCCCCATGAAATCAAGGATCAGAGGCTGAGCCCATGGGACAGCACTCACTCTCCCTCTGCTTCAACCCAAACTGCCTCCAAAATGAAAATGTCACAGGCTTGACCCTTTGTGGGTACGAGCCAGGATGGGCAGGTAGGCTGGGAGTGCCTTTTGGGTTTTGAACAAGCCATTAATTACTTCAGTGCAGATGGAAAACCTGCCAGGCTCTGCACAGGCGTGGAGCTGTGGCAGCACCAGGGAATCAGGCAATCCCATTTCTTACCAAAACATGGAGTCCTAATGAATGTGACCTCTCCAGGTGCCAAATCCTGCCCCTCCACAAGGGGTTTACACTGACAGCCTCAGCACAAGTGCGTTCATAACGTGCATCATTTGTCATCTTTTCATCAAAAAGTGTGTAAAACCTCTCCCCCAAGTGCAGAGCTGTTTTACAGCCAGGCTATAAAATCCTGCAGACTCTCTGCTCCAATAGAATTACATTAGTGCCAATAATCTGGCAAATATCAGGAGGGAATTTAATCAAAAGAAATAACACCAGGGCCCTGATTTACAGCGGCCCATGACAGAGTGGGGCGGACGAAGGTTTGCAGGACCCAGATGTAGAATTCCACTTGCAACACCATTTGGAGCTGAGGGAAAGCAGAAGGAGCTGGAAGCAGGGCTTTGGTGTGTGTTGGGAACTCTTCATGCTTTCTCAAAAACTAGTGAGAAAAGGAACAAATCACCCTTGTTGGTCTTAAAAGATGAACGTGCAAAATTTCTTACATCTGGAGTTTTGTAGCTTCTCTGGACAGCCCCCATACCTAAAGGTTTGATGTGTCCAGGGCACATCCTGCTCCCTCACCCTCTGGGACGAGCCCATCCATCCCCCCAGTGGAGGAGCAGCAGGACCGTGGGACTCCTCCAGCCCCAGAGTCCCCGGCTGGGGTCAGGCAGGGATCAGCTGTGGGGTCTGACCTCAAAACACTGGGGGAACCGAGCCCTGGCTTGAGTAACTGCTGTCCCTGGGTTTGCCTGACCACCCACCCACAGCAGCCACACTCCTCCAGCCCCAGCCCCAGCCCCAGCTCCAGCCTGGCAGGCTCTGGCACACACCCAGTCTTGCCACTTCATGCAATATCCCTGCTCCATCTGTCATCAATTCCTTTGCCTGTGGTTTGCAGACTCCGTGCTGTGCCCTGCCTTGCGTGGCTCTGGGACAAGGGCACCTCTGGGCACCGACAAATTCTTTGCTTTTACCATTTTTGCAAGAAAACCACTGGAAGCAAAGGCAGAGGCAAATTACGTGGCACAGCTGCATCGCTGTTAACCATCGGGGAAAAGTCACCCTTAAAGCACAGCTTCTTATGCCTTCATCTGTGCTGCTGAGACAACTTCAGATCATTAAAAAAATCTGTAATTTAACAGTTATTACAGGTTTGGCTATTAGAAAGCCAAACAGCCCTGTGATGGGCAGCAGGACATTGCCCAGCTCTGCTTTCTGCTCACCTTTTGCTGCTTGAGCCTCACCCTGTGCCCTACAAACACGTGCAAAAGTTCGTGGATTTGTCTTTTTCTCCAAGTTAAAATTACGTAGACCTTGTGCAAACATTTCTGCAACATTGTATTTTTGCAGAAACAGCCAACCAACCATGGAAAAGAATGCCTCTCTACTTTTCTAAGGTTAGATGTGTTACGAGTTGAGGTACCTCTTGGAGTGGGAGATGAGGAACGTGAGTGAAGGAGTTGAATTAATACAAAAATCTCCTTGGCAGCTCTTCCGTGGGGTGTTTGCTGTGAGCTCACACACTTGCCGGGGTAGGTGAGTGTGCCATGTGCCTTTGGCAGCTCCCAAGGTACCAGGGCTCTATTATATGCATTTACTTAAATTTGTTACATGTGGAACACAATCAGAGCAATGTGATGGCTGAAAGATTTGAGTCTTACAGAGAGAACAGTCTGCTGGGTGAGAGCAGACAGCAGGTAGTGGTGAGGGAGATGGCAGATGCTTCAGAATGGTTAATTCCTCAATTTGAAACACATTTGGTGGAGATGAGGCTCTGGGAGAGGGTTGCCCATTGTCAGCTGGTTTGGTGATATGGCAAATGAATATTGTTATCAATGGTGAGATGGCTGAAGCTGTTGGATGATAGGGTTGGATTTTAAACACGCCTGTTTTCAACAATTATTTCAGAAAAAGCCCTGAATTGGGAAAGAAAAATAGAGGGAGTACAAACCTTCACTGTGTCATAAACAGAGCTCAGGAAAACGAGTTTTCAAAGGAATGCCTGTGCTGTAGGAAACTTCATTTTGCTGCTTTTGTACAGGACAGTGGATTACACCAACAATAACCCAACAAGTACTGTAAAATCCTGCTCATAGGCTGCAAGCTGGGAGCTGGTCAGCAGTTATCACATACCTTTGTATCTGTTACAAACCATGGGGGGCTGGAGAAGTGTTTAAATTTGGCCACCTCCAATATCAAGTGCAGGAGTGGTTTGAGAAGGCAGAGGATGAGAAAAGGACAATTGCAAAGAGCATTTAATAGAGTGAATGAATATGCAACTGGGAAATTCAGCCTAAAATGCTTGTGGAGGGCCCCACGGAGGTCAGTGCCTGAATTCCTGGTGCTCTCCTGGGGTAACTGAGGCGGCTCTGAGGTTTCCCACCTGCAGGTACCACCCAGCTGTGTTTTTGGGTAGGACCACTGTGCTGTCAGCCACGGAGAGGTCAGCAGAGTGAAAGGCTAGGGAACAGCAAGGAGGATGGGCAGGACAGGGGGAACAGGCTGCCTGGCCAGGGAGGAGAGCTGGGAAAAGTAGGAATGAGGACAGTCTTGGGAAGTGCCAGGATCAGTCAAGAGAGGGTTAAGCATGGACATCACTGCCAACACAGGGCAGAGACTGCCTTTTCCAAGGATGGAAAAGCATGGGATGGGATCCATCCTACTCTCCAGCTAAGCATTCCCTCCCTGCTCCATGCTCCCTGTGCTGATCCCAGAGGACTGGAATCCCTATGGACGCACATGGCTGACAAAGAGCCCTCTCCTCCAAATCACACCACACTCACAGAGGTCCCCGTGCTGGGGGGGCAGAAACCACACCTCTGGGAGGGAGTTTACTGTGCCTGGGGAGGGCAAGAATTCTTCCCAGCGGGGCAGCCCAAGACTCTTTCTGGGGAGAAGGAAGGCAAACAGGAGTCAGGCTCTGGACAGCAGCAGTGCTGATGGTGGAGGGTGATGGGTGCCCATGTGCATCCCTCAAGGAGTGCCCACACCTTCACCATTTCCATTTGAACGTCCCAATCGAACGTTACTTTTGTGCTATTTCACTGTTATTTCATCAGTGACCTGGCTGGGAAGGCAGAAGTATTGACTTTATTCCCACACAGATCCCCTGAGGATGGGAGGACAAGGCATTTCCATTCATAGCATGCAGCTCCCTGCCGGAGCTGGGATCCCGCTGGGATTCTGGATGTTGGGGCTGGCATGGAAGTGGCTCAGCCCCTCAACACCCCTCCCTTCTGACTCCTTGCATCCTGAAATGGCAGCTCCTCTCCCCCCCAGGCCCACGGATGGGGTTCCCAGCAGCCCACAGATCAGCTGGAGCTGGTTAGGAGCTCAGTGCAGGGTGGATCGAAAATATCTCTCATTGGAATAGTTTTTACAAGGTGAGAAGGGAAGAACAGGACTGTCTGAAGAAGTGGTTTCTTTTTCTGTTTTGGCAAAAAGTGTCTGTTTTCAGTGGGGGGAAAAAAAAATAAAGTAGCATTTTCATTAAAAATTAAAATGCTGAAGACTTAAAACTTTCCAGCCAAAAATACCCAGCTGAGGCCAAAAAGCTTTTCGTTTCTTATTGAAATGAGTCTTCAGAGAGAAAAGAGATGAAGATTTCTGTGGGAAACCCCAGCATTTTCTGGTCTGGCTTTCAAATGTTTGCTTGATTCCTTTCGCTGCACCTCAGGTTCAGGATTTACATCTCCCCCAGCTGAGAGTGGAAAAGGTTCATTTGCAGGATTTGCTCTTATTGCTGCTCCCGCCCCAGCTGAAGCCCAGCTCGCCTCCACGTCCACACGAGGGAACCTCAAAAAACTCTGAGCTCAAAATAAACTCGTTTCCCTTTTTACTGTTCCCTCCTCGTCCGGAGGAGTGACATGTTCTGTGCGTGGGTTAAGTGCTGCCTGTGCCCCAGCAGTGCCGGGGTGAGGGGGGAGTGGGGGAGCTGAGGAAGGGTGTTCGGGGGAGGCTGATTTACAGAGGCTACATCTGACCCCGTACCTGGGATTTTGTGCACTTTACACATGTGATGACCAGGTTACCAGATGAAGCACGTGACAACTGATGAACGCTGAACTAATTTAAAGTCGTCCTCGGCAGTGAGGACTTGTATTTCAGTGGCCTCGTCCTCACCAGGAGGAGACCAGGGAGAGGTGACGTCAGGGAACGTGGGGGCAAGAAAAGCAATTTCAAATGGCAAGAAAAGTCATTCCAAATTGGTTTGGGAGAGGGAGGAGCAGGAGGAGTTTGGCTCCAGCGGAACAGGAGCTGCAGGAAGGGGCTGGGGGGGGAACGAGCTGCGGGGTCCCGGCCATCCCACACCCGACCCCGGTACCTTTGCAGGCCTTGCGGTGGGAGATGGGCTTGCTGAGGTCTCGGTAGAAGCCCTCCTTGCAGTAGTGGCAGTGCCTCCCCGCCGTGTTGTGCCGGCAGTTGAGGCAGACGCCACCACTCTTGCGCCCCGACAGCTTGTACAGCTCCATGTTGAAGCGGCAGCGCCGCGCGTGCAGGTTGCAGTTGCAGGCTGAGAGAGGCAAAGAGTGCAGATCGTCACTGTTTGTGCCCAGCCATGGAGGGGCCAAACCCAGGGGAGCCCGTGTGAGCAGGGCTGGGCGTCACAGGGTGTGATGCTTTGGTGGCAGCTGCTAACCCACATCCCTTCCTGACCAAGGCTATGTGGTAAGTCCAGCTTTCTGGAGGGGAAGCTGAGGTCACCAAGACCTCATTTCACGATCCTGACTTGCAGCAAATGTGCCTTTGCCTCTCCCTGCTCTTCGTGTGCATTAGAATCTGGGTGCAGGCAGGGCTGTGAGGAAAGGGAGCCCATTCATGATCAGGGAACAGAGCACACCCCCCCCCCCCCCCACTGCTCCTCCAGCTTTGTCACAAGCACTTTGTCCCATGCAAGCACTGCTCTCTCCCTTCTCATCCACTCTCACTTTGTATTGTGCTACTGCTCAGTACAAAGGCCCTCAAACTGCTGTGAACACCCCCCCACACACTTCCCAGTACCTCAGGAACCCCCCCCTGCCCACCCCTGCAGGAAGGGGCTTCCACCATCACCTGCCCAACCTTCCCAGTGTTCCCACTCTCACCAGTTCTGACACACATGAGTGTTTGAGCTCCAAATACCATTTCAAGACCTTCCTTTCTTCCTCATCTTTCCATACCACAGGCTCTGTTACTCATCTGCAGCCTTGAATACACTGATAAACCTTGTCTGACACCCTGTTAGCCAAATACCAAGAAGTCCCCCAGTGCTTTGATTGCATGTGCTGTGACTGAGATGTCCAATTCCTCCACCATATGCAGCCTAATGTCAACACAGGCACTATTTTAACAGGGGGCCTTCGCAAAGGACGACTTAAGGACTTCAAAAGCCCGACCCCTCGCCTGCCTCTCCCCTGAGCTGTCACGGGCACATCAAGAGGCAGTCGCTGGGGCTCTGTGCTTTGCTGAGAATTTTATAGCTTGTTTTCTTTTCCCATTGCTTTTATTTGCTCTTCACCCCTGAACAATGCAGCTGTGCCATGCCAGCCCACAGCTGGGCCTCTCGGCTCGGCACGGAGGTGTCACGGCTCCGGGCTTGTCACCTTCCTTTAGAGCAGAGACATCTTAATCCCTCATTCCTTCCTGTTTACCTTATGGTGCTTGCCCAACACAAAGACATGCTATATTTGCGTAATTATCAAATTTCAACCCAGAAAATTACAGTGTGGTTCCGCATTATTCATCAGGAACAATCCCCAGCTGACACACCACGACGTGAAAGGAAAGGGGAGAGTGAAATCCTCCGTCCTCATCCAAGCAGCGGGATGGAGCCTGCTCTCCCCATGCCTTGCAATCGGAATTCCTGCAGGTCCCCACCAGAGGCTGGCAGAGCAGGAGCAGCAGCCACCAACGTGCTGATGGTGACAGGAGCGGCCCCGGGGCGGTTCGCGGCCGTGAGGGAGTGAGATTCCTGACACCGAGCGGTTTGCCTCTCCTTTAGATGAGCCCAGCAGCCTGTGGGTGCATTTGTCAACTCCTGAAACAGGAGACAACCATCAAGGAGACCGGAGGCACCGCTCCCGCATCCCGAGGGAAACGCTGCTGTTCAGATCTGGCCGGTCCCACGGGCACATGTGCTGATGCTGCGCTTTAACAGCCTCTTTGCAGCTCAAAGAAGCACAGGAGCACGCACCAGGCACTCTCTGTGCCCTCTCTGGAGGCTTTTCCCCTCCCATCTAAACCTCAGGAAGAGCAGCATGCTGTGCCTTGCTGCAGCAGCTGCTCAGCTCTGGTTCCTCCTCGTCTCACACGTGCTGGGCAGCCCCAGCCACCACGATGGCTCCACCACACGCAGTAAAAATAGGGGGTTAGAGATGATTCTTGCCCTGCAGAACACACGAGCCGAGCTTTTGGGAAGGAGGTGACGTTTTTAAAGTCCCAGCCCTTGTTTTACAGGAGGTAAAATCCTTGTTTTACAGTGGTGAACCAAGATGCTGAAATTAAACCCTTTTTCTGGGCATTGAGAAGGTGCAGGGCCAAGGGCTGGTTCCTTCACTCAAGGCAGAACCTCTCCCCAGGCATGAATGAGGGCTGTGACATGAAGGATGATCTTGGCTGTACCTAAATCCCAAGGCAACACCTGTATCAATGGCACAGCCTCAGGACTCAGCTCAAGCAGAGGAAAAAAAGAGATTTAAATGCCTCAGTCTGAGGATTGGTCATCCCTGCTGTAGCCTGTGACTACATGGGCACATCTCCATCCTTCAAAGCCTTGAGGCTCATGAGCAGCTCTGCCTTTGGTGCTACAAACCACAGGATTTAGTCCCTGTTGATTAACAAGAGGAGACATTTCTCCAGGGGGTGGCATGGCCTCACAAAAGACTTAGTTCTTCCTTGACTCTTTCAGAAATGCATGTTTTCCCCAGAGAGTGAAAGCTCACCTCCTCCTAAAACTTGTATTTTAGGAGAGCTGGACTTGGCACTCGAGTATTTTGCAAGATTGCATTGGCAAATCCCTTTTTAAAATTCAAAGCTGAGCCCACACGAAGAGTGACTGAAAATCTTCGCATTTCTTTGGGTTCCTTGATAAGCAGAAATGTTTTTGCAAAGCCAGGAAAACAGGACTCTTGAGATTTTCTCAAGTTCTTTGCTAATATTTCTGCTGGTCCCACCAGAGCAGAGCTGCACAGGAATGCGGAGGAATAAGTGGAGTGTGCAGAACTGCTGCTCTGCTGCTCTGCTGCTGGGATCCATTTTACACTGATCTTCCAGGGATGGGAAAATCCAGTGTCTGAAGAAGGGAAGAAGCTGAACCTCACAACATGCTGCAAGGAGCTTCCCAAAACAGCCATCCCTGCCCTCACCCAGACTCAATATCCTAAGTATTGTGGATGCCCTGGGGTATAAACCCTCCAAGGAGGAAGTGACCGAGCTGGGAGAAGGTGTGGGCTGGTCCAGCCCATCTCCATGAGCAGCAGGACCTCCCCACGAGCTTCCCACAAGCACCACAAGCAGCCAGGGACCGACAACCACCCCTCCACTGTGACTTCTCAGCTTTTTTTGGCTCCATCAGCTCAGCCTTGGTTCTGTCTCCTCCTTCCACCTGCACTCCCAAGGCACAGAGAACACCCCTGGACACTGATTGCCTCCTAACCCCATGCACGTGTCTGCATTGCCATCATTCACCCCCTCCTGCTCCACCTGTTTCTGCCAACAGAAGTGGCCAAACTGACACAGGGAGAGTGGTTTTAATTGAAATTACTGTCTCCTGTGTTCACTCTGAGTGCCTGTGTCCTGAGTGGCCACCAGCCAGGGCTGCAGCCTGACGTGTTTGCAGATGCCCAGTGGGAGAGGTTTGGTCTGATTGAAGGAAAATAGCCATCCTATTTTCTCCTGACAATAGCACATAGGGACAGAGGAATTAGGGCAATGCAGTAAGTGACCCTTCCAGGCATCAGAAAGTCCCTGCTGGGACATGTCGGGATGGGATCCATCACACGGAGGTGCTGAGTGCTGTGGACCCAGAAGCAGGTGGTGATGCTCTTGGATCCCATCTCCCAACCTGTGCACAGTCCCTGGGTGCTCCCCACGCTGCCCATGGTGGGCAGGGCCTGTGGCTCAGCCGGCCACACTTCCCTGGGCAGAGGCACTCAGGACAGGCGGCTCCCGCCCTCCCTCTCCCTCTCCCGAGGTTAATCCCCCGCTGCGCTGAGGAGTTTTGCCTCGTTCCTAACACGACTTGGCCTGGCTTTAATTTTCAGCCACTGCTTCTTGGTTGGAATTTCCCTGCCCCACTAAGTGGCTCTTTAGCAACCCAACTTTTCTTTCTATGAATGCCTTTGCCAGCTGTAGTAAAAAATCATCTCCCGGTATTGGCATCACCTACACTCCCCACGCTCTGCTTTTCACCTGGGGGAGAAGGCACTCCTGCCTGGGCTGCAGACCCAGCTATGAACAGAATGTGGACTAGGTGCTGAAACCTCTCTGATGAAAGAGTTTGCCTGCAGTTGCTCAGCTAAGCTCAGTGCTGCTGTCTCCTGCTCTCCTCTTTCTCTCCTTTTGCCGAGGACCTCACAAGCCTTTTGTTCGCTTGCTTTATTGCACACAGATGTACAGAGCTCCATCAAACTGTCTCTACCTGAGCAGCCAGGCCCCGATATGAATAACCAGATTTCATTTAAACACAGATGTTCAGAAACTTGGAGAAGGCTGGAGTGGAAAAGGGGAAAGCTGCGGTTTGGACCCGGCTGACGAAAGTACCGCAGAATCTCCTCTGCATCGAAAACAGCGGCTTGGTCAAATTAATCACTCGAAGAAGGTCAAGGTGGGCTGGATTTTCCATTTGGGAGAACAAAAGGAGATACATGAATGGAAGCACAGGCTGGAGCTGTGTGGTGGGAGCTGTGGTTGTGGTCATTGTGCTGCTGCTGTGTCCCCCAGGCCCCATGTCCCTGTGCCCTGCGTCTCCCAGGACGCATTCCTTCTCCGTGGTTTTCATTCAGCAATGACAATGCTGCCCTTTCAAAAGACCCCACCCTCCCAAAGCTTATATTTTGGCAATTTTCAAAATGCAAATTGCTTTTTAAACAAACGAAAGCCCCAAAACATTTTGTTTTAATTTCTGCAAACAATAATTCGGGGGAAGGGGGGAAGGGAAAGGGGAGGATAAAAGAATCCAGAGGCTGAAAGTAATCTCTAAATTTGACTTGAATTTATGAACAGTCTCAGTTTTTTTAAAATTGTTCTTTTCCCAAATAAGTTTCTTTTCTCTAGAAAATTGCTAGTTCAGCCTGAGCCATTATTTCTCTTCTGCAGGAACAATCCTTGCATGCACTGTCCTGGCTGCTGAGAGGGCACCCTGTCCTTACCCATCTAGGGGGGCTTTGACCCCAGGGCACCCCTGGAAATATCTTCAGGGATGTTATTTTTGAGGACCACTACTGGTCAAGGAAACAGGCACCTTTAAATCAAAGAGAGGGGACAATAGAGGTGAGGCAGCCAGAGATCTACTTGCTGGTCTGGGAGGTAAAGAGAAACCCCCTCTGGAGACAGCAGGAGAGTGTTCCCGATCCCCTACAATGTCTCCTCAAGCTTGCTGGCAACTGGTTTGAGGTTTTGGAGCAGCTGGGCATGAACCTGGAGCTGCTGGATGAGCTCCCACACCACTACCTGGCACAGGACCCCACCAGTCCAGCACAGGCTGCTGTGCATTGGGTTGCCAGGGCTGTGCCTGGTGAGCGATCCAACCTGGTGTGGCCTGCAGGGATCTCTCCTGAGGGTTGAGGGTGTGGGGGAGAGGGTTTCTGCCTGTGCCTGCTGCAGCAGGATGGGCCAAACATGGGTGAAAACACCGGCCGTGGTGGTGACAAAGTCCTGATGTGGAACCACCACGTGTGGCCCCAGGAGCTTGGAGCCATCAGGACGGAGTGTCCAGACCCAGCTCTGCTTGCCCTCCCGTGTGGCCCAGTGCCACCCACCACAGACCCAGCCAACACTAAACAGAAACGTATGCTTAGGGAAATTCATTTGTGTGAGCTGTTGGGTCTGAGTAAGGAGGAGGCTCAGGATTGGCTGGGTTTGCTCAAGCAAGGGGAAATCCATCGGGGTGTTGTGGCTGCGAGGGGGAGACACAAGGTCTGTGCCAGGTCTTCCTGACAGTCAGAGCAAAAGGATGGAGGGAAGTGTGTGGACACACCACAAAATATGCAGCTATGGCTGGCATCGCCCACGGGCCCGGAGCCACAAACCTGGCCTGCAGCAAAAGCAAGCGTGCACTGTGGTGGGGGAAGGAAAGCCCCATCCTTGCTGGGACCCCCTCGCTGCTGGGGCTGAAGGCTTTTTGAGCAGCCCCTCACAGTCTGAGCTACTACCCACGAGGCCTCTCCCCCCTCTTCACCCGTGAGAAACACCCCGAGAGCAAGGAATGGCCAAACTGTAGGTGAAGCAAGAAAGAAGGGTCCTGGGGAGAAACACACTGAGAGCCTCTTCCCCTGGGCACAAAAATGGCTTTGGGAACAGAAGATTTTCCGTGCCTGAAAAACCTGAGGAATGGCCACTCTGTGGAAAAGCTCTAGACAAGATGTCATCAGGGTGACTCAGAACCTCCCTGGGGATGATGCACACCCCAAGTGCCCTTCACTTCCCACTTTGCCCAGTTCCCAAACCTCTACATGCCTGAGGGACCAGGAGGCCCTGGAGATGTCCCCCTGTCCACACTGGTTCTGCAAAGTAGAACAACTCTCTGCAACATTGAAGCCCAAGGTGGTAACAGCAACATTTATACCCACCTGGGATTTCCAATGATAAGACAGACGCTCATTCTCTTTTATATAAAAAATACCCCAAAACCACCCAGACTCTGTTTGGGCTGAAATGTTTGAGATCAGGCATCTGACTCAAGCTGAATATTTCTAGAGAAGTCCCTGCTAAAATGATTCAGCTGGTAATGAGAAAAAAGGCTAGTGAAAAATACTGTGCTGTGCCAATGCTAACAAATTTGGGGATTTATTTCTTTAAAGAAAATCTATTGCCCTTATATTAGAAGCCAAGGCTTAAACAGAAAAACATTGCTCCCTGGTAGGGATGTGTCTTTTGCTGTCCCTAAGAAGAACTGCTCAAGCTTGGCTGAGTTTCTAAAGGCACTGAAAAATGGGGGATGTGTTTGGTCAAACATCCCTGAATTCCCTGAAAACCTAATTTTCACTGGCCAAACCAAGCCTGTAGAGACAGGGCAGTGGATGCTTGTCCTGCTGGTGGACTATGATGCTGAGTGTGGTGGTGCCAACCCACCCTGATCCCTCCTGCCCTCAATGCAAAGTCCATCAGGCCTCCCCAGTGGACCCCTGCCCTGCCATGTTCATCATCAACTCCATCAGCAGGAAGGATGAACTTTCAGCAGATGCTGGGGAGGGGGTGGGAGAAGCAGATGTCAAACAGCAGAGCTTGACAGCTTCAACCCATGAATGTGTTTTGGGAATTGCCCTCAACCCGGCCGACAGCAGGGGTAAACCAGGCATGTCCATGGCAAACCAGATGTCCATCAACAGCTGTAGCCAGCTTAGACACTGCCCATCAAAACGGGGCAGCCGACAGCTTGGCAGGGCCAATTCCCACTATGTGGTCTGTGGCATGTGGTTTTGAGAGCGGATCCAGGGAGAAAGTCCATAGTGTTCACAGATCAAACCCCAAAGAGGGAAGAACAAGTCCCATCAGATCAGCTACTGAGGGTGACTTTGTCATCACTCACAATTATCAAGTTTTCTGTAGTGCAGTGTGACCAAAGCTCTTCCGAATGGCACAGGATCCCTTTGGAGAGCACCCAGCAGATGCTGCAAACCAGGCACTGTGGCTGCCTGTCCATCCCTCCAGCCCCCCATGCCATGGGAGCTGGTTCCAACAGGAACAGACACCACTCACAACTTAACCTCCAACGTGGACCTGTCTGGCTGGGGTCTGATATATGTTTTTATTAATTTCGTGGAGGGACATATTTTTATAACTGCTTCCACATTTATTAATTCCAGACTGGACTGGAACACCAAAATCTCAGTAGGTATTTCCTGGCTGCACACGTGGTATTTCTGGCCCCACAGGAAGCTTCAGATGAGCCAGAGCAAGACTTATCTCCTGGGAGATTTACAGCTCTGAGATATTCAGATTTTGAGCCAGATTTTAACAATCTCTGGGCAGTGAAGATCCCCCCCCTGCCAGCCAGCACACGTGGCAAACAGCTGCTGTCAGCCAGCGAGGTCCTACTGATTGGTGTGCTCCTGCCTGGAACCCTTGGAGACACGTCCAGTGACCTGCAATGACTCCTTCCAAGCCACCAGGCAGCTGACTGTCTATCAACAGGCAATTGGGGTGCATGAGAGACCTGTGGGCCTGTTGTGTTGCGTTGAAATGTTGGGATTTATGGCAGCCTCTCACCCAAGGCATTTTATCCCAAGACAAAAGCAAGTCTTACTCAATACCGGATGGAAATCACAAAGCAAGCCTTGCCCTGGTGCAGCACACACGCTTGTACTCAAAGTGCCTGGAAATGGGTTGCAAATTGCCCTCACTTCCTCCAGTGCTCTTCACTGCTCTTCAACAGAGGCTGGAGAAGACCCTTTTTCCACCTAGAGAACCTCTGGGAGCTGTCTGAAGATGAGGCCTTCAGCCTCCCCGTCTGCAGCAACAAGGGCTGGAGGAACCACCTCTGCAGAGTGGGCTGAGAGCTCCAGGTGGGCCTCAGCTGAGGGCTGAGCTGTGACTCAGAAGGACATGGGCACAGTGTGTGCCAGGCTTGTCCCCTCCACTGACTGGCAGCACTTTGTACCCACATCCAGGTCTCGGCACAGCCAGGGAAGGGATGGCACTTGCAGGCACATTCTGAGTGATCCAACAAGAGCTCCCCCCTGCAAATCAGGTGTTGTGCAGGAAGTTTGCAGATCACCTTCTGACTGAAAAGAGTCTAATTAATTTTATCTTTTTTTCGAGGAGGGGAAAGTCAGGAAGTGAACTCTTTATTTCAGTGTGGGAGATGATACCAGGCTGTCATCAGCTTTCTTTATTGAATTGCACCATCCAAACCCAGTCTCCTGAGATGGTAAATCCTTTGAAATGAATTGTTTGCATCCCGTAATTCATCCAGATGCCATCCAAAGGCAGGAGCTGATGGAGAGCTCACCCCACAACCCCCAGGTTACCAGAGATAGCAGGCAGCCACCAGCCCCCCCTTTGCCCACCCCAGCTCAGCTCTGAGGTGTTCCTTAAGTGTTAGTGTTTGTTTAGAGTCCGAGGGGAATCCACTTGGGAACAATTTACCCACTTAGACTCTGGCCTTGTGGTTTCCCTCTTATCTGGTACAGATCTCGGCAGCAGCTTCCCTAGTCTGCTCCCTGCTCCAGGGGTTGTGGTGCCTTGCAGGACTGTTCTCCCCTCTCTACCCCACACCTTGGTGTTTCCCTCCTACCTGTCCAGCCTGACAACCCCCCGGGCAGTTCTGAACCCCTGCAGGTTGAGTGGCTGCTTTTCAGATTGCCAAAATCATCATCCCAGCTCCAAGTTCTTGGTTTCATCAATACTTCCGTGTTTCTGTGAAATTCTGCAGCTCAAGAGGAGGGCACATGGTGGGTCTGAGCACTGCAAAACTCCAGGTGATGCTCCAGCCCAGACCAGAGGGCAGGAGCCAGCACGCCCAGTGCACAGACCATCACTGCCCCACCCCAAGGTGTTTTCCTGTAAACATTCCTACATTTCTGAACAAGGAGGAATCAGCCATTTGAGGGTTCAAGCCTCAGCACAAACAGACACTGAAAGAATTTGCTCATTCAGAGCAAAGTTCACCCAAAATGCAAAAGGATGATAATGCAACCAGCCCAGCAAAGAGTCAAAGCACTTTCAAATCTGTATTAAAACACTTAAGCCCAGAAGGACCAGGGACACAAACAGCTTTAGCTCTGCTTCCATCAGTGCCCCAGGGAGCCAGGAAACTTGGCCATGGCTGATGCAGCCAGGGGTGAAAGCAATGCAAAGCAGTTTTAAACTAGTTCAGGCTGTGCTTCCTGCAGGGCAGACCCAGCTCAAAGTGCTGCTGCTCCTGTGCCCAGTCACTGCCGCTCCGGTGGTGCTAATTCAGCCTCCTGTGAGGTCGGGCTGTGCTGGGCTCCACTTCATAAACAAACAAACAGTGTTCAGGAACGTGGTGTGTTTTTTTAACCCTAGATCATTTCCCAATCTTCTCTGGAGCAGGGCCAGGGGAATTGTTAAACCAGCCCCAGCCAGACCTGCTTCCGAAGAGACTCTGTAGCTGGGAACCACAGGCTGCTGCCAGAGCCTGGCATGGAGCTCAGCACATCCCGTGGCATCTCTCCCCTGACTGAGCAGCATCCCCACCAGGTGACACAGAGTCCAATGCCCTGTGCCACTGCACCAGAAACACCTCTCTGAAGTCCAGCTCTTGCCAGATTTCCCTCTGGAACCTGAGTTGGCACCACTTTCTCCTGTAACACCCTTTTGTCCTTTCCCCCCCACTGGCTGGATGCTGCCTTCCCTCCTCTCTGCCAGGATCCCATCACCTCAGCTCTCCAGGCAGTGCCAGTATCTGTGTATTTACACCCCTCTAGACCCCATGTCCCTGTGGCAGCAAGGACAGGGGACCCCTGCCCATAACAGACCATCCTCCTTGGAGCTGGGAAAGGATGTCATCCTGCAGGCAGATCCCACAAGCAACTCACGGAACAGCCGGGTTACAGCACGGACAAAAGGCCCAGTCAGGAGGATTCTCCAAGGGGATGGTCCCCTCTGTTTTGTCCCACACTGTGGGACCGTCTGGGAGATGGTCCTGCCTGTGCCTGCAGATGCTGGTCCAGCCCTTGCCCTACTCTGGGAGATGGAGCACAGGGTGGCTTTGGGAGCACTCACCATGGCCTCCTCCCCTTCCCCATGAATTACAGACCTCAGCTTGGCCACTTGACACGCCAGACAGTAACACAAGCTTGACAGATGACGGCTCTCGGGAAGGGATTTGGTTTCTCTCCGAGGCCGAGCTGGCTCAGGGGAGCCGTTGGCAGCTCAGCACGTTCGCTTCCACCCAGCAGAGCGGGACTGAGCATCTGGAGAGGCTGCCCATGGGGCTGTCCCTGTGCCACACAGCCTGGCCTCAGCCACTTCTGCTCAGCAGCTCTTTCCTCGGTGAGGAGATGCTCTCCAGTACAACACCCCTTCCCAGAACAACACCCCTTCCCAGGCTGGAGGCCATGCCAGGAGAGCCAGCAACACTCATCTCTGCCTGTGCCATCCTCAGCTGCAAAGCCCTGGCTGTGTTCAGAAGGACACCCATGTCCTGATATGACACCAAAGCCACCCTGAGCTGCCATTTCCCATTTTTGGAAAATATTTTCTAACCCTATTATATTCATTAATGCATTTAAAAGTAAATGAGTGCTTTGTAGGATTGGTTTCTTGCATCAGCTATTGTGCAGGGAAGAAGTGATGTCTTCCAAAGCACCACTGGTCCAAAATAAGTCTTGATCTTCCCTGCATGGTGGGTGTCTGTTTTTCTGGCAATTAAGCTCCCTATCACTTTGGGCTGGTTCAGTTCCCCATCAACCAGCTCTGCTGAGGCAGGTGTGTGCATGGGAAACATCATTGCAGGAGCCTGGAAGTGGGCAGGTGCCTCAGGGGGACCCTGGGGGGGTTTTGTTGTGGCAAGGCTGAGAGCTGTGGGTCACAGAAGCCCAAATTGTCCGTGGATCTCTCTATTAGATGACTTACAAAAATTCAGTGCTGTCTAGGAAACCTCAGCAGAGATAGATTTGAATTCCACTTCCAAGTCTTCCAAAACCTGAGATAACCTGCAACCACACAGTCCTGAGAACAAATCCCAGCAGCTGATGGGATGAGCATCCACTGCCCATCCCACAGTCCCTTGGACTCTGTATGGGTTGGCTTTCCAAAGGCTGTGCAGGTGTGAGGAGCCGTGTTTGCTCAGGGATGTTCACACCTTGGGGGCTGTGGACACAGCTCTCCCCTGTGCCCCGGGCAAACAGAGCTATCTTATCACCAGGACACTATCGGGGCATCTGAGAGGGGAGGAAAGCTCAGGCTGCTGTGCCTGACCTCCCCATCAGCGTTATCATCAACAGGGACATGTCAGGATTTCACAGAGGGGCTGGGACAAGCTGTCTGCCCTGCTCCCCCCACACTGCGGGATGGTGACTCTCAGTGCTCCCAGCCAGGCTGGGCAGTCCCGGGACTCCCCAGCAAGGCACTGCTGTATTTTGTTTTCCTGGAGATTGGGGTTTTATCAAAAGCTGACAGATTTATCCTGCCTTATCAGGGGAGCAGTGCTACTGTTAATGGTTTTCTGTAATGGGCTCTGGGCAAAAATGTTGTTTGTGCCTGGGCTTGAGTAGGTGATGGAGGACGGGAGGCCACCAGAGCTGAGCTTAGCACCCTCAGCCAGCTGCAGGGGTCTCCATGGGAAGCAGCACCACGATCCCATGGGTGAATGGGACTGTCCTGCACTGCCCTGCCATGTTTGACATCAAAAACCCAGCACCTGTGAACATTCAAAGGCCCCTCTGCAAGACCAGCTGTCCCACCCACATATCCATCTGGAACACAGCATTTCACCTTCTCATTTTCTCTTGGATTGCCATGGGATACGTTACTTGTCCCTTTTCCTGCTTCCCAGATGACTAGTGACAGCCTGAGCTGGCTGAAAGCTCAGCCCAGAGAAGGGTCTGGGCTGCTCTAGGTGATGGGCTGCTACCTGAGGGTTCAGCAGCCACAGTGCCCCTTAGATGCCAGCATCTCAAGGAGCTTCACAGTATGTGTGTACTCATCTTCCCAAGCAGCTGTTATCCCCTTTTATAAATGTCAAAGCTGAGGTTGTAGTGAGGGATCACAGAGATGTGAGGATCCTTATAGAGAGAATTGATGGGCTGGAAATGCAAGTCTCTCTGGCGTCAGTGGGACCTACTGGACAATGTAGGGCAGGAACTTCAAGACAAGTCTCTACCTTAAGCCAGTGTTTGAGCATAGTCATGAGGGCATGGATGGGAAAATGCTTGGTGGTGCAGGACAAGGGGAATGGGTGGGAATGGACACTTCCAGCACCAGAGAAAGTGATGTCCACTTCATGAAGGGTGCTCAGCTCCTGGCTCTGCACAGCTCAGCCCAGCCCTGAGACAGTGTGGGCATGGGATCACCCAGCATCACCAAGGATGAGGAAAGCAGACATCTACTCAACCCTGAAGCAAAGCCACCATATCTGACCCCACAGTCTCCCTCAGGCAAGGACAATGCACCTGGAAATGCAGCAGCACTTCACTGCCCAGCCCAGAGCCCAGGGCTGCCTGCACACTTTGAGGGGTCACTTAGGGCAAACTTTGATGGCATCAAGTCAAAACACAAAACCCCAGGAAGGCTGTTCTTCTGTTTCTCTCAGAGGGATTTAATCCAGATCAAAGCTAGTCAAACGTAGGGATTTCCCAGCCTTTCTGCTGGGATCAGCCTCCAGTGCATGCCACAGCCCTGGGACACTGCCTTGGTCAGCCTGGCCCTCGCTGCTATCACCCCAGGCTGGGGGGCCAGGAAAGAGCAGGACTGTTTGAAGAGGAGGACTAATCCCTGGATGTGACAGCTTTCATAGCAATGGGGCAGTCTTTGGAGAGGAGTTTGACATGAACACCCAGACACATAAAGCTTCACGTTCTTCAGGGCACAGAGGCTGTTTCTGGCTGTGGAAACTCTTTGCTTTTCATTTTGGCCAAGACTTGAGGAATGGAAGTGCCTAGTAGAGGGTTCCCTGGGGGTGAGAGAAGGATACTGGGGTCCCCCCCTTTCCTAAAGCCAAATCACCCACATTTTCCAAGCCCCCTGTTCTCCACTGGGCTGTGGCTGTGGCCATGCAGCCACTGCCAGCATCCTGTAACACCCTGTAACATCAGGGTCACTGCCAAAACCCACCCCGGGGGCACAGCAATCACCCCAGACCCAAGCAAAGGTGTTGACAACCTCTTTGAGGACAGAGGAGGAGGAGGGGGTATAATGGAGCCCTGGGTGTCCCAGCCTTCTCCCTTGCCCTGGGGGACACCAGAGACACCACACACTCCTGTGCCTGCCAGGCAGATTTATCAGAACCCTTTAATCACCTTATCACGGGCAATTAGCTCCCACTGCCCCTGGCACAGCCTGCAGATCTGGATCCTTTCAGAGGAGGGCTGGCAGACGTGCAAACATTCCTGGGAGCCCACAGAGGGAGTGGCAGTGCTGCTGATGGTGAAGAGGATGCTCAGAGTTGGGCTGGAGTCACTCAAGCCAAGAGATGGGCCACTTTGGCAGGTCAGCTCATGTCCAGACTGTTCTCCCTCCTCTCCATCTCGTGGGAAGCGACTCTGGATGTACAACCCTACACTGTGTCTGGAAACAGGGAAAGCTGGTCCAGGCCAGCCCCATGCCAGGGAACACGTGGTGCTAACGGTGTGGAGAGGCTGGCTTGGCTCCCGTGGGACAGGGTGGCCACAGCCTGACAGTGCCACTCAGGTCACACCTGAGGTGACATCTTACAGCTGTGGGGCAGGGCTGGAAAAGCTGCCTGGCCTGGGCTGGGAGATTAGGGCTGTGCAGGCCGGGTGACAGGTCTAATCCCTTCATCTGAGGGTTTTTTCTCCCTTGTTTGATGTGATCCCCACTTCCCTGCAGCCCAGCTGCTGCGCTAGGCTTAGACTGAGCCTGTCTCTGTGGGAGACCTGCTCCAGGCTGCAGCTGAAGTTCATGAATTTGCCCAAGTGCTGTAGAGAGGAGATTGCATTTCTTTTAAGGAAACTGCATTTCCTCCTGTTACAGCAACGGGCTGGGAGCGAGGAGTCCTGGATTTTAATCTGGCCTCTGCTTTTGAGTCTTGGATGCTGCTCTGAGCCAAACCTCTGATCCTGCTGTGGTTCATTTTCAGGCGCGTGTGCCCCAGAAACCTTTTTTTTTTAAATAATTTTTCATACAGAATTCTTTTGCTTGATGGACGCAGTGAGAAACTATTTCCCAAACAGGAAAGAGGACCTCCCTCCCCCTCCTCTCTCCTGTGGATGTTTTTAATAACGACATCAATTGTCTACAAGCAACTTATTCCTTTCTGACCTCAAAACAACTCCTGGTTAGTGCATTCCAGCGTGGCCACAAAATGAGTCTGAGTGACTTCACAGGGCCCAGCAAGAGGGTTTCCGTCACAATACCCAGTCAGTGAAGGGCCTGATCCCTGCAGATGGGAAGTGACTTGGCTTTGCTGAGGGATGAGGATGCTGAGCAGTTTGGAAATGCACCCCGAGCACAAGGGCTGGGATGCTGCTGTGCCAGTGATTTTCCCGGTGTTTATAACTTCAGCTGCTCCCTTTTCCCCCAAGTTTCCATCTGTGAGGACACCCCTGCTTGTCCTTTGTCCTGAAGCCCCTGTGAGTGGTGTGGGCCAAGAAGCATTTCTGCTGTGGGCACGGGGCTCCTCGTGTCCCAAGCCAGCTGTACATGGCACGAGCAGGAGCTGAGACCTCCCACATGTCTTTCTGATGCACTGTGCAGATCAGGGAGGGGTTATGGTGGGCTGACAAAAGAAAGGGGAGTCTGAGGCTCCCCAGTGCCACCCCCGAGGGGGGATGTGTCCCCCACCACGCTGCAAGCTATGCCACCCACAGCTCAAGGCTAAACAATGACAGAGCTCTAATGTATTAGTACAGAAGCAGACCAGCATTTAAAACCAAGTTTGGCCTAGAAAGTGGGAATTTTGGGGTCATCTTCCCTTTCCATCCCCGAGTTCAACATGAAATTGTGGCTGGGGATGGGTGAGATGATGCTCTCACAGCTGCCTCCCACGGTGGCACGTCTGGTCCTGCCCTTGGATAGGTCAAACTCTGCTGTGCTCCTGGAGCAGCCAGACTTGCTCAGCCCCAGCAGCCTCACGAGTGTTCCTGGTTAACACTCACACTCCCAGCTGTTACAGCCCAATTTCCAAATTTGCAGTTCCTGCAGTCCAGCTGGACCACAGGGATCACCACAGGACCCAGGCCCACCAGCCCCGAGACTGCAGGATCCCAACCTGGCTGGGGGCATTTTCCAGCCAAAATTATTGATTTAAAGCAGCTTGGGACCAGCTGGAGCTGCTCATGAAGTCATGGTGATCGAGCTGCAGAGAAACACTGATTTCTCTGTTAGGTCACTGGAAATACCCATCTGGGCAATTTTGAAATGCAGTGTTTCGGTTTTCCAGTGTGAAAAGGGCACTGCAAAGCCAAGGGCACCTCAAGGCAACCAGAGGAGGGGTATCAAGCCGCAGAGAATCAAACCAAAGGGAGGTTTGGTATGGGGGATCAGATAAAACATTTCTGTGGCCTGAAATCCTGGAGGGAAGGGGGGAGGGAAGTGTGCAGGACAGCAGATGCTTTGGCAAGGAAAAAGAAACAGGCTTGAGCTCAAGCCCACCTCCGGACAGAAAAGCTTTGGCAGTTCCCAGTTTGGCCAGGGCCGCAGGCACTCGCCCACTCCCGACTCCCCTCTGCAGGCATGAGGGGCCACAGAGCTGTGCCCTGGGATGGGAGACCCCTCCAGACTGGAGGCAACCACACAACACCCACCCTTTCCACCCCAGAGCCTGGGCTGCCTAAAGCAAACCCCTGCCTCTGCCTCTGCTCACCCCAGCACAAACCTGGAGGTCTGGGAGAGACTCAGACACATATTAACTCCAAAAAGCCTGACTGCAGCGGGGGCTGATGTGCGAAATGTCTCCCACAGAAGCTTTTCTGGCTGGGCTTCCAGCCCAGTGGCTATGTCTCCATCTCCAGCTGTGTCCCCAGGGGTGGTGGGTGCCTCTGTCCCACCTGGGCCAGGTACCACCGCACCGGCCACAGCTTCACAGCCAAGTGGGACAACCATCCCTCCCCTCACCCACGCCCAGAGTGCCTCAGGGTGCTCCTGTGCACACCAGTTCTCTTGCCTTGCCTTGCCTTGCTTTGGGTGACCAGTTTCTCAAAGCCAAACCCCTGAGGTGCTGAACACAAGGCTTTTAAGCGCTTGTTTGCCATGGTTTGTGTCTCTGGCACGGGGCTCGCCGCAGCCCTGGAAACAACGCCCAGCCGGAGCCCGATCCCCACGGCAGGAAATAACCATCACTGCATGAGTGTTAACAGACAGCAGAGCGCCGGCAGGAACACGAGGCATTTCCCAGGAACCCAGATGTTTGTAAAGCAGCGGGCTGGGCCTCGCTCGCGCTGATGTCAGGGAATGCTCGGGGCCTTCAGGGATGTTCCTCCATTAGGAAACAATGTCCTCAAAACCCACAAAAACAGGGACTCCGGGGCTGAGATGAGGAAAACCAACCCAAGACACCCACCGAAGTGTCACCTTGTGGTCAGACCCAGAGGAGCAGGAGCAAAGGCCAGCCTATCCAGGGTGGTACAGCAAGGAGAGGCTGAGAGGCCAAGGGGACATGGCTCTTAGCCCTCCCTTAGTGACTGACACTCTTTTTTACGGGCTAGAATTTGGCCCTCAGTGTTTTCTGGCTGCCATGCAGGGTGTTGGATTAAGGTCCTGGAACTCAGCAGTGGGATGCTTGGTGACTCCACTTTGAAAACAAAGGTTTTTTCACCTGAAAGTCCTGGGAACTTCCAGTCACAAGCAGAGAAATAAACTCGTCTTCACCAGGTCAAACATTGCCTCCTTTGAAACCAGGCTTGGACCATCAGCCTAAAGCTCTGTCTTATGTCCCTTCCCCCAGGAGCTCAAGTCTTCACCTGTGGCCAAGCACGTTCCCTCCAAGGGAGAAAAGCTTTCTTCTCCCTTTGAAGACAGCCCAGCAGATTCATTCCAGCTGCACCATCTCGGGGAGTGCAAGTGAGAGGGATTTATTTATTGCTCTTGCTGACAAGCTAAACTAAATGGGCACTTGCAATCTGAAATCAGAGTATCTGCTGCAGCCTGGCACTGAGGCAGCTGTTGGTGAGAGCTGAACTGGTGCCACCAGCTGGGATCTGGGCACAGCTCTGTCACATGGCATGTCCAGCCCTTCCTGGGATGCTGGGGCTGGCAGTGAGGCCCTTTGGGTTGTGTTTGCCAGTGAAGGAGAGACATCATTCAAATGGTGTTTCAAATGCAACTCCTGAGCCCTTCCCCAGGATGGGACAGGGTTGTTTGTGCCCAGGGATGAGCGCTGGGAGAGCTGCAGCACAGCTACTCACTGCTGGCTGGTGCTTGGGCAGGCATCCGAACTGCTGGTCTCTGGGCTACAGTTTTGCCTGGGTTTAAGTTGGTGGCACAGAGCAGACCTCCCCAGCCATGCAGCTCATCCCAGGAGATGTTCCTGACCAGACTGCTGTGGGGGCAGTTTGGAGCTGGAACTGTAGTCAGAGGGGTGGGAATACCCTGAGGGTCCTGGGGATGAGACACTGGAGACCAGGCAGAAATCCTGCCCATGGCTTTGGTCCCTTCCCGGGTGATAGAGGGTATTTCTGCAGCAGCAGCACTGACATAGGCAGGTCCTTTCCCCTCTGTTTGGACAGCTGCATGGAGAGCATCCCGGCTGAGAAACAAGACTTTGATCTCATTTTTTTAAACTTCTGCTGGGTTATTTATCACTGGTTCCAGTCCTGGATCCATTCCTTGTGTGGCTGTGGCCAGCAGTGCGTGGGCAGGAGAAATGCCCCAGGGGCCATGAAACCACAGCCTGAGCAGCTCTGCCTGAGGAGAGGAGCAGGAGCAGGAGCTTCCCCCCATGCCGAGCAGGCGGCTGCTCTCCGTCATCACCCGCTCAGCAGGAGAGTCCAGCCAGAGATAGTGCCCCAAACAGGCCATTTTCTTTGGGGAACCCTTTAAGGGATTGAGGACTAGGGAGCACCAGCCCCAGGGGTGGGTGGTGTTGCCTGCCCATTGTCCTGGCTCAGATGCCGCAGAGCTGCGAGGACTTTGCACGTGTATCACCCTAAGGACGTGGGATGTGTGATGTAGTGAGGCTTCATCAGCAATAAACTCTTGAAAACAGCCTTTGTAGTTGCTGACACTCAGCTCACACTTCTGATACACTGAAAAACTATTCTTTCAGGCAAAACAGCCCCAAATAAACATTATTCAAACTAAAGCTCAGGGACTCTGCCTGGGTGCAAAAAATACTGCTTTCAGAATGGCTGGAGGTGAGAAGGATGACCGTGGGTCTGGGATGCTCAGCTGGTCTAAGAGAAAGTGGACTTCAAGTTCCCACCCTGTGATGACCCTTTGGCATGCTCTCCATCAGCTCCAACAACCCGAGGAGTGAAGAACTGCCTGCATTCCCCACCCCAAGGTCCTCAGGGTGTCTCCACTGCACCTTGTAGGACACAGAGACACTGCATCTGGGGGCACATCAGCATGGATAGAGACAGAGCCCATGAGACCTGGCCCTATACCTTGACGCTCTCTGGCATTTATCCCTTCATCCATAACAATGGATGCACCAGGAAACAGGGAAGGAGCAATTTTTGCCCCGACGTTACAAATCCTCAACTGAGCCCCACGAACCTTCAACCTTACTCTTTACACAATTCTCTTTCCCTTAAAAAACGCAAGAGATTCTTTCATTTAGAGGGATCTTAGGCTCGGTTTCATGTCTGCTTCCCACTCTGGGCCTCACCACATTGAGCTGCCCCTTGACTGTCTGCAGCCACGACTCCAAACCCTCTGCTGACAAACGCGGGCAGCACCGGCCCCGTGCGCCCAACACGTCCCTCTGCTCTGGGCGATTGTTCGGCCCAGATCCTGCCTGGATCGTTTTTAACCTTCTACAACGCTGGCTCTGGCAGAACTAAGGCTGCTCGGTGGGTAGCCTATTCCAACCAGCACTCCCTTGTATTTGCCTCTCCAGGTGGTAACAGGCTGAAAAGCGCCTGTAATCCCCCTGAATGAACCGCACAGCACAGAAACAAAGTCGTGCTGCACTGTGTTGTGTTCATCCGCTTTTAACACGGGCTGGTTCAGCCACCCAAGATAAAGTAGGCAAGGATCTCACAGCTCGCTGTGCCAGGCCCCCAAAGGAAAACGTAGGAAAGGTCTAACAGATTCCCCCATGGCCCTGCAGGGTTTGTCTGCCAAACTCATGGTGCCCTTGCCACCCTTTTTCAACTAGATCAAGCAAAAAAGTCTCCTGTCCCATCTCCTCACACAACTGGTGCCTTTCACCACATTTTTGGCAAAGTTCAATTTTATTTTTTTCTTCAGCCTTAGTTGGGTTCCCCATTGAAGTAGAAAAGCTGCCTTTAGGACAGCAGTGCATCTCCACAGCTATAAATGGGAGACACATTTACACATGAGACACTTGTGCCTCAGGCTTCCTCTGAAAGACATCAGCCCATGACCACAGGCTCAACCGACCCGCCGAGACAGTGTCTCCAGTCTCAAGGTCAGTGATGGGCTGTTTGAAACAGTTCACTCAGCAGGGAGTGCAATACATTCTCCACGCCAAACATCACATGTCTTATGTCTTATTTCTTCAGGTTTTCTACAAAGATTCCAGCCAGGAAACTCTAGATAATCCTTGGCTTGGTTGATTTCGTTTGTGGATCTGCTGCTCCGCACCCTCCCAAGACCCCTGACACGACTCAGGGTCTCTTGGCAGACCCAACTGCTGCCTCGAGGCTGAGAGGCTGCACTGACACTGCTCCCAGCGTGGGCTGAGCATGCAGAGGTGAAAAGGCGGAGCTGAGCCCCAGCCCCAGAGCTGTACATTTGGCTGCCTCGTAGAAAGGTGATGCTGAGCATGGGGGTGCTCCTGCTGCATTCACCTGCCCTGCTTGTATAGAAGCTCCTCAGCCTGGCAGCCAAAAGAGAGCTCTGTGCCCCCTCCAAGTGTGTCTCTGTTAGGGGTGGTCCCTTCTCGCTGCCCACAGCAGCAGCCCTCATGCCTCTTCATCCAACCATGCTCAGGAGCACTCATGGTGCTGAGCAGCCAAGCCATGGATGCTCCACACCTCCATGTCCAGCTCCTACTCATTTCCAACAGCTTTAAGTGGTGAAAGCCCCAGTGAAATAAAATTGGCTCCAGAGCATCCTCTGTGCCGGAGCCCAAGTTCTGCTCAAACTCCTACCAGGGCAGTGCTGGGAATGCTCCCACTTGGCTTGTCTGCAGGGGATCCTGTGAGCTACCAATCTGGGAGTGACTGGGATAGGGAGGGAAAAGATCAGGGCAGTTGCTGGACTCAAGGTCAGCTGAGACTGCCCTTGACTGCAGGTCAGTTGGTCTCTGTGTTGGCAGCTCAGGAGCGGGATGGGCTGTGCCTGCTGACACCAGATGAGCTGCTGGCTCCAGCAACACGGACTGCTCTGTCCTGCCCTTTGCATGTCTCCCTTCCCCTGCCCCCCCCGTGGATAAGCCACAGCTTTGCCTCCCTGACCCAGAGCTACGCAGGCCAAAATGAACAAGACCTCACTGAGGAAGCAGCCATGAGCTGTGTCCCGTGCACAGCTCTGTTTAACTGAAAACAACTGCCCTCTGCCAGTGCAAATACAACTCCCCTTTCCTTACTTATATAATATGGTAACTTTCTTACAACTGATTCCTTTTATTCCTGGCCCAACAAAGCATTATAAACCCTTATGTTTCTTGGCCACAGTGGCCAAGACCCTCGGAGAAAAGCGAAGTGGTTCAGAGTCAGCGCTGGGTGCTCCTCACTGGTACATGTCCGGGCTTAGGTGAAACACTCCATGCATGAAGGACTGGATGTTTGCTAAGGGCAGGGGAAGCTGGCAGGATGTGGGAACTTTCTTCTGACTGTTGTCTGCCTTGTGCTGCTGCAGACCTGGATCCAAGAGGAGAAATGTCAACACAGCTCAGGCTGCTCAGCACCTCCTGGGCAAGGTCTGCTCTCCATCCAGCACACCTTAGGTGGCCCCAGGCATGTCCTTGACCCAAACTGGGAACATCTCTGGTTCTTCCTTTCTCCAGCTGGGCAGGGATTTCCAACAAGATGAGACAGAATAAGATTTCTGCTTTGGGTTCTCACAACCTTTAAACTGGACCTGCATCCAGGCTCTTCACCAGAAGTCAGGTTTGCCTTGTCAGAAAAGTAGTGGAGAAGGATTTGGGGTAAAGGCAGAGTTTCTATTGCTAAACCCAGGCAGTGATGGGGAGAGGGAATGATGTGAGATCTAAGGAGATCCACCTTGGTCCCGTTTGCTGGGGATCAGTGCCTGCTGAGCCAATGGCTGGTTCGTTAAGTCAGCTGTTGTTTGAAAAGGCGTCTCATTAGCCCGGCGTTTTCCAAGAACATCAGAGCTTTGGCAGGGGCCAAGCAGCAGTCTGAGGTTAACAAAACAACCTGGTGTAGACAGGCACTCCGGTGCCTTGGAGAAGTCCTCTGTCAGCAGCTCAGTTCATACCACGGGATCCGTGTGGACGCCAGGGACGTCCACTCCTCATCTTCCCGAGCCCTTCCGGAGGCTGGGAACAGCCCATGCCCGCAGGAGGACAGTCCATGAGACGCGCATGGAGAACAAAACCTCCTAGTCCTGCTGGAGAGACAGCAGTTCCCTGGCTCCTGCAGGCATTTCTCCACCACAAATGAGCACTGGAGCCAAGAGCAACCTGTGCGACGTCCAACACGCCATCTCCTTCGGCCGCGCTCGGCCTGCAACGGCAGCCGGAGTCTCGGGGGACAGGGCCGGCTGGAAATGTCATTAGCATGTGTCAACTCTGCCTGCTTGGAAGGATTAATCAGAACGAGGAGCTCACTTTTAACGAGCCTTTTCATGGTGCGTTACCGGGGGAGAAAAAAAAACACACTGCCACCACCTTCCCCCCCGAGCGAAACAGATTTTCCAATAAAATTTATAGAGCATGAAAAGGGCTTCTGGCTCTGGGGTTCAGAGGTGGCTGGCCCTGTGTGTGTGGAGGCACCACCCTCCTCCTCCTCCTCCTCGGATCAAAACAAAACAAACAGGCAGAAAAATTCCCGGAGCAGATAAGTGAAGTCACGTCCTTCACTGGAACGGGTGAGGTGGTGGCGTTGGTAAGTGACCCTCTGATGGACAAACTGAGCCCTCTGAGGTTTCTGGGGTCTTCAGGGCAGGCACTTATCCACCACCATGGCCACAGGGCTCAGCTCCTCCAGGACATCCCTGGATGCCAGGAGCAAACTTCCAGGCTTTCCTTGCACTGATGTGGAACTTCAACCTCAGCCCAAGCTGTGCCACGCTGCGTATGTGCAGAAGATGCTCATCACAGAGAGCTTGCGCAGGGTGGGCTAAGTGGATAAACAAACTGGACAAGGTGGAAGCCCACATGCCTTACAGTGTGGTTCAGTAGCCATGTTACATTTCAGCTAGCCACCCCAAATTCCCTTTCAGAACCACAGGGCAGAAGCAGCCACCTCCAAGGGTGCTGCACCTCACCCTTGGGCAGGTGTCTAAGGGGTACAGTGAGCCATTCTCACTGCTCTGGGTGAGATGCTCAGACTCAATATCTCTCCTTTCAGCCCTGGGCAAGGGGCAGGAGCATCCCCAGGCTGTCATTCACCGGGGCTGGAAGTGTGAGGAGACAGGCATTTCCCAGCTGGCTCTGTCTAGCTTCAAGACGTTGGGAGCCAGCATCCCCTTGTGGGTGAGGGATGGGGGACAGGGGGACGGAGACTTGGGAAGGGGGAGAGGGATTTCCATGCCCAGGCAAAAGAACAAATTATTCTTGCACAGTCCACCCTTCCCTCCAGTCGAGAGTAATCCTTGCAACCATGACAGCCACTTCTCTTTGCCCCAGAGAACTGTATAAATCAGAGCAGAACAAAAGTCCTTTGCTGGGAGCTGGGCATGTGCACTGCCTTTCAAAGGGGAGGCACATTTCTCTATAGATCTGCATTCTCCAGGGACTGCAACTCTGACAGCAGAGAGATTAAGCAAAACAACCCACTCAACCTTCCCTTCTCCAGCATCTCTCCATGGGTGGAACAAACCCATCATTGTCAAACCACAGGGCAGGGCCATAATTCACACTTGTTCCTTTGCCTCTTAGTTGTTTAATGGCCTATTTTTCCTACTTAATGTTTTCAAAGTTTTGAGTAATAATTACATAGAATACAGCCTCCTTTGGCATTAGAGCTGGAAAACTTGGAAATAATGAGGAAAAGCAAACCAAATGTACCAATTATTAGAGTCCTTGGGGAACCTGCCGAGCTCTAGTGAGCTGTATCCAAACCTTCAGCAGAGCCATTCAAACTGCATTCCTCGCTGGAGTGGTAAACACGCACACACACACGAACCCTCGCCCACATGCCCCGAGTGAACAGCTTTAAATCAACCCAACGATACTGGGCAAACTTTTTAGGTTAAAGCAACCGCAGCTTCTTTTGTTTCTGGCAGTACCTCGGGCTGCAGATCCCCAAGGGGACAGTGCTGCTGGTGGTGTGTCCATCCCTCGCAGCACCACGAGTCAGGTAACGGCAGGGAGAGAGCTCTGAATCCCTCCGTGCTCTCACAGACCACGATGGGTTTTCTTGGAACTCTTCTAAGCAATCAAGGCAGCAAAATCATTTCTTTTCTGCTTCTATTTGCACCAGTGGAGACCTGGCTCAGCCCCACACCGGCTGAAGGAGGGACTGAAAATCGGAGTCATGGGGAGTTTAAGCCCTTGTGCTCATCAGGGGTTTTGGGGAATGGGCTATTTTTCTGTGAGTTCCTAATTATACAGCTATTTGCATGGACAAATTTTGGCTTCTGGGTTGTGCCCTGTGTGCCTTTGATATTGGTGGGGTGTGTGACTGTGACCTCTGTCAGCTGCTGTGTCTCTCCACCTGCTCCAAGGCCAGCAGGAGAAGCTCTTGGTGCACCCTCTGCCTGTTATCCCCATCCCTAACCTCCCTCACATCTCCTGCAGAATGTTTTGGAGCTGGGGACCAGTCTCCCCTTGCTGATGCTCGAGAGCTCTCATGTGGCAGCTCTCTGCAGAGAGGACATGGCACTGTGGGCAAGGGACTCTCAAAAGGTCCCCTGAGCCACCTTGGGGCCACTTTGGAGCCACCCCGTTACTCCATCATCCTCCGGGCACAGCAGAACCAGGCACAGACTCTTCCTTCATCTTAGATGAGCCAAACTGAAAACCTGGCCTGGAACTGTCTTTGAAGGAAAAGGAAGTATTAAAGAGTAAAGAATGAACAACCACATATGTTTATCATTAGTCATACAAAGAAGTGCCATCCCCAAAATCTGTGACAAGAAACCTACTGCTATGGTGTTCCTCTGCATAGGAAATAACAAGGAATTGTGCAACTGAGTTGTTGTCAGAGCATATAACCCGAGCTGGGAAGTGGAGTTGTGGCTTTTGCCAACGTGCCTGGGTGTTAAACCCAACACTGATTACCCAGTGTGTGTGCTTGAGACAGCAATCACACACTGACCCCTTGTTGGAGGAAGCATTTTCATTTTTCCAATGAAAAACATCTAAATGTAGTAGAAACATTTTTGGGTTTATTTCAGATGTAAACGGTTTCATTTGGGGTTTTGAAAGTCCAGCCAAGCCAAAAGTTTGGGTTTAAAACAAAAAAAAGGGAAATATTTCTCTCCTGTTTTGAATTGCCTTCCGTCAGATAATAAAAAAAACTTCATGGAAAGAGAAGAGTTTCCTTCAAACATTCACATCCAATCTGAGACAGTAAACTCAAAGGAGTTGGATGTTTTTAAACAGCTCCCTGTTAGCAGCAGTGTGACTTCTTTCCCAACAGCACTGAGACTCAATCTCTCCTGTTTTTCTTGCCTCATTCCATAACACATGGGATAGTTTTAGGGTGCCTGATTTGAAGCTGAATTGTTTCCAGAAGGTTTCCAGGGGGGCTGAGCACCCCCTTTTCCTGCCTGTCCTGCCCATGGTCTAGGCTGGGAGCCTGGCAGTGCTTTGCTTCCCTTCTCATGGCTGCATCCAGTAACCTCTTCCACAATTTTCTCCACGGGCAGAGGAGCCTGACTGAGGGTCTGGATCCCCCCAGAATTTGGGTACACACACAAAGAGTAAAAAACCACCCTGCTCCCCAGTGTCTTCAGCCTGCAAAATGGGGATAAATACTATTTACTCTCTGCAAGCTGTGCATGAAAAATGATAAAATGAGGATAAATCTCTGCTTTCTCTTCTTTTCCCATCTCTTTAATGCAAGGAAGGTAAAACTCCTAAGCCCTGGGGATTGCCTTTATTTTCTCTTTTATGATATTTACTAAAGACTTAAAGATGGGAAGAGGCAGAAGCCTATGGAGTGTATGGGCTGAGATGAAAAGGTCCCGGATCCCCAGCGGGATAGGAAGGCTTCCAACAGGAGGCACAAGCTGCTTGGCTTTGTTTCTCAATTCAAACATGGTACCAGGCACAAAAGGAGGTGAATAATATCGCTCTCCCAGGCGGTGAGCCCACGCCTCACTGCTGGCCATAATCATCATAATTCTAAACAAAAAAAGGATGCCAGCAAGAAAAATGATTTGGGATTAAGGGTTCACGTGTCCCACCTGCTGGCTCAGGGTATTCTTCTGCTGAATAGACCTTCAGCTCTCCCAGACCTCGGGCACCCTGGGGCAGGGTCCATCCTTTTCCGGGCCACCACTGACATACTGTGGGATCAAAATGCCTGAGGAAAGATTCCTGGGCAGCTGATTATGTGAATAAAAGGGCAACCTGTCAATGACTCCACAACAGCACAAACACTGGGCTTGTGGGGAAGGCACAGCTCAGGTTTTCCTGTGAGGCAGAGGCTGGGGGGAATGGACAGCACAATGCATCTTAATGCCTGAGCTGACCAGGGCTGGGCAGCTCAATGCCACCCCAGGAACTGCCTGTAATCTGCCATTATATCCCTCCTTTGGCATGGCTTTCCTCTGCTTAATGGTCTTCTGTGGGCTTGGCTCCCGAGGAGCAAGGCTGAGCTGGCCGGCCCCTTCCCCAGCCCCAAGGTGTGAGGACAATGCTCAATTTTCCCCTAACAGCACAAATACAATGAGAGAGTCAAGCTGCCCTCACATGTCAGTAGAGCATCTAAACCCAACCTTTTTCTCTCACAGTCACCCCTTGAACTGCAGAAACCTCTATTGTCCGCTGCATCCAAGGGTGAGGAGCTCCATAGCTTGCCCACAGTGCTGGAGGAATGAAGGAACGATATCCTTACATTTGACTTGGATCGAGATCCTATTGGCTTCATTCATCCCCTCCTGCACAAAGTCCCACATGTTCTCACAGAGCATCCTGCCCCATCAGCATCCACACATGCCTGTGTCCCACTCCCAGTGCTGGAGGAGCACCACCACCCACCCTGGCTGTGCTGGAGATGCATCACTGCCTCCTTGGTCAGCCCCAGAGCACCTTGGCAGGCAATACAGAGAGTAACAGCTAAAACTGAAGGGAACTGAGCTCTGACCACGGCTCCCCAAGAAGACAAACACACTCTATTAAGTCTTTAAGCTGACCTAGAAACCTCCACGGGCCACCTGGAGAGCTGTGCCCTTTGCAGTTTGTGCAGCAGGTGCTGCTCAGACATGACACTCCCTTTATCCTTGGTCTGGTGGGAGCAGCTTAGGGAACCCAGGGCTGGCATTTCCCCTTTGGAGCTCTGCTCTGCTCCCACTGTGATCAGTGGGATGCTTCAATTAACTCCAGAGAAGCCACTGCCACCAGCTCTTCCATCAGCTTTATCCAGCATGGAACAAGCCCTTAGAATCACATAAATAAATAACAGCATTTCCATCTGGTTTTGGATCAAAGCTGGTAGGATTTTTAACTCATTAAGGACCGTGCCCTTCATTTACCCAGCTTGTTACGTGGGTACAAGCTCTTGCTGGCAAACAGCTGACCTGATCCCCCCACAACTTTACACAGTGAGATGCCACTTCCCCATGGGGAAGATATGGGTGACCCTGGCAATCACACAGAGAGAGGGGCCCAGATTTGCCCTTTCAGAGATCAGACACCATTTACAGGGAAGTTACTTCCCTGCTCAGGGCACAGGTTTTAGGGCACCTAGAGAATAATTAATTCACAGAATCCCAGAATGTGCTGAGTTGGAAGGGACTCCCTCGAGTCCAACTCCTGGCCCTGCACAAGACCATCCCAAGAGTCACACCACGTGTATTGCCCAAACACTTCCTGGCCTCTGTCAGGCTTGGTGCTGTGACCAGTTCACTCTGAGGCAGCTTTGATGCCCAGCTTGACCCCTGTAAAACCCTCAGGGCACATGACCCCAAGCAGGTCTTGGATCCAAGACTGGCCAGGTGAACAGCTGGCATAGGGAGGAGTCAGGAAGGCCAAGATATAGGGGCAAAACTCTCTCTGTAGGATTATATATGTATCTGTAGAGTCCTGCTGGGGCAAGGCCACACAAGAGATAAGGAGCAGTAAAGACAAGGGCTGAGGAAACACCCTGTGAATGGAAGGGTGCTGGGAACAGGGGAGTCTCAAAAGAAAGGGAGGCAGGGTGGGAGAAGAGTTGCTCTGGGCCTCTGCCCGTGACTGGGACATGGACAGAGCTGACAGATGCACTGACAGACATCGCACTGAGAGGTGCTTTCACATGGGCTGGGGTTTGCTTCCCTTGGAAGGATGTGGCCATGGGGTTCACCTGTGCAGGCAGGGGTGGGAAACACCACAGCCATGTCACCCTGTGACAGGCTGACATGCAAAGATGCCGATGAAATTGCCTCCTCCTGCCCTCATCACTGCTGTGTCCCACCGACTCCAGAAGAAAGGTTCACCATTTCTCACACATTACATCAACCACACCAACCTCACCAAATAAAAACCAAGACTGAACACAGCCAGCAGAGTGGAGATACCCAGGTAACACAGGTACCCAAGGATACAGGATACACAGGTACCCAAGCAGGGACTGCAGGAAGCAGAAGTCACTGGGGTCTGTCAAACCCCATTGGCAGCTCCCTGACCACTCCGCCCTGGGGTACGTGAGTGTCCATGCTCTGGCTGTTGACTCTTTGGGTGCTTTCAGCTTTCTGTGGAAACCTCACATATCCTGTGCTTGGTACAGGTACTCAGCATGCAGAATTTGTCCAATTTCAGAGATATTTGTTTCTTTCATAGCTGTTTCAGGGTGGATGCATGAGCTCTAGCACTGTCTGTAGCACCAAGATGCTGCTCTTCTGGCAGAAACTTCTGAACCAGCTACTGAAATGCAGAGTCAGAGCGTGTGACACACTGGCCTAACCCTGCCAAGCCTCATCCTTTCTATCTGCTGAGGCCTTTTGCATGGATTCACAGACTGCAAACACCAAAGTGGGCTCTAGGGCTCAATCAAAAGGCCACAATACCTACAGCAATCCCATGAGGTCTAACGGAGCCACAGCAAAAGTGTCAGTCAAAGAAACATCACCTGCCCCAGTTTAAGAACTTCAGATGAAGGAGGATCAGCCTCAACACTACAGGTACTTCATTCATATTTGCAAAGACTTTCCTGGTCATGTCTTCGTATAGGAAAGAGCAGGATCTGCCACACTTCTTTGAAGAGGTACATCAAAAGGCATTGCCAAAGAAGACAATTTGGGGGCATTACAGTCACAATACCCCATTGCATCATTCATCAATTACACAGCAAAGCCCAGCTGACATCCAGCTTTCAGTAGAGACTGTGATGAAGTGACAATCTCCACCACATCTGTGAGAAAGGTCTGTGCCACATTTATCTCAGTGAGAACAGGGAGCCTCCAGTAATTTTGCTTAATCTTTTATATGAGGTTCTGAGTTTACAAGAGATTCAGACTGGCTGTCTGGCCAGAAAGGGAAACCCTGGCGTCATCTGGGTCCTTATGTCCTGCAGTATTGTGACAATCTCTGGAGCATCTCCTTGGACTGGCAATTCCGATGCCCAACAGGGTGTTGAATTTGGAGTTGTCTAGGAGGTTTCAGTTCTCTGTCTAGCATGACTCCCTCCTGCAGAGCTGTGATTTCTATTTTGTTTTGAAAAAGGGGAGTTCTTGACTCCTGTTTCCCTCAGCCTCCAGCTGCTTTGCCAATGGCTCACAGCTCATGACTTCCACGGGCTTGTAGGACCAGACCCAGGATCTGCTGGGGGCTGGTCGTGCTTGGTCATTGCAACCCCCAACTGGCCCAAATCCAGCCTTGAAAGGAAAGACCCAGAGCAGAGCAGGGAGAGGGGCAGGATGGCCCCTTGCAGTGCACTCCCTGTTCCTGCTCTCCAGTGTTTCTCCTCTAATAAGGGCACTTGCACTTGAGGTTCTGCACTTCATCTTGTTCATAAAACTGATGCTAGGCAGAAGGCTTGGCTCAGCTTGAGCCTGACCCACAGCTATAAATCTGCTCTGCTCCCCCTGCTTACGCCCCCACGGGCTGTCACTGCCCATTTTGAGTTGAAAAACCAAACATGACATCTCCCAGGTGCAGATGTGTCTCCCCTCCCTTCCAGACTTCCTTGGTTTCTCTTTCTGAAGAGAGAGAGATTTAGCAGGCTCTCCTCCTGGATGGAAACGTTGAGGCAATGGCTGAGCTGGGGCAGGGGGACTGTTCTGAGACCCAAGGGAGACAGCAGGCACCCCATCAGCCATGCAGGCTGCAGCAGGGCTGGGGGTCTTGCCTTGCCCCAGGAGAAATCCAGAGGAAACAAGTTTTCCATATCCCAGCACTGAGGCGGTTGAGAGGATGGGGAAAGTTTCCTGGAGTTTGCTGCAAGAAGAGCTCCAGGTAGCAAAGAAACAGGTTGTGAGAGGAGGATGGTGGGGAGAAGATCAGATAAGGAGGAAAGCTGGTCTCGTGGAAGAAACTAAACCGAGCTCCAGTGCTTCTGCCCTTCCTGCAGGCACCCATTACACCAGTAACCCAGTGTGTGCTGCGCAGCCCCTGGGCTCCCTCCTAAGGGACAGGACGTGCTGGGGACACAGCACAGACAAAGTCTGAGGGCCCTGAGAACCTCTGACCTTTACAAATATGCAGACAAGATGCAGAACAAGTGAGAATCAAGTTTCTGGACGCCAAATGGTCTCATGCACTTCTAATCCCTTATCCCATACTGGTTAATTCATATAAATAATCTGAAAACGTCCTAGATGTGTAATCCATTAAGCTACTATTACTACTAACATGCTACTAAAATAAAATACAAGATCAGAAACCCCTAAATTTCAGAGAAACACCAGCCAGCTATTGCCACAGGGCTGCCCCAGACTCAAGCACCTCCCAGGCAGTCTGGTGCTACTCAGGTTGGAAACAGGATCCTGCACCAAAAGGTCCTTTCTTCTGACCAGTATGGCCAGTCTAAGGGCCAGTTACAGAGGCTGAGCCTGGGATTCATCCCCACTTATCACTGGCATTTTAACTGATGCCCATTTTAGGCACCTGGCTACTCTTACCTTCATTAACAGGCATGAAAGGAGGAAGGACTTCCAAGAAGGAAATTCAGAGTGTAGAGGGAGGTACCTCCCCACTTCCCAACCAACATCTCCATGACTCTGCAATAACATCACCATGAGCACAGACCAAGGATGCCATCAGCCACTTACATGAGTGTACCTGGAGCTGGTAAGCCCTGACCACACCTCTATAGGCTTTCTAGAAGAGCCCAAGCTGGGATCTCCTAAATGCAACCTGGGGCCAGCGAGGTTTGGGGTGAAGGCAGCAGGACTGAGCAGCCACGTCACACTTGCTGTGACTGGCCATATGACCCCCTGCTCAACTCATGGGGACAGAAGTATTCCCAAACCCTGCTCCTGTGGCAGCCCCGTGTGACTTTTATAGCTCATTGTCTGCTCAAGCACCAGATTTCCTTCTATCTCTCTGCTATGTGGAGGTGGGTCTGATTTCTGCAGCTGGTGCAAGAAGCCTCCTCTTCAGATCACACAGTGATAAGAGGTGACTGGGGCTCTTTACGACATTGCTTAATGAGCTGATGACATTTTTACGAATGAAGAAAGTCCCAAGATGATTAGACTTGTTGATCCTTCAGAGATGCCAAGACCCTCCCCTGACTAACAAACCCCATTCACATTCTTCTCAGCAGATGAAATCTTTTCCGCACGTTTTCTCTCCCTGCCCTCCACCAAAACTGTCCTCTCCTTCTGGCCAGCCTGAAATCAGACGTGGGAAGAACCTGCCTTTCCTTTTGGTGGGAAACTTTGATTTCCCCAGTTTTAGGTGTGAGTCTCCCAAATCAGAAGTGTCTGTGGCACCGAGGATGGGAGCTGGGACGGGAGAGCAAGCCTGGATATCGGCTGATCTTTCATTAAGATCAGGAGAGGGCCGTGGGATGAGGTGTGCTCAAAGGCACTGCTGTGTATGGCCTCACAAGAGCCACTCCTGCCTCCTCAACAGATAAGATGGCTTTGAAAGAGCGAGTTAAGTGTGCCCGGGTATATGAAGACTTTGTGAGGGGCTTTTCTAAAATCCCCCACGAGAGGCTGTTAAGGAAACTGGTAACACCAGAGGATAAGAGGCAAATTCCCGTCTTAAACCCAGCCTCGGGTAGCAGAGACAAAGAGCCCGAAGCCTGCAAGGCTTGGCGTGCAGGGGGGTGAACGGCGCCCGGGGCGCAGTCATAATTAAAAATAATAACACTGAGCACTTTCAAAGCACTCGGTAAACACGATTAACTAATTAGTCAACTCTTTACTAATTAACCAGTCACAGGACTGGTGTTGCTCAATATGTTTAATGATCCGGAGAGCAGTTGAATAGCTGGGGGCAGCGTCTGCGGAGGACGCGGGAACCGCGCGGGGGAGGCTGAGATGAACTCACACAGGGCTGGGGCAGGAGGGGACGGGCGTGGACGTGGGATGCACCCTCTGATCCTGCTGAAGACAGAGCCGTCCTCTTCTCCTCTTCCCTGGCAAACCCCTCCCCACCTCTCGGGGTGGGGGGCTCCCCGTGCTCCTCCCGCAGCTGCCTGTAGTTCATGTTTGTCGCTGTTTAGGCACAGCAGGACGCAGTTTCAGATATACCTGAAACCAGCCCAGTCTGAGATCATGAGGAGCTAGACGTGAATCCCCCAAATGCTGTGCACTGCAAGCTTCAGGTTAATGCTCCCCAGCACAGCAAGGGTGAGTCTCCTCTCTCTTTCCTTCCAGTAAACCAAGAACTGGAGTAAGAGTAGTGCAGGACTGGGGAAAAGAAGAGAGAATTAGGACCAGGGAGCCTCTCTGGTTGCCACTGCATTGTTCACTGATCCCGTGCCTCAGTTTCCTCAGGACAGGTACTGTGTGTCACACCAGACCCTTTCACATCAATCTGTTTTTTAATCAGGGCTGCACACACTTCCTCACAAATTGAGTGAAAAGCATCTTCCCAAAAGGCAGATACTCTACTGCTCCGTCCTGCACCTTTCTGCCTGTGCATGAGCCTTCTTCTGAGGCTGTTCTCAAGCTGCTTCTGCTGGCATCAGCCTGTCTCTGCTGCTGTGACAGGTGTCACACTGAAGGAAAGCTGCTCTTGGCTGCTGGGTCCAGCAGATCTCAGAGCCCTGCAGGGCACTTTCATGCCCCTGCCATGATTCTGCCAGTGAAAGCCACCTTTGGAGACTGGATTTAAGTATTTCTTAGCTGTAATGCTTCTCATCATGCAGATCCTTATTCCCCAGCACCAGGAGTTTATTCCCTGTGGGAGGGATCAGCCAGGACAGAGGGAGCACCAGATAGTCACACAGGGTGCTGAGCAGGGCTGAGCCATCACTCTCCCAGCAGCGCTTTTCCTGGAATGGCTGGGAAGTGCTGAGCTTTCCTTGGGACCTGCAAACCTGCAGCCCCTGCACACACCAGCCAGTGCTGATGGGCTCACAGGGCCAGGCAGCACCTCAGCCACTGCTACGGCCTCTCACAGGACACCTGCAGGAGAAACCGAGCTCTGGAGCAGGTCTGACCCTGGGGCTCTTCACCTGGAGCTCTGGGAGCTTGCTGGGCTTTTTCCATCAGACATCCCCAGAGAGCTGAGGAAGGGCAGCCAGTGCTTTGCAGGGAAGACAGAGGACTAGGGCAGGACCTGCCAGCTCTGCGCAGCGTGATGATTACTGGGTGCTCTGCTCATGGTGATGGAGCATCCCCCCTTGCTGGAGTCATCACAGAGTGCCTGAAAAGACCATCTTCTGCATTTTCTCCTAGCTGGCTCCTGCACCTTGAGAATGAAGACCCACTGGGCAAGCAGCTCCTGGCTGAGTTACCGGCTTGCTGTGGTGGTAGCGAAAGTTTCCAACTGCAAACACTTGATTCTGCAGTTACCAAGAGAGAAAGAAAGAAAATTCTCCCATGCAGAACAGTGTTTCGAGGTCAACAGAGAAAACCCTGTGGCCTGAATACCCAATCTGGGGAGACTGGGGAGCCTGGCAGGGAGGCTCGGGGTCTGGGTGTCTGCGTTGTCACACTTGTAGCCAGGTTACCATGGCTCATCCACAGTGCATCCCCACCCGGGGGCTGCTGCCTGCCTGCAGTCAATGGGCTCTGCTCTTCCAGCATTGAGAGGGACAGTTGATTTGCAGGAGAAAAGCTCGTCCTTAGTGGTCCTGTCATGTCATCACCCCAGGGGTTCACAAAAGACTGTGGGTGCAGCCCAGAAAGGGGATGCCTGTGCTGCCCTGCAGCCCCTGGCATGGCTCAGGGACTGGCTGCCCATGGGCACCATGCCCACACCCCTCCCCAAGGAAGGGGTGCTGCACCGAGGGGCCACTGGGCACCCACCTCACCCTACCCAGCCGGGCCCAGACACAGCTCAGTCCCCTGGGCGCCCCACAGAGGGGACCTGCAGCACACTGGGAAGTGGTGAGCACACAGAAATGGCCATGGTGCCTTAAATTCATGGGTTCTGTTAGTCTCACCCCATGCATATTTGGGTGCCCAGGGTGCTGGGACATTGGTGCCTTCAGAGTCATGGCTCAAGAGCCACTTAAGCAGCCAAGAAGGACATGGAAACCTTGGGTTTTTTGGTTTTCTTTTCCTAAATGCTTGAGCTGAGACCCAGAGCAGGGTATCCAGTGGGAATGAAAAGGCCATGGATGCTGTTCAGTGTCTGATAGCCACCCTGGCTGCCCCAGCTGTCCACCCCATGCATGGGGACCCTCACTCAGCTCTCTTTTGGGGCTGCCCCCCATCAAACCCTGCTACTGTGGGAGGAGAGTTGGGTGCTTTGGCCACGTCTGCCCACCCCCCCTCCCCTCCTCCCAGGGGATGAGAACTGAAATAAAAGGTCCATTTCTTTAGAAAGCCAGGCCTGACTATGGGAAGGGTCCCTGTATCCATGCAGCTCTCCTGGCCTCCCGCTCCCCTGTTTAGTAATCTCACTTCTGGGCCTGAATTCATTCAGACGCTGTGAAGGATTAGCTGACCTTTCTTTCAGAGCTTGGTAAGCTGGGGATGTTAAAGCTTCCCAAAAATTAAACTCTCGGGAGGCTGTCTCAGAGGCTGGGAGCCTGGAGAGTTGCTCAGAGGCTGTGGCTGCTTCCCCAGCATCTGCCCTGGGGCAGGGACAGACCTTGGACAGACCCTTCATGCCCCCCAAAAGTGCTCAAGTCCATTCACAGCCTTAGCATCCGACTGCATGGTGCTGGTGCAGGGTGAAACCAGCTGGTCTTCTCTCCCCTTTGTCAAAAATGACAAATTGGTAATTTTTTCTGTTTGTCATATGTGGGTTGGTCTCAGCTCCTGCTTTCCCAGTTTCTCTTTGCCACCATGAGAGGAAGGAATAAGAATAAAGGTGAGCCCGTGAACTCGGGAGCTGAGGTTTGGGGAAGAGGGGAAAGCTGTCTGATGGTGCTGTCACAGCTAAGGGGGCACCAGCTTGTGGGGATAAGCTGCTCTCACCACTGCAAGGGACTGTTCACTCTGAAACCTAATGACAACTCGTGGCTTGAGTAGCATTTTGCTGCCTGGGATCTCAAACTGGGTCTGAGTACGAGGAGCTTATTTTAAGCTCCCAAGTGCAGATGGGATGAAGTGACATGCAAAACACTTCCTGCAGAGTGGGGAATGTCCACACAATAAGGCTGCACTCCCCTGACTAACTGGGTCTGATTTTCAGAGCTGGTCTTTGCTATATGCATGGGAGATGCAGAAAAAATTCCCTCTTTTCCCATATTTTTCTATGAATTTTCCCCGACAGTGAAATCTCAGAGCAAGGGGATTATACCTGGATATGAGCAGAAAGAACACCGCTAACAAAGACCCAGGCACCAGCAGGGGAGGTGATATCACTGCTTCTCCCATTTGAGGACTTAAGGAAAGTAGCTGGAGCTGGGGGGAGGCTGCATGGCCTGTGCCCCACTGCTCTGAAAAATGCTGGGGGCTGCCTTTGGGGGAGCCCCCTCTGCAAAGAACAGGCTGTAAGAACAACCCCACACCCTAGCAGGCAAGGCAACCGAAGTCCTGGAGGCAGCACTTTGCCTCTTTGGTTTCAGACTCTCCTGGTTGGGGTTGTGTTGTTGCATCTGGCAAACAGGAGCAAATTCATCGGTGTGAGCGAAGCCCACGTGTGGCCAAGTCCAACCGTCTGTCCAAACCCAGGGCAAACTGCACAGAGGGAAAGCAGGGCTTCATCCAAAGCCCAGGGAAACCAGTGGTAAGACTAGAAATTACTTCTCCCCCTCCCACGTGCTTTCTCTCTCCATTCCGTTGGAACTGAAGCCGTTTCCATGCAGGAAGAATCTGCAGCAGCAGCATCTGAGCGGTGCAGAAGCCCGACCTGAGCAAACCCACTGCTGCTCTCCTTCCCAGCTAGTTAAACTCAGTTTTTGTACAGAAGCTGCGAGGGGGGCGAGGGGATGCCTTTGTTAAGCATTTAAATTGCTTGTTTAGATGGGCAGCCAGCTTCTATCGGGGCTAATTTTATAGGCACAATAACATGACGAGAGGAGTTTCTTTTACGACCCCGCACTCCCCCTGTCTCAGGCACAGGGGGCTCGTGCGGAACCGCCGGCTCTCTGGCAGGAAAAGGCACTAGTAATCCCAAAAAAATAAAACTGTCTTATGAGATATAAATTAGATTATTGCTCTGGGGAGATGAGCTGCTCTGCTCACCCACAGGGCTGCTGCCATCAGAGAGCATCTGTTGCAATTACAGGTTCCTCCAGCGGGCTCGGCAGAAATGACCTCCCAGATATTTCGGCAGCAGCTGGAGCTCGCACAAACACTCCATGTTCTTTTTACAGCTGAACAGCAAGTGCTTGATCTGTGCTAAATTGCTGGTTGGTGGTCTCATCTTCTCCAAGGACTGGGGTGGGAGGGTGTCCAGAGTCCTCTTGAGAAGGTAACAGGGTCCAGATTGTCACCTTGCAGTGGGCGCTGGAGGCTGAGCTTGTCTCTCTTCACGGGCTTGTACAGTACAAAGTGCACCCTTGGCACTAGATCAGCAATATTAATTGCCCGTGAGAGGAAGCATATAATCAGCCTTCAATGCTGTATAATTACACAGAAATTACCAGAAGAAATTAATTCCAAAAGGTGAACATATGGGCCGCAACACTGAAGCCAAAACTGGATTTTGCCTCTGGTTACTGCCACTCGTAACTGAGGGCAGAATCTAGGCCAAAAGTGTTTTCCAGTTTGTGATTTATTGTACCAAAATGGAATTGGTAATGAAAACTGCGTTCCACTTAATACACAGCCGACTTCCAACAAAAATGCCAGCAGGAACTCTTTCTTCTCCTTCTTGCCTTACAGCTGCCCGTCAGCAGAGGAACTACGAGCTCAGCCCTCCTGCCATGGCCACAGGGAGAGGCAGCACCAGACCACCAAACCCAAAAGCTGGCTGGCACCAGGCTCAGTGCCAGGCATTCAGCCATGCCCCCGCCAGCCACGGACCCTCCTCCACCTCTCCCTCATCTCCCTCACCCTGTCACACCTTCCCCACCTGAACAGGGCAGAGCCTGGACTCTAGACTATGTCAGCAAGCAGACTAAAAGACATCTCTGACAATCTATTTCAGCACACTGGTTTCCAAAATACCCCCACGGGCTGACTATCATGCTGAACCTGCCCCACTCTGCTGCAGCACTGACCCATCCCACCCAAACCGTGTGGGTGCTGAGCACCCTCTGCAGCATCCAAAGCTGATGAAGCTATATGGGGCAAGAGCTTTCCTCCTTCCTGGCCCAACCTGCTGCTCCTTAGCTTTAAAAACATCATTTTTTTCCCCGCACGCACACAACAGCAGGACATCTCCGCTCTCCTCAGCGACAGCAGCAGGTGGAGAAAGCTCCAAGGAACCCCAACAGCGGCAAAAGGGACTCGATGGCCCCTCCAACCCTCTCCTTGCAAACACGGGGCGACCTGTGGGAAACGGCCGGGAGATGGCCGAGTGCCACGGCTGAGCCCCTTCGCTGCGAACGGGAATTCATTTGCATGCCAAAGTGGTAGTCGGGCGCTTTACAACAACACGGTGCAAGCATTTAAATGCATTTGAATCTTCAATATCGCCCGGCCACCGCCCAGCAGCGCCTTCCCCTTGGAGAAAATCCCTTCGGGGGGGGCGGAGGGGACGGGTGTGCTGGTGGAAGAGGATTCCAAGTAAAAGATGCCCGAAGGAAACCTCAGGTCCCGAGGGCAGCAAAATGATGGAGAGCTGAAACGCACCGAATTCAAGCACAAGGCATATCTGCGGCGGGGTTTTCCCAGCCAAAAACATGCGTGCCAGCGACAACAGGAAACTCGCGGGCTGTGTGACAAGTGTTGTGGCCTCTCCTTAGCTCTTTTACTGCTCAATGGGTCCCGGGTGACTCTGCAATCAAGGTCCCATTCAAGCCAGGAAGAGCCGAATCCCGGGGATATGTGTCAGGCCAGCACTTTCCATTTCTCTTTCAGCCCATGGACACCTATAAATTTTCCAGGGACAGTGGTACAGTACATGCCTCCGCTGCAGCCACTTCCAGACTCCTTAAAAGTAGCCCAGGACCCTGAGAAATCCATTATATTAAGCAATTAACAACGATGCGTGTGAGTTCACGGACCTTCTCTCTGCCAAGGAACAGAGTACAAAGTACATCACCCCCAGTCAAGGCAAGCGAGTCAAATCATTGGCAATAAATATATTTATTCCAAATGTCGACCCACTTTACATTCCTTTATTTAACACAGCTGATCTAAGGGGGAGCTGGAATAAAGGGAAAATAAATTCTGTGAGGCTTCATGCCTCCCTGGTTCTCTTGGCAGAGCTGGCTGAATTCTGGTTGCTATTATTAGTGTTACGATTGTTGTTGTTGTTATTATTATTATTATGATTATATGCATTTCATTCTCTTTGGGGTAATGCATAATTTATGACTCTGTCTCGATCCCCTTTTCAATGGATTCACTATCCAGGGAGACTTGCTGAATAATTTGGATCATTCGTTTTCAAGTGCACGGGCTGCCGACAAATAGTTCGCTTTTCATTCCTGGGGACATTCATTGGTCACCCAAACCAGGGGATTTCTTTGGTCGCCCCAGGCACGTGATGTGCCGTCTGGGGTTTTGTTGGGATTGTTGTTTTGGTTTTTTTTCTGATTGGGTGAAACTTTGTGAAGTGGAGACTAACAAACAGCTCACTTGGGGGGCTGGATTTCTGGAGAAGTCAGTTTGCCAGATTTTTTTGTGAACATTTGGGGGTTTCTCAGAGGCTTGCAAAAAGTAAATGCTACAAAGCACATTAAATGTTATTTAAATGTTTTAAAGGCAACGCTATTCTTGCTGTTTGCTAGTCAAAATTATCATGCAGCTCATTATAAGGTTTTGCTTACTCAGCTCTACCTGGAGAAATATTGAGGTATTAGACCTGCTTTGCCTAAAATCCTGAGGGAAAGGGAATTTTCCAAAGGCTTGCATTTGGGGATCTTTTTGCCTTAAAATCAAATAAGTGCCTAAATGAACTTGGCTGTGTCCACCAGTGGGACCCTGAAATGCCCTGATCCTGCATGAACCATCCATCCCAAGAGAGCAGCATCTCCCCAGCCCCGGGCAGGCTCTGAGCTCAGCAGGGATACACTCCCAGGCACACACATGGCTCAGTGAGGATGAGCACTGCTCCTCATTGTGCTGACCGTGGGGTGGAGACAGCTGACACGTCGCCTCTGGTACCTCTGGGAGGGCCCCACTTGGGCAAATCTTGGCAGGTTTGCTGCCAGCCCCATGAAAATCATTAGGACATGCCATGCTCAGCTGTGGAATGAGCTGAGAGCAAAGCTGTGTTAGTCCACAGACCCTCTTGATCCTCGCTTTCCTAGGCTAGACGTTGCACTGTGCCTAAAAATACCACTGGATAAATCCAGGTACACCTGGGAATTAGCAGGGCTGTGCATTCCCGCTCCAGCTCAGGCCTTTCCAGCACAGCACAGTGAGATTGCGACCCATAGTCCCAGGGCTTCCAACTCTCTGCCTCACAAAAGCAGCAGAGGACAAACCCCGGTACTCAGGGTCCGACACAGGAGCAGCTCATCCCCTCCCTGCCCCTCGCTGCCTGCTCAGCCCCGATTTAGGAGCACTCAGTCCCCATTTAGGAGCAGCCCAGCCCCGATTAAGGAGCAGCGCATCCCCTCCCTGCCCCGCGCCGCCCGCTGCCCGCACTGCCTGCTCAGCCCCGATTTACGAGCAGCGTGTGAAGGACAGACACTGGGCCACTGGGCTGAACAATGCGGGAATATTAGCCGAGTTACAAAAACAAACAAACCAAACCCTGCCGGGAGCCCGTTTCATTTATCTTCTTTTGTCCAGTTTTGCTTCAGCGTGAAAGTCGCCCTTTCAAGTCCAGCAGTTGTGTTCCAGCCCCGGCGGGTAGCTGATCCAAAGCGTTACACTCAGAGCTTCCCAATGGTGTGTTTGCACAGTTCAATTCATTTCTAAATATTCAGCGGAGTTTCCCTCCCTCCAACCCTCCCAGGACTTTTTGCCCAAGAGCCGAGGGTGTAAAGTACAGGGCCGGGGATACTGGTGCACAGAGCCTTTGTGTGCAAACACAAGCTGCTGTTTGTATTTGCCTTCACACTGTCAGAGCTCAATTGTGCGCGGTGCAGTGCTGGCTACCAGTCTGCTTTCAATATCCGCTCGGCCATCCCTGCTGCCAGAGGGACGCTCCCCCTCCCCGGCCGCTTTGAAGCAAAGGGATTTAATTTCACGAGACTTTCGGTAATCACGTTACAATCTCCCAACATTAACCAGAACTGACTCCCTATTGCAAAAGGGCGGGCGGACGACCCAGTAAACAGCCCGGCCCGGGACAGGCTGCAGTGACAGAGGAAGGCAAAAATGCCTGGCTGATTCTGTGCCGCTTATCAGATGAGGCTGGAAAACAACAGCCTCTTGCCAGCACCAGGAGGGAGCAGCTGACTTTGCCCAACCTGAGGATGCTCCACAGGCTGCTCTGCTCATCTCATGTGCCACGACAGCTGATTTTTAAAACCAGAACTTTTTCTTCTGTCCTTACCTCTACCCATCATTTGCCTTCCCTCTTCCCTGTTCCATTTACAGTGTCCTGATACCTCTGTCACATTCCCCGGGACTTGGTTTGCTGCTGGAACAGTCTCCTTCTGGTTATGCATCACTATCTGCTGTAGAGGCCAGTGGTCCAGGAAGGGCCAGGGCCACTCTGCACAGGGAGTGGGATCCAGGGAGGGTCTTGAATGAAGAAGAGTCTGAGAACAGGGAGATTTAGGTCTCCCTGCACTGTCCCTCCCTCCCCTCTCCTCACCTCTCTGCACACACAACTCAGCCTTTCCCAGAGCATATCCTGACCAAGCACAGATGATGCTCCAGACCCTGAAGAAAGGTACTTTTGGGGCTGTGAGAGCAAACCAAGGTGCTGCACAGGCTGCCAGGCACTGGGCAGTCCCCAGTGGGTATAAAACAGTCCCTTTTTCCAATCGGATATGCTTTATCTACTGTGGTCTGACTGTCTGAGACTGGAGCCTAAATACCCACACAGCTGACAGTAAAGGACATTAATTTTCTCCAAAAAGCTGCCATGAAGATAGTTGTACTTGGTCAAAATAAAGCACAGATCACAGTGATCCAAGCGGCGCCACAGAGTGCAGCCTGGCAGGGACTGGGGTGATGGATGGCTCTGAAATACCACAGGGAAGACGACGAGGACTCCTCATCCATCTTTCCATCCAAAGCTCTGAACTTGGAGTACACAGACTTGTGCAAAGATGGTGATCAGGGATGGAACAGCTGGGCTTCGCCTCGCACAAGCTGGGAGCTCACAGACCCAGCACGGATATGGCACACAGCCCGGAGAGCGAGCGCGCGAGGCGGGGACTGCTGAGCCAGCAGCATTCCTGCTGCACTCCCTCTCTAATTCCCACCTGGGACAGGGGGGAGAGAAATCTCACCCCCCTCCCTAGTGCCTTGAGAAATTGGGGAGCGCTCCTCCCGCTCCCTGTGCACCATTGGTGAAACTGGGTCTACTTCTCCTCTGACAGAAAGCATTTCCCACCCCAGCCGGTCAAAAAGAATAAATCTGCTGTGAAACAAACTTGCTGAGCCCGGTTGCTCACAGCCTGTATCAGTGTCCTGGCTGCTCCTGCCCCTTGTGTCCCTTTTGCCCTTTCCTAGCTGAAACTGGGAGTGCTGGGTGTAGGCTCTGGGCTCCCTACTCTCCTCTCCCCAGACAGCAGAGATTCAGCAGCTTTGACTCTCAGGCAGGGAGCCCCAAGGTTGCTCACCCCACCTGCACCAGCATTCCCACTTGACTGCACACACAATCTCTTTCTTGTTGCTCATTTTTGGCAGAATATGGCAAAGGTCTCCTGGGCTCATCCTTTAGCATTATCAGCTCCTCCATCCCCAGGGATACATCACAAGAACAGGGCTGAGGGCTGTGGCTCCCCATATAGCACCCTGGGGCACCCTGTTCCTGCACCAGGCTCAGCACGAGAGGAGATCCCTTTCCATGCAAAACCACAGCCTGGGTGATAATAGCTGTTGGGCAAAGCCAGAGGTCCCTTCCAGCACCTAACCTGTGAAATAATTTAGAAAAACCCTGTGATTCCAGGAGAGAGTGAAATAGAAGTTTGTTCCTTCCCCAGCCTCCAACCCTCTATCTAGGCAGGGGATGCAGATCTGCTTTTCAACCCTCCCATCACTCACAAGACACTTCGAAAAGCTTTGAAAGGACAACTCCTGTCTGCATCCTCAGTACTCTCACAGCTGCATGTGGGACATGGATCTTTCCTGCCTATAGCTTTCTTTGCCGGCCTCAGTGGTGGAGCAGGCACTTTGCACAGAGGGTACACGTTGTGAGAAGCAGTTCTGTGCCTGGTTCGTGCTGTCGATGCAGCAGTGCCCCCAGTGCCAGCCGAGACCTTGTGGTGCCCAGCACCATCCCTGCCGAGCCCTGGAATGAAACAGTCTCTCTGAGCGTATCACTCCATCAGTTTTTAAACTCCAGCCTGCACTAAAACCAGTGCTGTTCAAAATAAATCCATAAATCAAGCTCCCAGCTGAGCCGTGCACCTCCTCCATTCCTGCTGCTGGCATGGGTGCCCATGGTTTCCCGGGTCAGAATCTGTTTCTTTAGTGTCTACCAAAAAAAAGGCGGGATTTCTTCCTCCTCACCAATTAATTCCCTGCCTTCTTTTGAGCCTAAGGCAAACTCGCATCCCGTGTGTGGCTGAGCCCCTCCATACCACTGCTCTCTGCTGCTCTTTGCTCCCTCCAACAGCCTCCACGGCCACACTGACTCAAGCAGGAAAAGCCTCCCTCTCTCCTTATCAGTCCCCAGGGCATCCTAATCCCCTTATAAATGAAAGCTATTAAACAGATATCTTTTTAAAAGCCTGCTTGTCACTTCAGCCAGAGCAACCAAAACTCAGCTATCAGGACTTTTTGGAGTGTGGTTAATGCGGGTGAGCCCCTGCCCCGGACAGAGCCGGGGCTGCACCGTGTGAGGACCTGGCCTGCTCCTGTAGGAGCTGTGCTTTGATCCCCCGGAACACCGGGCTGCAGAGCCAGGCTGAGCCCCATGCCGTGCCAGGCCTGGGCTCTGCCACGCTGCCGTGCGGGAAGCAGCGGGGATCTGGCAGGGATGCTCGGGAGGGGAGCTCGGGGTACCGCAAAGAAAACGCTCCCTGCTGACTGCAGCGGCAGAAGCCAAACGGCGGCCACTGTTCCAGAGACACCCTGGGGACGGAGCCGATGTGACTGCTGGGCTCTGCCACTGCTGAACCCTCTCCCCAGGCCTGAGTTGTCTGCATGGCCTGATCCTCTCCCTCCTCTCCTGCTGCCTGAAAAATGGGGGGATCTGTTTGGTGCAATAATGAACGCACTAGAAATAAATGGTCTGGGTGAGGTTGAGTCTGGGGACTGTGAAGCCCCCATATGTGTTGGGGGTTCAGCCCTGCCATGGGTTGGTGTGTCCTGTGCCCCAGGCAGCTGTGCCAGTGCCATCTAGGAAAAGCAGATGTTGTAATCGGTGGGTTCTGGGGCTTGTTTGGGTTTATTTCTGCTGTTTGACAGACAGCAACAAGGGGTGAAATGATGTACAATCTCTACCATGCTAGGCTGGTTCCAGTCGTCCCAGCATAGACCCAAGATCTCCTTTGCCCTGGATATCCCCTGAGACAAAACTGGTTGGTGATAAAACTTAACACAGCACCCCAAAACCTTCCAGAAAGTCCTCAGTAAAACTCTGCTTGCACAGCCCAGCCTCAGCACGCAATAACCCATAATAAGCACAAGACCCTCCCAAACCACTGTACCAAAGAGCAGGGCATCACAAAAAAGGAGCCAAAAAGGCAGCAGACCTTCATGGTCAGAAAATCCATCCCCCATCCCTGAGGCTGAAGGGGAGATACATTAACAACATACAAACACACTCATGTGCCCCAGCTGCTCCCACTTCACAGACCAGGTAGGAAAACCAGAACCCCGGGAGTGCTTTTCCAGGCAGGATCCCTGCAGGCAGCGAGGATTAAAGAGCCCTCGTGGGCTTCTTGCTCCATCCTCGGAGAGGCAGCACGTCCCCCCAGGCAGCCATGGGGAGTTTGCCCAAGCGAGGACAGCGTAGGCTGAATAAGGATGACATGCTTTGGCCCAGAAAGAGGAGGGCAGAGATTAGCCGTGGACAAGCTCAAGGGAAGGCAAGTGTCCAACCCAGAGTGCCAAGCCTGGTTTTGTTTTAGCCTTAACTGCGCTTTTTTGTTTGTTTGTTTGTTGGTGTAAAAACCTTTCTGTTGGAAATCAGTTTAACTTTAAGCTTCCTGAGAATAAAAGCCTGTGAGAAAGCTCTGCCCATGCAAGGCTCCCTTGGGAGGCTACAATGGGAGTCTCAGCAGCTTATGGGCCCATATTTCTATGGCTACAGCACCCATCTGCTCAGCAATACAGTGTTACCCACTGCTCGTGCAATTCCCCATGCAGCACAACCCGCTGGGAGCTGCACCAGGCAGGGCTGGAAAGGCCCCGTGGCTCCAAGGATGGCACATGGTGCCACAAGAGGTGCAACCCTCACAGGGCCAGTTGCTGGCTGGGGCCATGTTGCTGGTGAAGCTGTCCCAGTGCAGAGTTTCATGCCTTTCTTAACCCAAGTCCAAAGGATTTTATACAGCCCCCTTTTACTCCCTATAAATGGGGAAACTGAGGCACAGGGCAAGCCTGGATATCAGAAATGCTGAGTATCCCTTATACCATCAACAGGTTACAGGCAGAATGACCACACAGCAAGTGCTCAAGTCCCCCTGTGAGCCTTGCCTGGCTGCATCGAGCTACACACATTGTTGTGCTGTGCTGTCAGCCTCTGTCTCAGATGGGCAGAGGATATTACACCATGGGGATCCTGAACAGGCACCCTGGGGTTCCTGCTCTGGCACCCTGGGATCCTATATGGGCACCGTGGGCATTGTTCAGGGACACCGTGGAAAATGTGCTCAGAGCCTCTTTACTCAGATTGGGAATGTCGCCGCTTCTCAAGGCAAGAAGGTTTGCATCTTTCCCCATCCCTCTGGAAGAGATGTGGCCATAAGCAGCGCGACACTAAAAATCTTCTCAGAGAAGGATTTACAAAGCCATTTAAGTCCTCTGTCTGACTCCCATTCCACCACAGTGCCCAGACCTGAAGGGGAAGTGGGTGCAATGGATGTGCCTCTGTGTGATCAGGTCCCTGCCAGCTCTGCCAGTCCTACCCACACTACACTTCCCACCACTGCAGCCAGAGCCTCTTTCCCTCTGTTCTCCTCCCAGACAGACCATTTCCAAAGCCCTGAATCACCCCAGGAGAGGAGAAGAGAGAAAGGACATCTCCCACCAGCCCAGTCCTTCCTGGTCAGATGGGTTTTGTCCACTGTGAACTACTGTCACCCATCGGAGGCACGGGACTTGCCCTGACTCCCTGCTCTGCTGTGTGCTCCCAGGGGGCCTGGACCCTGCAGACAGGCACTGGGGGCTGCTTGCCCAGCCAAACAATGCCTGCAGACACTCTCTGGTGTGCCAGTAACCACCAGCTTGACTCCTCATCCCATTTGGAGGCCAAGGAGAATGGGAAAGAATCATCCAATGGGATTACCCACTCTGCCAACCCTGGGGAAAACGGTTGAAAAGACAGGATGAGAACCATGAAGGCTTTTCAGGTAGAGGTGATTAATGCAGGGTAAAGAAAAGGGATCAACTAAATTTAATAAGGGAACTCCCTGGAATGAAATCCTGCAGTCCTTACATCCCTCTGTGGGAGCAGAGCGAGAGGATCTCACGGCTGTGGGAGGATGTGATTTCCCTGGCTGTGATGAGGGAGCCTGTTAGCTATTTTAGTAAGCACTGCCCTGCAAATACATCCCTGGACCACCACGGAGGAGATAAAGTCCCAGGTTTGTCTGGAAGGAAGTTTTTCACTGGGAGTGTTTGGCAGGCTGTTCTCTCATAGTTCCTGGTCAACTCCTTGTCCGAGATGAAGTTTCCTTTCAGCCGAATGAGAAACTCGCTCGGAAATTGCTCTGACATGAGACACATCCCAGCCTGGGAACTCTACGGCAGCGCACACCACGGAGCAGAGCCTGTCTAACACCAGGCTCCCTGCGCTGCCTGTGCCAAATCCCCTATCTGAAAACACAATATGTTTCCCTTCCCTCACTGCACTCGCACTTGGTTTTGTTAAACACTCTCTAGGCATCACAGAGGGCCAAAATGCGAGAGGCGCCCAGCACCTGCAGACACCGCTGACGTCAGGCACATGTGCAGGTGGCGGGTGCATCTCCCGGCCCCATGGGGGAAAGGGCTGTGAAGAACCAGAGCCAGCACTGGGAACAGAGTCTGGAGGCCGCTCTCCAAGTGCCTGTCAGCAGGCTGCAGCCCTGGGTTTGTCCAGCAGTGCTTTATCCCGCCAAATGCAAAGGTATTTTATGGTAACTAAAGGGAAGGTGCTTGTCTGGGTTAACTTCCAGCACTCAGAATGACACTGCTATTCCTAAGGAATTGTGGCATGGTGTCATTTTAGTGATGTTATTAAATCTGGTTGAAGCCCCTGGCCTGCATTTTCATGTGTCCGCACCAGCTCACACCAGCAGTTGAGCTCTGACAACTTTTTAGTTCAAGCCTTTTCCAGCTGCAATCTTGTCCCACAGGGGAGCTGGAACCTTCATCAGGACAAACCGGTTTGGAGACGTGAGGCTTGGGCTGGACCAACGCTGAGCAAACAGAGACAGCCCAACGGCACTGGAGAGAGGCAGGATGGAGAACAGACCTCCAATCTTGTCTCCAAGCTGTGTCCTCCCTGGAGCACGCTCGCTCCCAGGCATTCAGCCAAAGCTGGACTGTAAAGCCAAGCTCTACGTGGATGAATCATTTGCCAGGTAAAGTTAATGGGAACCTGAATCTGTGAAAAGCTCTGCTGGCCGGGTTCCTTCTGCAGGAGCAGATCCCTGGAGGACATCTCCTTGGGACAAGACCTGTCTTCTCCTTGGGCAGTGCTGGGATCTTGCAGGCAGCAAGAAGTGATAAAGAAAGAATTAGATCTGGCTGGCAAAAAAACGTTCCTATGGGAATTTTGACTTTCTATCAGAAACTGCAGTGCATTTCTTTTTCAGCACCAAATAAGCATGAATAGGAACAAAGATTCAGTTTTGGCAGGGGGGATGGACTTACCAAAGAAAACACCCAAATTTTTAAGCAAAGCAGACACATTCTATAATTTTTCTCCCTGGATGAAAATAAAACTAAAAACCCCAACGATTTTCCAGAAAGGAAAAAAAATAAATGTGATGAAAAAAATTGTAACTAGTTCTCACACCACTACCTGAGACAAAATCAGCTAATTTGGCTAAGTGACCTACCCTTTCAGCAGGGCTGTTCAGCAGGGTTTGGTCACCCCTGCCTTTCCTCTCAGACGGTGGGAGATGCCTCCAGCGTGCAACCGGCAGCATCACCACCAACTCCCCGCTCATCCCCTGCCCTGCCCGGCGCAGGCGGGTCCACAGCCCCCGCTGACCGCAGGGCCTGACTTTCTCTCGGGATTTGGAAGAGAAACCAGGGTGGGCTGATGGTCATGAGCAAGTGGGTGGGAGCTGAATAGGGTTATTGTGATCTTTATCTGGGGGGATTATTCCAGGCAGTGTGGGCTTGGCAGGGCAACACGGTTGTTTGGCCGTGGCTGGTTTTGCAGAGCGATAGGTACGGTCCCAGGGAACGGCGCACCGGGATCGGGCTATGGAAAATTATTTTACGGTACCTTCATCCTTGCAAAACATTCACTTCCCAGCAAAGTCGGTGGAAAAGGAAAAAACAGAGCGATTTTCGTTTGCAGAAGTCTGACGCGGCTGAGACTGCTCTTCGTCTGAAATGCAAAGCCTGGCATAAAAGTGACACATTTTACTGGAAACTGGGAACTTGTTTTCCTTTTATTGGAAATAAATTGGAAGGCAGAAGGATGGTAAGAGCACGGGGCCAGCATAATAACAGAAGCATTTTTCAGGAGTATTTGGGAACCCTTCAGAGTAGACAGAGAGTCCGACAGCACCCCGAGATCGCACCAAAATTTATGGCATCCCTGATAGCGGTAACTGCAGGCAGGGAACTCGTCCCAGCCCGTGAGCAGGGGTTGAGGCTGGGGGATCTGGATATCTCCTGCCTCTGGCCCAAAGAATAATATAAGAAATAACCGAGACGCGGATCCCTGTCCCCGAGCGCTGGCGGGCAGAGGGATCCGCGGGTTGTAAGAAAAGCAAACACGGAGATAACCCCGGCATCCCTCGGGACGCGGCATCTCCCCGCCGCTTCCCCCCCGCGTCCCGACGGGAGCCGCAGCCCGGGGGAGTCGGGGCTCCGGAGCGGGGCCGAGCATCGCTGCCGGGACGCCCGCGCCTTCCCCGGCGCCGCCACCGCGTGTGTCCCGGTGCCCCCGGGCTGCAGGAGCGGGCCCCTCTCCCCGCCGGACACCCCGGACTCGGCCGTGCCTCGGTGTTGAAGGCGCGGGCGAAGAAACTGCTCTCTCTGCAAGGGACACATCTGATTGTGATTTGGGAAAATAAAAATTAAAAAAAAAAAAAAAAAAAAAGGAAAAGAAGGGAAAGAAAACAAAACCAAAAAAATAAGGCGCCCAACCCCGGCCTCTCGGCAAGCGTTTTTTCCTATCGTCGGAGCTGCAAATATTTTGGAAGACGGGGCCGTGTTTTCCGTGTAAACAAGGCGGCGGCGGGGGCCGGAGCCGCGCTCCGCGGGGCCGGGGCTTCCCGGCGCGGAGAGCCGAGCCCAGTCCGGGGCATCCCGGCCCCCGGGGCTGGGTCACCACCGGCACACGGCTGAGCCAGGGGCTGGCACCGGCCCCCTAAACCGCGGCAAGGAGAGGACCGGCAGCGCAGAGAGTTCCCGCTGAGAAGCGGGGATGGAAGATCGCGGGGAATCGTTAGCGGGATATGAGAAGACTCATGGGGAAGAGCAACCCAAACCTTTTACCCTTATTCCCCCCTGGCAGAGGCGAAGGACTCCCCGTCTCCGTCCGGGGAACGGCGCGAGTTTCTCGTCCGAGATGGAACGAACCGGCTGCTGCCCGGTTCTCATTTGGCCTCGGGGCTCACTCAAGTCCCCGCCGCCCCGCTACCGCCTCCCGGGTCCGGCCGCACCCCTCGGGGAGCCGTAGGCATTGCCGGGTTTCCCTCCCTTGCTCCCAGCCACTTTCCTCCTCCGCGGAGGCCGGAGCCTGTCCTCGTCCTGTCCGGGCACGGAGCCTCTCGGGCTCTGCGGCGGATCTCTGAGCCAGTGTCCCAGGGAAGAGAGCGGGGCTGCTGGCGAGCTCCGGGATCCCCGGACCGAACCCCCTGCCGTGCCCTGCGGGACCCCCGGCCAGGACCTGCTTGTGACGGGAGAGCCTCCCCAGCCAGCCAGGGCCCCTCCGCGCTTCTCCGGACACGAACGGTCTCTTCTCGGATTCCTGAGTGTCCCTTCTCCCCCCTCCTGAGCTCCTTGGTGTTCCCTGCCTCGTGTTTCCGAGGTTCCCTGCTGTCCCCTGCTTTGCGCTCTGGAGCCCCCCGGTACTCCCCGTCCTGCGCCTCCGGGTGTTCGGTGTACCCCCGTCTTGCTGTCCCGGCTGCCTTCGGTCTCCCCCGTCCCACACCTCCGGGGTTCTCGGTATCTCCTCCCCAAATTCCTGTGCCTCACCGTGCCCTGCCCGGAGTTCCTCGGTTCCCCATGCCCCCTGCTTTGCACCCAGAGGTCCCTCGGTGTTGTCACCCACGACCGCGCTCCCGGGTGCCTCAGTGCTCCCTGCCTGGAGCTGCCGGGCGCCTCTGTGTCCCATCCCCTGCGCCTCCGAGCGCCTTCACATTCCCGTTCCGCGCTTCGGGGCCCCTCAGCGTCCCGTGCTTTGCCCTACGCTCGCCGGTACCTCAGTGTCCTCGCCCTGTCCTGTTCTCCATCTCCCCGCGTGTCCCTGTCTTGCTCCCATGTCCCTGGTTGTCCCCGCGCTGCTCGCTGTGTCCCTGGTTCTCCCTGCGTTGCTCGCCGTGTCCCTGAATGTCCCCGTGCCTTTCGCTCCCGTCCCCCGCGGGTCCTTCGCTCTGCCCTCCCTCTCCCTGCCCCTCCGGGGACCTCCGCGCCCTCTCGCCGTCCTTCTCCCCGCCTCTGTCCGTGCCCGCGGCGCTGGACTCACCCACACACTCGTTGGCCTCTCGGGCCGTCGCTCGCTGCCAGGGCCGGTCGTAGTGGAAGGGCTTGCAGCGGTCGCACTCGGGGCCGGCCGTGTTGTGCTTGCAGTCGCACACCAAGCTGTCGTCGCGGTCACGGACACAGCGCGACGCGTGGCCGTTGCACTTGCATCGCCCGCCGACCTGCAAGTCGGAGACGGCGTAGAAGTAGGAGTCGCGGGCCAGCTCAGAGTCATCCTCGCTCTCGTCGCCGAAGGTGTGCAGGCGGCTGAAGGTCACCCTGATGTCGGTGGCCGTCACCCAATCCTGCAGCACGGGCGAGTTGTCGAAGTCGTGGGCGGTGGGGCGGCCGTCCAGGGTGCTGAAGGCGATGAGGCCGCCGGAGAGGGGCCGCACGTCGGTGTGCGAGTCGGTACACACCGCCTCCTGCTCGTTCTGCTTCGTGATGGCGGCGCGGTTCGGCTTGTTGTACATCTTGCGGCACTGCGTGGAGTAGAACTGGAAGGGCACCCAGGTCTTGCCGTAGTCCATGGACTTGTGGATGGCCATGGACTCGGGGCGCGGCGAGCAGAACTGCAGGCTGACGTAGGTCACCTCGAATTTCTTGCCGAGGGAAAGGGTGAGGGTGACGTTGTGGGGATACTGGACGTAGCTGTCGGACTGCCAGCAGGTCAGGTTGTGCGGGTTGTTGAGGTCGGTGAGGAAGGAGGGCGGGTGGGCGCGCTTGGGGTCGGAGGCGTTGCAGAGGTGGCAGGTGCGGACCTGCTCCTCGCCCTTCTCCGTCACCACGCAGTACCGCGACGGCGGCTTCCCGCAGGTGCTGGACACCTTCACCTCCTTCCCGAAGGCCGAGTTGACGAAGTCGGGGATGCAGCGGCGGGGCAGCCCGTGCTCGTCGTAGCAGGGGTCGGGCTGGGCTGTCTGCACGGCGAACATGCTCACGCCGTGGTAGCCCCCGCGCAGGGGCTGCGCCAGCCACGCCGCCGCCAGCAGCAGGGCCAGCAGCGCCTCCGCGCCCCTCCGCGGCATCCTGCGCGACCTCCGCGCGGCGTGGGGACAGCGGGGAGGGGGCACGGGGGACACGGGGGAGCCGCCGCTCGGGCGCGCAGCTCCGCGGGGCGCCTCGGCTGAGGGACGCGGTGCGGCGGCTCAGGGAGCGCGGAGCATCGCCCGCCCCGCGGCCAGCCCCGCGGAGAAAGGGGAGACCGCGGCGGCGGCGGCACCACAAAAGTGGGGCTGGCGGCGGGGCTGGGTCCCGCCTGCCTCCCGCCCCGGCCCTCGCACGGAGAATGACTGGCGGTCCCAGCCCCCGCCGCGTTTGAGGTCATGCTAAAGGAGTGACATCGCGCTCAAGGAACAGAACAACGACATCCACTGGCGGCTCAGCCAGAGACGCGCACAGGCCGCGGGGAGGGCGGAGGGGGGGGGATGGGAGTGGGACGGATCCCGCCCCGACACCGCGGCGATGGGCGCCAGGGCCGCCGCGGGGCTCCCGAGCAGCCCCCAGCACCGCGCAAGGACCCCCGTGCTCCCCCCGCCCCTCCGTGCCCCCGACGGGCCGGGGGAGCCCAGGACCACCCGCGCCCCTGCAGCTGGGGGCGTGCAGCGGGGAGGGGGGGAAGCGGTCGAGAGGAGCCCCCCGTCCACCTGTGGGGACTACGAGAGGGACAGGGTGGGGACGTCTCCCGCCTGGTGGCTGCTGGCTTCCCTCCTCTACCAGGCCAGACAGGGACTGGTCCCCTCAGCTGGACCAGGAGGGGGGGGCCGGGGCAGAGCCCACAGCACCCCCGGGCACCGGCCAATTCCGAAGGGGCTCCCGTAGGGTCTCGGCCCGCAGCCTCCCCCCCGCGGGACACAAACCCCGATGCCAGGGAAGTTCAGTAGGGAGAAATCTCGAGTCTTTGGGCACTACGCGGGAACTAACGGGCCTGGCCACCGTCGGCAGGTTGTTTTAGGGGGCTGATCTCGTCTCCCTAGTACAGCCCCGAGACAACCCAGGCACAGGGGCCGTCCCCCGCCTCGGTTTGCAGTTTGTCAGGGCTCCCGTTAAAGCGAGGAAGGGGTTAAAGGGCGGCACTTGTCCCGCACTGGGCCGTGGCCCGGCCCCGGTCTCCTCTTCCCACCCCTCCTGCGGACCCCCGGTGCCGGGGGGCCACCCCCGACGGCCGCCTCCCTCCTGATCAGCTCTGTCCCAGCTCTTCCCCCTCGTGATCCCGGCCAGGGGCACAGCCCCAGGGGACAGTACCGAGACGGTCCCGCGAAGGAGCGGAGAGTTTCCCTCCCGCGGCTCCCGGCCGCCCTGCTCGCCCCCCTTCCCTCCTTCTTTGATTAAAAGGGCACTTTTATTTTTCCAACGGAGGTGCCCTCTCCCGGAGCGCTGCCCACGCCGTGTCACTCAAGCAGCCTGGCCCTGGCACGGCGGCGCGGTCCCCTCCCCGGCGAGCCCCGGCGGGGCGGCCCGAGGGGATGGGGGCTGCCCGGGCAGCCGTGAGCCCCAGGCCGGCCTCCGCCCCCTCCCCTCCGCCCGCCCCTCTCCCCGCTTTGAATTCCTTGCCACCGAGCTGAATAAAAGTGGTTGTTGTAAATTGAATTAGTGCCTGATTAATCTGCTCCCGGGCCTGCTAGCCCAGCGGGGCGTCTTTGGCAATGCAACCGCCTTCCCTGCAGGGCAGCGGGGCTCCGCAGCCTCCCTGCCCCCACTGCTCCCCCCGGATCTCCCCCACCCGTCCCCCAGGCCCCGCCACTCCCGGGATTTGTTAACTCTTCCCCGGGAAACAGCCCCTCCGTCCAGCTCCGGGGGCTCTCGGTGCTCCTTCGCCGGAGGAAGAGAGGTGTTTGTGTGCGTATTGGGAATGCGGTCGGCCCAGTCCCGCTGGCCTCACCCGAGCTGCCTTTGGACTCAGGCGCAGCCCAGCACACCCAGGACACACATGGACAGTCCTGGGATACCCCAGTCCCGAAGAAAGATTTTTCCCCGCTCTTGAATTGCGGCCCTATTTGTGTAACTGGGATAGGGCGGTACCTCAAGGAAGAAGGGGAACAATTTAGACCACACTGTCCCGGGCCGTGGGGGTAAGGCCGAGAGAGAGCTGCGGGAGGCCTAGGGACATCGCTGCCCAGGGCGAGCTCTCCCCAGCACCGCGGCTGTGCGGACAACTCGGGATGCGAATCCCCAGCCGGGAGCCCCAAATTCGGGCCCGCAGACTCTTCCACGTGCCTGCCATGAGCATCCCCGTTCTGTCCGCCTGGCGCTTCTCCTCCGGCCACGCGTGTCCGGGACCAGCCCTTCCTTGCTGGACTCCCCGTCTGCCCGTTCCGGGCCGTGCCGGGGCAGTGAAACGATGGGGCCACCGGCTCCTGTGCCCGGGGGGACACGCAGGGCCGGCTCGGGGCGCAGCAGGTGCCGTTGCGAGGACCCGCGTTTCTCCAGGGAAAGGATGCAGGTTTGGCTCCGGTTTCTCCCGACGCCTATTCTCGACCCTGTTGCCTGCCCGGCCGCAGCACCGAGAATGCTGCCGGTCGCAGGACAGGGCTGAAATTTCAGCGTTTCTTTAAAATCCGTGAAAGTTTTTAAAGGTTACCCCCCACCTCCCCAATCCCTCAAAGCTCGCACCGTTCTTTAACGCCGCACAGCAAAAAATGGGGTGAATCTAAGAAATCCTGACCCCTGCTAAACTTCCCCGCAAACCCGAGGTGCTGCCTAATCCCATTAGCAGGGTGTTAATTTAACAACCACCCGGCGCTGCCGAGCGCGGGGCCCCGCACTGCCCGGCGGCGTTCCCGCGGCTGCGGCTCTCGCCTCCCTCCTGCCCTTCTCGCTGAGTTTATTCGGTGTTTCACAACCCCCGGGGTTTGTAATGGCTCTTGCGGTCATTAACGTGATTTACTGAGGCTTTCTCCTCTAATTACCTCGCCCTCGAGCTATTAAATGCATGTAAGCAGCTCCGCGGGGACCGAGACTCGGGCCCGAGCCTGTCCGCCCGCTCCGGGCAGGGGCCTGGGGCCGTCCCGGGAGGATGGAGCAGCGGGGGTGTTCGGGGCACCAGGCCACAGTCGTCCCCCTACCTTGGGGTTTGATTTTCCTGTCATTAAGCACCAGCTAACCCCGGTCCTCTCCTGGCTCGGAAGGGGACAGATCCTTGCCGAATCCAGCCCCGGTGCGACCTCGATGCACGCTTGCTCTCTCGCCGGGACCGGAGCATCTCCGGTACCTGCACCGGGAACGGAGCATCTCCGGTACCTGCACCAGGATGGAGCATCGCTGGTACCGGCATCAGAGCATCTCCGGTACTTCCACTGGGACTAGAGCATCTCCGGCACCTGCCCTGGGAGCGCGGCCGACCCCCGTGAGGGCCCAGGGGCTGAGCGACGACGGGGCACGGCCGGTCCAGGGCAGAGCGGAGCCTCCCCGTCCCCCCGCGTTGGGCCCGGGAGAAGCTCCGGTGACGGAGAGCCGAGACGGGCTTTATTTCAGCCCCACCGGGGCCAGCGGGAAAGGCGGCCCCGGCGCTCGGAGCCTGTTTTAAAAGTCAAATGGCTTCGGGTGCCGCAGCTCGTCCTCCTCGCCGGGAACAATGCGCTGCTCCTCGCCCACCTCCCCCTGCACGGCCCGGGTTTGGAGAAGGGAGGGGGAAAACCCGGGCGACTCTTCCCCTCCTCGGCTCTCGGGGGGCCGTTCCCCGGCGGGATCGGGAGCGGCTGGAAAAGCAGAGAAGACCCGGGTTGAAATAATCAGGAGCGATTTATTCCCCTGGAGTGACAGTTCTTTTGAGCAGTTGCCGAATGGCAGTTTCTGTCTTTCTGAAAGCTTTTCTTCCAGATTCTGTTCAGATTAGGCTGGGGAGATGAATGAGGCCATTATCCAGCCCAGTAGCTATTCTGAAATGCCAAATTAATTACCAAGGGCTAAATCAAGGCGATGGGGGCTGAAGGGGGGCGGGGGAGGTGGGGGGGGGAAGGCGGCGGCGGTTTGAGGTGTGAAAATATCTCCGCGATCTTTTAAACACTGACACGGCGGGCGGCCTGGGGTGCTCGCCTCAAATCCCCCAAACCTCGCTCCGCAGGTGCGGGGGGCAGCGGCGGCTGGAGCGGCCCCGACCGGGCGGAGCGGGCGAGGAGACCCCGCGGGGTCCCGCTCCGTCTGTCCCTGCCCCGGCTCCGGCACGGCCCCGCCGGCCACCGCATCTCTTACCTCCGGCGGGGCACGGCGGGGCTCCGGGCAGGGCTGAACCGGGGCCGGAGCCGAGGCCGCTCGCCGCTCTCGATGCTCACGGGTCCGGCCAGACCCTCCAGGCGCTCCAGTCGGGGCTCTCCTCCGCCTGCTCGGCGGAGTGAGGAGCAGCCGCGCTCTCCCCAGTCCTCCTACACCGCTTTGTCATCGACTGAGCCGCCGCGGAGGGAGCCTGGGGGATTCCCTGAGCTCTCGAGGGCCGGCTCGGGGATGCAAAAATCATCAAACTGTCGCTTCTTTCACCGGGGTTTGTGATGAGTGCGAGAACGCGGAGGGAGGGGAGTGTGTATATATAGAAATGCTGACCCACAACTCGGTTCGCGTTGCCTGCCTTGGAGGGTTACAGAAACACCGCGGGGAAAGGGGAGAAAGACTGGTCCCAAGGGAATTAGGCAAGAAGGCACCGCTGGCTCTTCCCGCTCTGATGTCTCTCTGCCAGCACACATCACAACATTTGCACATGACATTTAATCCTCCACCCTAAAGCTCTTTGGCTCTCGGCAGGCAGTTATTGTTATTATTGTTGCTCTAATATTTACGCTTTGCTCCCAAACAAGTGTAATTTCCCCGGTCGTTTTGTAGATCCCTGGCCCTTAATCCATTTTTCTCTTCAGTTCCCGGGAGACCACACCTCTGACTCCTCTCATTCATGAAAAAAAATTGCACGAATTTTACACAAAAAATTTGAACGTTTAGGAAACGGTGGGTCAAACCTGACTATCAGTTTTGGGTGGGAGGAGAGATGGGCACGTGGCTGAAGCTGAATCTTCTGCAGCAAACGCACACGGGCAGTGACATCCCGGCTCAGCCCGGGCAGAACCGCTGGCAGCAGCGAGAGCAGAGTTAGGCAAGACTTTCCCCTGCACTAGACAGTCCTTGCAAACGAGGAACAAGCAAGGAGGAGATTTCCCAGGGGCTGAGAAGTGGGTTGTAGAAGGAACCAAGCCTTTAATGTAAATTGGCCGTGGCTGGCAGAGACCACTGAACACTGGGCTATTCAGCATCGCTGTGAACCTCTAATGATCAACTCGGTTTTCAATTATACACCCACAATTGCCACCAAGTGAGATAAGCCTCTGGAATACTATATTTTCTCTTGCAAAATGTTTTCTGTAGGGCAGGCAGGCTGGAAAGCTCAGTGAGTAATATTTGATTTATTTTCAGCAAAGCAGCGGGACACCCAACAACCAGGAGAGCTCCCGGCCGGACCAAACAGGTGCCCAAACGTCTCTCGCACTCCTGGGGACTCGCAAGTGGATTCAGCCACTGCAGGGAGCTGCAGCATTGTGGGGACCAGATATTCCCAGGAAAACAGAGGCACTCCTTGATGTTAAACCCCGTGATTTATTTGTGTGCTCCTCTGCAGAAACAATGGGTTCATTTGGATGGGTGCAGATGTAGCACAACAAAACAAAATGCAGCTTGGCCTGGAAAATGCTGCCATACACTGGACATGCTGCCGAGGTCTCATCCAGGGGGAAAAGGGGATGTTGCCTGGCATAGCCCAGGAACATGCACAGACCCTCCAGACTTCAGTTCCTCACACATCCCAAAGAAGGCCACCCTACATTTGCAAGCTATTTCCCGGTTAAATTACTTTTCTGAGCAATATATTACAGGGATTGGGACAAGAAGAACACAGTGACCTTGCAACAATGTTTTGAGCTCCACGGGAAAAAAATGCCAGAAGTGAACCGGGAGCTCGGTCCACCGGGAACTCCCTGGCACAGCTGAAGAAACCTCGCTGCAATGAATTGATGGAGGCCGGGCAGAACCCCCTGCACTGATGGAGGGAATAACCCTGTGCGTTTCTGGGCACTGACAGTGTAACCCCGAGTTCATGGGTGTGGGGGGCTCTGCTGCCAGGCTGAGGTGTGGGAGATGTGGGGTGAAGAAAACAGCTTTTGGCTCAGAGGTGGAAGATTCCCGTGCAAACTTGGCTGGCGATCTGTGTGGGGAGGAGGGGATGGGGACATCCAATTTATTCAGTAAAATGTTTAATCCAGAGAGACTTCCACTGAGCTTATTGGAACCACGGTGAGGTGCAGTGCAGAAGAAGCCACCCTGCAAATATTATTTTTAGATGATTAAAGCACCCACCTGGATCTCAGGGGACCTGGGAGCAAGTCCACCCACTGCAAAGGATTTTCTGCTAGTTTTAGGATTCTTTATATCAAGTATTTGTGGGTCTGACTGTCAGAGGGGCATCAGAGCAATTCACAAATCTCTGCTGAGCCTGGTCTCTGGAGACACATCTCCCTGAGGCCCCGAGGCTCTGCACCCACGTGAGAGACCACCCAGCTCACCTCCCATGCCCTGTCTTATGGCTGTTCGGGACTCAGAGGGAGCATCCCTGCCTCAAGTGCCCAGCTCTGACCCCACACCACAGTTTGCACAGGAGTTTAGTGTCTCCCCTCCAGCTTCCCGTTCACTCCCCATGGAAGGATTTGGGGCGTGCTGATTTTCCCATCTATGCTGGTTGGAGAAAACCCAGGCTTGGAGGATTCAAATGCCTTCACAGCAGCTGCTAGCCCGGGCCGTCCCTTGGGCAGAGGGATGTCACCACCCCGGCACTGGCAGCCCCGTGGTGACCATTGCCTGGCAGGGATCCCCGCTGTCATTTACGGGTGATCGGCAGCAAACGGAGCAGAAGGGAAGACACTTGGGGTGGGCTCTTTGGGTGCAATCTGTCCTCCGCAGTCATCCATCGCCCTCGACATCTCTTCCTTTTTTATTTCTACTTTTTCCTGCAAGTGCTGTGCCTCTGCAGGGAGCAAAGAAAAGTTTCTTTGCTTCCTGCAGAGAAGCAGTAAAACAAGCTGAGAGCCGAACAGGACTTCCCTGTCTGCCTGACGCTGCCTTGACAGCAGCTCAGTGGAGTCCTGGGCACTGTTAGCTGCTCCTCTGGGAGGAAACCAGCCTTGATTCAGAGTCATCTGCCCCCGGGCCCCGTTTGGGAAGGATAACAACAAAGTTTTTTCCTTTTGATTTGAGACCAGTGTTACTCAAAGGAAATTCATCCCTTTACTCTCTGCTTTCACTCCCTTTAGCAAATTCTGAGCAGCAATTCAAACACAAGAGTGCCAAGGGAATCCAGATGGAGAAGGTCAGACGTTGTCCAGAGCAAAGAGAGAGCAGCCAGGATAAGGGCAGGGATATTGCATTGAGCAGTGCACCACGTTCCTTTAAAACAACTAACGTTCCTTTAAAGTAATTAATTTGAGCAGAGATAATTCTTCACCTATATTACAGAATTGTTTGCTGGACACAGTGAACACTACTGATATCAGTCCAGTGTAGGAGTTTCTTTGGCTCTGGTATAAGAAACTGGGCCATGCAGAGTAGAGTCTCTACCTTGGCAGAGACTATTTAGGAGATCTCAAGACCATAGTTTTGTATGGGACCCATGTAAGGCTGTGGATCTGAACTGCTGTTCTTCTTGCTGTGAATTTTCCTCCCCACTGATTTGGAAAAGAGCCTTGAAAAGGAATTTGATCTTCTTAAGCCAGTGCAAGGTAAAGATGGAATCCGGGCTAAGTTTAAAGGGCAGAGGCTGGAGCCAGGGCAGGCAGGGGTGGGTGTACTTCAGCTACCTAAGGAGCAGGATTATTAAAACGTAGGTCCCCAGAGCTTCTGAATTCCCACCACCAAGTAACTCCCTTAGCCAGATAATTAACTCTTCTCCAACACTGCTTTGCAGGGATGGGCAGCACACTGAAAAAGTGGCAATCCTGGGACAGGCTCTATTTCACCATTGCAGATGAAAGGGGTGTTTTGTTGCTATCTTTGTTTTAAAGTAATAAAAAAAAAATATATTCCAGAAACATCCTGTTCCCTGAGGGAAGAAGTGGGGGATCTGTAGGGACTGAGCCAGCAGAGCCCGGTCAGAGCAACGAGGGTCATGCAAGCAGCCATCCGGGTTTTGGGTTTGTATTTTCCTTAAGGAAAGTGTCCTTTTGATTTGAGACAGAGGGTGCTGGGAGGCTTCCTGGAACCCTCAAATCAACTCTGCAAAGGGAGGATGCCCAGCCCTGGCCTGGCCCTTTGTGTAGGCATCTCATCCACAAGGACAGCAGGAAACATGTTTTTCAGGAGCCTTACTCAGAACTTCGCAGCATTCGGTCTCTCTTTGGCAGCCATCCTAACCTAATTATAATTAAGTAAGTATTAAGCTGGGATGAAGTGGCCTTCGAGTGGCTATAACCTTCTAATAGGGGACCTTGGGGTAAGGCAGGAGGAGCAGGGCTCAGGTTGGGCACTGAGGCGTTGTGTGAGCCCAGACACGGCGCGCTGGGGACGGGGCCGAGAGCTCCATCGAGGAACCTTCCTGTGCCTCCCCCACAGGACACAGAGCCCTCGCCCCGCTCCACCCCAGGGCTGGGTTTATGCAGAGAGAGGGCTGCCCACCCTGGTGCTGGTGCTGAGCTCCGGAGCCTCATCTTGGGGCTGTCTCCACACGCGCAGCCATCACCAGAGTCATTAATCAGCGCCGTGCCGTACGAGGGTGGGCGAGGGGGGTCGGACACATCTGAGCGAGCACAGCCGACCAGCACCGCGTCTGCCCCGACACGGCACTCCCCGCACATCACCCCTGTGTGCTGGGGGTCCGCACCGTCCCAAGCCCAGCCGAGGGACCCCCTCGCCCCAGCGCGGCGAATGCCAGTGCCCGGCGGCGGGCACGGCCCTGTCTCAGCGGCTCCCTCGCAGGGGTGAAGCAGCTGGGGAGCGCTTGTTTGCCGAGCTGAATTCCTCGCTGTCGACTGCTGCTCAGCGGCACCATCGCCCGCCTGCTGCAGGCTGAGCCCCGCCGCGCACGCCCTGGCGTGCCCGAGCATCGGCACTGCCGGCGGGACAGCGGAGGAGGAGCAGCAGCGAGGGGGAATGAGGCAATGGCAAGAGAGGGCAAGTGGACTGTGCCGTCCTCAGATATTCAGCAGAGAAATGACGCTCATACCCTTTACAAAGCTCTTTGCTGTCCGCGGCAGAAAACGCTTCTATGAAGCCTATGAGCAGGATTCTCATCCCTGCTCCCGATGTCTTGGAAACAAGGGGTAGGGAGAAGGTAAAACTTCTCTTGTCCTGGCAAGCTATTGCCCCATCCCTACCCTCTATGGCTTCAGTAATGCCCTGTTGTTTTTCAGTGTTAGTCATGTGCTATAGAAAAGCAAAACCATTCTCCCAGCACGCTGCCTGGTTTTGATTCTGCTGGAAAATAGCCTCCATCTCCAGGACGCTGCCTGTCCCTGTCACCCCAACTGATGCACACACACATGCTGCAGGGAAGTCAATAATTCCACATATTGCTCCCACCCCGGCACTTTTGCTGTGGGATTGGAAGACAAATTCCAGCTGCAACCACCTCATATCCATAGATGCTGCACCAGGACCTCGCTGCCCATATCACTGCTCCCTCCTTCCAGCCCTGCCACAGGTCTCCTGGACACTTGGTGGCATCAATAAGTGTGAGGTGACAGACGCAGTAAAATGTTACTGCTGTGAGAGTTAATGTGTGGTGTGAGTTGCTCCTGAGCCACCCCAAAATACAGGGATGAATGTACACAACTCTGCACCACCTGAGACCTGGGGATCATGGAGATATCTGTAACATATCCATTTCTGCTGGCCTGTGATAAACCAGAGGGTTTGGGTTCATAATTGTCTCATTTAAATATTAATTTGCAAATCTGAGCCTAGGCACACACTGATGGCAACTAGGAGGAATTTCCAAGCATGGAGTGGCTTTATTATAAATGTGAATTAAAGCATCAGGATGAAACTGGCCACTGGGAATGATGCCAAATTGATTAAGCTCAAGAATTTAAAGACAGCAGGGAGCCTGTGGATGCCTTTTGCCCAGAGGAGCCCTGCTCTTGCTGTGGTGCTCGCTCAGAACTACCTGCTACCTGTGAACCCCTCCTCGTCCTGTCCACTCTGCTGCCCCCAAAGAAGGATTGCTGAGGGGCTGCTCCAGGGCTTTGCTGTCTCACCTGGCAGAGCCAACACCCTGGTGTTTTTAGAAGAAGACACTAAAAGCTGTGTGTTCCTTGGTGAACATGATGCCCTTTGGCAGCCCAAGGGAACCATTAAATGTGTTTCCACCAGGGCTTGGTAAAATGCCGTGGTCAGGCTGATCACTCCAGGCCAGGAGGTCTCCCTGGAAAAGCCCTGCTGTGCTCACTACCAGCTTGCAGGCAGCTTCTCGGTTTGGTGACTGGCTTGCTGAACCCAAACTGGCTGTGGCAACTCTCAGGCATCCTCCTCTACCAGTTTCCTGGTCAGCACATCCATCCTTTCCTAGCCTGGGACCTGGAAATCCCTGTACACAGGGGACGTGGCTGTCTGCCCCATCCCCTGCCCTTTACTCCCTCCCCAAGAGTTATTCCAGCCTGGGGTCTGCAGGTGAGCAGGCTGATGGGGATCTCCAAAAGGTTTGTGAGGGGCTGTTGCTGGCAGACTTTGCTTTCCCAAAGGTCCTGGCATCCTTTCAGCTGCACCCCTCTGGAAAAGCCCTTAAAGCACACACCCAACATCAAATACATGAGTGAAGTCAGTGTGATTCCAGCAGTGGCCCACGTGCTACAGTGGGAGCTGAATTCCTGGCCTAGGGAGGAGGTACCAATGGGAGGTTTCTCCTGGGAATTTTGCATGCCCAGAGCACATGCTGGGAGTTGTTCAGGAAGTGGGCACCAACAGTTCCCTGCCTCCTTGCAGCCCTGGCATATTCCCAGCCACTGTCAGGTTCCCCCCAGACCTTTGTTGAAAGCATCTCTGGCTGATGCTGGCATCAGGATTTTGTCCTCTGGATGAAGTGGGATGGCCCCAAACCTTTTCCACTGAAGACAGCAGTGACCTCAAAAGGCATTACTGCTCCCTCGATGTCTCCTCGCATGTGTTACCTGCAGCCAGTTCATCCCTGAAGGGAGCCAGAGCCATCCCTGGGCAGCAGCAGAGACCTCCTCTGGTTGCCCAGCCCAGCTCTGTCCTGCTTCCAGCCACTTTTGTTGGGCTGGATGGGATTGTGTGTCCAAAGGTGGGATCTCTGTCCCATTTTTGCCATCTCCCCGAGGGTGAGATAAATCCTGCCCACAAATACCATTTTCTCCTCGTGGTTCATCTGGGCACATGATTGAGATGCCTGAAAGGACGTTGAATTTGTCACCTGGATAAGGTGACTGACCCAGCTGGTCAGGGCAAATCTCCCTCTCCCAGTTCAGCTTATCCCAAAATTTGCCTGCGGTGGATTTGCATGGGGCGACTAATTTTATTTAAAACAAGCAGGGGGAAAAAGAAAGAAATTCACGGGAATAAAAAGGATGCACTGCAGCTCACTTTGAGGCCCTGCTGCCACCTACTGGGGTCCCAACGCCGAGCCCTCTGCGCCAGCCCCGGGTGGGGATGGGTCCTGCCGGGATGTAGGAACCCCTACAGGGTGCTGGAAGGGGAGGGAACCCCTTGTTGTCGTGGATCTGTCCCTCTCCTGCTGTAGGCTCATTTGGGAGCAAAACCGCTGGAGAGCCTTCAAACCCCCAGGCATTCCAGCTGAGGAGCTCGGCTGTCCCTTGCTCCTCTGGGCCGGCCCTTGCAGAAGTGTTTTGGCACGTTCGTTTGGGGAGGCAGAGCCCAGCTCGCGAGGGATGCAGCAACCCGGGCTTTCTACTTGTTGATCCCATTTTCAGATTTGCACCGGGTGCTTTGCATGTCCATCATAAAATGTGCACCCGAAACGCCCTGGGAAGTGGAAGGTGCCGGTGGCTCCGGAGGCTCAGAGGTGGCTGGGGCAGAGGTGGCTGGGACAGAGGGGGTCGGGCTGAGGATCCATGGTCACGGATATCACGGTACCCACCAAATTTCACCGCTCTCACCTCGTCCCTCCTCCGGGCTGACCCCAGGAATTCTGCCAGAGGCAGAGCTCTCCCTGCGGAGGGGCTTTCCAGGGCTGCACGGCCCAGCTAGGCGCACAGGGGTGGCTGAGCTGCATCCCCCGAGTGATGCTCAGCCCCCTCCATCACTGCAGTTCTCCGGCAGAACACAGGGTGGAAACCTCAGCCCATACGAAAGCGGCTCCCAGACCGGCTCTTCCCAGGGCTCTGCCCCTTCCCGGGGCCGCCTGAGATCCTTATAGCCCCGGGGGCGATCCGGACCAGGAATCGCCCTGCTGTCAGGGGAGAAAGTTCCGAAAAGTGAGGAACGGGGTGTCCCACCTTCGGGAGACAGATTTTTGTTCAGGTAAGGCTGGGACAAGGCCACCCCTCTGCATCCAAGGGAATTGTCTGCAGTGGCATCTTGCTTCAAGGAGTCAGGTAAAAAGCTTGGATGCAGCTCCCGCAGCAGGTGAAAAGGTAGGGTGGGACTGAGCCCAGGAAGGTGTTTTGGCACAAAGGGGGTCATGGAACACAGTGAAGTGCTCTCCTCCACAAGCCACTGGCTGTAAGAGAAGTCATGGGATTGATTAGAACTGGGGAGGTTAGGACTGGCACTAGGAAAGGCTTTCCAGTAGTAAGGACAGAGCCATGCTGGTATTGCCGTGGATGCTGGAGATTCCTGGTCCTCAGTGGACTCAGGAACAGGGCAGACAATTGTCTGACAGGCACAAGTGTCTGTAGCAGCTCTGCCTTGGTGCAGGGGATGGTCCCTTGCATCCAGCTGGCTTTCCTCGGTTGCCATCCCAGCCCTGATTTCTGCACCCCTTTCTTGTCCTTCCCTGTTCCTCCTGCAGGAAAAGGGCACCCCATCCTCTTGCACAGCTCTGCCTGATGCACTTGCAGCTACACACCGAGTCCTAGAAGAGCACCAGCCACTGGCATAGCAATGGACAGCTTGGAAACCTAAACCACAGTGTGCTGTGACCATGAGGGCAGGAGGGGTGTCTGGCTCCTTCTCCTGCAATTGCCACTCTGATTGTTAATGTTACAGTGGGGAATATGTTTGGTTTTACTGCATCATAGTTTTACTCAGACTTTTACTCCTGTTGCTTCTCCCTCTGACCAGCGTGGATGGTTTCCAGCAAGAATCCATGTGGCTTGGAGCATGCACAGGTCAGAGAACAAAGCAGGAATGGTCCCAAGGCTGCAGGATGGATCAGCCAGAGCAGGACCTGCCAGATGGGAAACTGGCTGAGTGACCTGCTCCTGTCCCCAGGGTGGCAGTGGCAGTGTGGAGAGCTGAGCCATGACCTCCCAAACCAGGATCAGACTTTCTCTGTGGAAGAAGGGACCTGAGAAAGGAGGTGGGAGATGTCCAGAAGTTAGTGTGGTTTTGCTCCAGGCACCCCAAGCCCTTGCACAGGAAAATAGAAAAGTGCAGATCAGACAAGTGTTCACCTGCCAAAAGTGTGACAACTCTGGAGCCTTTCAACTCCAGAGCTGGACAGAAAACCTTCAGCACTTTGACAGATTGGGTCATTTAAGGTTATGTTTTCATCTCCTACGTGGGAGGAAGGAGGGGAACATCTGGGGTCAGATCTGCCACCACCAAAGTCTATGGCCCAGTTTTGTTTCTCAGGGGTCAGTCTCAGCTGGTGTGGAGCAAACTTTCATGATCCTTTGAGTTTGCACCAAGAAATGAAAAACACAAGTTGTGGGGAAAACCAGTGAGAATAAGCAGGTTCCCTTTTCAGCGGACCCTGCTTCCCCTTCCCTCTGAAGCTGGGCAGGCAGTGGGGAGGCTGCAGAGCTGCTTCACTGGGGCTGTGGTGCTCTGTTATTATGTGAACTCAGCGAGAAGGAAGCAATGAGCTCACCTGGAGCTGTGGCAGCTAAGCCTGTGCAGCCACAGCAGCACACACCAACCTCAGAGTCTGTGTAATGAGAGTCGGTCACCCAAATCTGGTGGAAATCCATAAACTGGACACCAGTGAAAGCATCCTAGGGAGATGGCCTGTGCCTAGAGTCAATGACTTGATGGCATTTTGGGGGGCTGAGTTACTGGATTTCCAGCATGTGGCTTGGTTTGAGTTGTTGTTTCAGGGAGTGTGTCTATGTGTGGAGTAGAGAGGAAAGGGAACAAGACCGTGATGAACTTAGGTGAACTTAAGTGTAAAATGAATTTACATGTCCAGGGCCAGGCTGGACGAGGTTCTGAGCAACCTGATCTAGTGGAACATGTCCCTGCCCAAGGCAGGGGTTGGAACAAGGTGATCTTTAAGGTCCTTTCCAACCCAAGCCATTCTGTGATTCTATGATTCTACAAACTTCCGAGATTCCCTGTGAGTTCGGGGTAAGTATCATCTTCATCAGCCACCCAAGAGATGCCTTTGTTATGATTTGGAGAAAAAGGAGTCTAAGTAGAAGCCAGGCAAAGGTGATTTGAATTTGTGTGTTCCCATTCCTGGAAATGAAAAAGGATTTGAAGCAGAGTGACTGCTATCACGGGACACGTTCACAGCCTGTGGGCCCTCCTGCACCTCGGCCCTTTGCATACATGGGAACCCTGATTTGCTTGGAAATGTTCCATGGGAAATCACTTTCTATCACCAAAAGGGCTTAATGACTTTGCTCTTCTCCCAGCCTAGTGTTTTTCTTATTTGCTTCGGTGTCACTTGCGGAAAAATGACTTTTATATTTAACTACTTTGTCTCTATCCCTGTATTTTCTGTTGAGCATCTCTGCAGGAAAAGGGGTATCCCCTGAGCATCTGGAAGCAGTGATGTGACCAGATCTCTGCCCTTTAATTTGCACTGATGTGGGCTTTTAAGTGGAGTTAGCTGGAACTCACAGTTTGATCTTTGGGTCTTTTTACCTCGCCACCTCAGCTGTGGAGGGACAAAGCAGATCAGGTGAGCACAAAGGCAGTGCTGACAGCCCACTCTACTGTGAAGCTTGTCCGTCAGAGCCGGCTGGTTCCACGTTTTCCCTGGCGGAGGGAGCTGACCCCAGGTCAGTGTTTCACATCACGTGCCTTAGCGTGTTTACTCCGGTATCGAGAACCCAAAGATCCAAACAAGCATGTTGTCAGCGCAGCCTCAGCTTCCTCCTCCCGGGGAGGGCTGCTCGGCAGCTCGAGGGGAGGAGCTGAGCTGCGGCGCCGTGCGGTGAGAAGAGATGAGATGAGATGAGATGAGATGATCCGGCAGCTGCCGTGTGCTCCGCGGCACCGCTCCGGCTGCAGCTCCCTGAGCTTTGGCATCGCTGTCGATGCCAAATGCAGCTGCCTTGAATGCAGCCCTGCCCTGTGGGTGGCTGGGCGACTGGGGATGCCTCTCCTCCTCTTCGTGCAGCCGCTAAAAGCCACCACCTGGGACCACCTCCCGCTGCCCTGCTGTCATCCTGGAGCGTGGCACCAGCATCCCGAGGATCCCCTGAACTCAGATCAGGACAACTGAGTAATAAGGAGGAGCGCAGCGCTCTGCTCCCAGGAGATCCCATGAGCACGCTGGTGTCGACATCCCTCGTCGAGGTGCCTCTGCTCCAGAGCCCTTTCCCCGAGTGGCTGCTCCAGCCTGGTGGCTGCCACGCTGCTGTTTGTCGCTCTTGCCCCTGCAAGCTGGAGCCTCCTGGGTGGTGGCTGGGGCACCTCCCTGTGCTCCGCTTCCTTCCGCCAGCACAATCCCCCCAGCCCCCGCGTTTGGCAACTTCCTGAGCTGCACCGTGCCCCCAGGAGCAAAACAAACAGCTCCCAGGGCCTCAGGTGGGGAGGGCACAGGATGGGAGGGGACGTGCTGCAGCCCCGACACCCAGAGAAGTTTGGCCTCTGCAGCTTTAGCTCTTCAGACGTGTCCCAGTTCCTCCGGTTCAGGGACACGGCCTGAAAAGCTGGGTCTGAAATGAGGAGGTGGGAATGGGGCACAAGGGATGGGAAAGATCAGGCTGGCATCCTAAATACTGAACGCAGCCCTTAAAGCTTGCACGGGGAGCCCAGGCCTGGAGGAGCTGCGGCACAAAGCCCGGCTCCAGCGGAGAACTCAGCTGTTTCCCGGGGCAGCGCCTTGGGGCAGGTGGCACCGTAACTTAGACACCAGACTTTCCCCGTCCTGCTATTTTTGCTGCCAGAGAATTTCTTGCGAATTGCTGGTCCCGCTCAGCTGGGGAAGGCCAAGCCCCTGTCCCGTCCGCGTGGGGGTCACCTGGCGCAGGGTGCAGGGGAGGCAGCCGGGGCTCTCAGCACCCACGTCCCACACGGTGTGCACGGCGGGTGGTTGTGTCAGTGGGTCACCAATTAAAGGGGATTTTGGCTCTGACTGGGCTTGCTTTTTTTAAAATTCACTGGAATCTCACTGCGAAACCCCGCGTCTATTTTGGCCCCTGAGCAGCTTTCGAGTCTCGGAGCCTCAGTGGCAGCGGTCACTCTCTTCTGAAACACCAAAACCCGCAGAGGAACCCACAGGCAGGTTCTCACCCTTCCTGCGGCACCATCCGGGCCAGATCCGGCTGCAAGCCTCGTGCACAGATGGGCCAGCAGGGAGGCATGGGGGGCCAGTACTGCCAGCGATGGAGGTGGCACAGGCCATTTCTCAGGAGCAGGCTTGAAGGCAAAAGGAAAAGGCCATTCCCAGGTGCCACCAGAGCAGACATGATCCCAAGCCTGGTGTCACTCAGCATGAGCTTTGCGCTGTCAGGGACATGCTGATCCTGTTCCCAGAAAAGACGGGGTAAAGGGCTGCGTAGGGAGGGAAGGAAAACAAACTCACATAGTGCATGGGATGGAGGCATAAGGAAGGCAAGGAGAGAGGGATGGAGGAATGGAGAGGTGGATGGCAGGAGGGAAGGAGAGATGGATGAATGGAGGGAAGGGTGGAGGGTTGGAAAGGTGGACGGATGAAGGGAAAGAAGGAGAGATTGATGCAGGGAAGGGCAGGTGGATGAATAGCAGGATGGTGGGATGGATGAATGGATGTATGGGTGGCAGAATGGCAGGAGGCATAGATGGAGGGGTGGACAATGGAAGAGTGAAGGGTGGAAGGCAAAGTGGTGGGGGGACAGACAGGTGTCACGATGGATAGATGGATTGATGGATGAGAGGATGACCAACTGGATGAAAGGCAGGATAGTGGGAGGGAGGGAGGAAGGGATGGGTGAAGGGAGGGCTGGTGGGCTGGGTGGGCGGAGGAAGGGGTGGGCGCAGGGCAGGTGGAGGGGGCACGGCCGGGGCGGGGCGGGCGGTGCACATGTGCGGGGCGGACCCTTCGCCAGCCCCGCCCGCCCGTCCCGGTGCTGCCGGTGCCGCCCGGCGCGGAGCGGAGCTGAGCCCGGCGGGGCAGCCGAGCCGAGCCGAGGATGGGCAGGGAGCCCCGGCCGCAGCCGCCCCCCAGGTGGGAGAGCCGCGGGTGTCCGTGTGAGCGGGGCGGGGGGCTCTGCAGGGCTGGGGCACGTGGAGGGCGAGCGGGAGCGTTCCTTGTGTTAGCGGGGTGTCCGTGTAACCGGGGGCACCCAGTGGGTTTGGGGGGTTGGTGTACTTGGGACAGGAGCGGCCACCGGGCTGTGTAATTTGAGGGAGAAGCCAAATATAAATGGGGTGTCCAAGTAACAGGAGGGCGACTGAAGGCAGTGTAATGGGGAGGTCCCGTGTGAGTGGGGGCTTCACTTAAACGCACCAGTGGGGTGTCATCAGCCTTGCACCCTTGGAAGGGGCACCCTGAATCACCTCGGGGTCCCATTGCGGGCCGGGGTGCTCTGTGGCCGGCCGTGCCCTGGCCGGGAGGAGCCGGTGTCACCCCGCGGCTGGGGACGGGCTCCCGCTGCCGTGACTCATTTCTGGACTGTGTGTTTGTTTTGCTCCGCGCCGCCCCACGGAGCTGCTGCTCGGGGCCCAGGTGTGGGGCCCTGCCCGCCCCTGGGGACCACCCTGCCGGGACTGGGTCCCCGGGAAATCCCGGGGGCTCTCCACTCTCTGCCCGGAGTTTTGGCCGGGGCGCTGGCGGGTGGGGTGGCAGTGAGTCAGCCCGGCTCACTGCAGCAGCAGCTCTTCCCCGGGCTGGAGGGACCCGAGGCTCACGAGTCTCCTGTTGCTAGGTCTCCACAGCCCAAGGGGGCTGAGATGTAACCCCAGGGAGAGAGCTCTGCTTTGGCAACAGGATGTGGTTTGGGATGTGACAAGCTCAGCAGTGTCATCTCTCCAGCATCGGAGCCTGGACACGCACCAGCCCTGAGATGTCCCTGTGCTGCTTCATGCACCAGCCTGTGCTGAGAGGTGTGCCTGCAAAGGAGCATCTTCCATCAGGTGCCTCTGTGGCCTTACGGTGTCACCAGTGCCTCCTATTTAGTGCCCAGACCCAGCCTGGCCTCCTGCCACGCTCATTTCTGCACCGGCCTCCCCGAGAGGATGTTTAGCAGCTTTGGACGGTGTAAAACCCCTGAGGGAGGAAAAGGCTTGGCTGATTCAAATCACTAACGAAAGCGGGAGAAAAGAGATTTCAGACCTTTGTTTTCATGTTTATTACGATCTGGCTGCTGTCACCCCGTCACTCCTTAACTTTGCAAAGGGCTGGTTTCGGGGCTGCTGCTGCTCTCAGTGCAGCGAAACTGTGCTCAGGCAGCTGCGGGCTGGTGCTGCTCATGCTACTCCTGCTGAAGGGGCTGGTCTGCTTGCCCTGATGCTGAAGAGCTGCAATTTATTTAGTTTTTCCATTTAGATGAGTTTTCTAAATCTGGGTTTGATGCGAACTCCAGGGATATGCAGGATGTCAATGCGTTTTAATTTTCAGGTGTGTCAGAAATGTCTTGTTGGTTTTGTGTTTCTTCTTTTTCTTGTTCAAAGCAAAACTTGGATAGAGTTACAAATTGTTTCCGAAACATGATTGCAAAGTGGTTTGGAGCTCTGGGTGTTGCTCAGATTAGAGGTTAAATGTAGAAAGGTGAGAAGATAAGGAGCGAGAGCCTGGCAGTGGTGGCTGCAGTGGTTGCATCCCTCAGTTACAGTGACTACTCAAGGTTGGAGGGCTCAGGTGGTGCTGGGTGTGTGCATTGGGGCTGGGGATGCTCTGCAGAGAGGCAGGTGAGAAGAGCCAGGTCTGCTGGATGTGGCCAGCTCTAGCCTTGTGATGTTGGGCTGCCGAAACAAAGCGTGGGGAGCTCATTGCTGTACCTTCCCTGGCATCCTGTGGCCATCACTGTCTGCTCCCTGCAGTTCTGCAGCCTGGTCAGGGGAGGGAAAGGGGATGAGAAGTGTTGGAGATGCTTGTATGGAGGGAAAACCTGGAATGGTGGTGTGCACTGATTTGGGGAGAGGGTTAGGGCTCCTCACGGGCAGCCCCACATCTCTGGTGCCATAGGATGGTGGAGCTGGCTCATCCCTCCTCCCCCGTGGAGATCAGGCCATCCCAGCTGGGAGAGAAACAAAGCAAAACTGGCACTGTGTGCTTTTTGTTGAGTGGGAAAATGAAGGCGTAAATTTTGCACTGAGAAAGAAGAACTGAGTGCCGTGGAAAGCACTGGCACAGGCACTGTCTGCTGCTCCTTCAGGTCGAGCTGCTCCGGTGGGATGAGCTCCCCATGCTGCAGCAGCCCTTGGGGCTGAGGGATGCCAAATGTGGTGCTCTGGCTGTGCTGGGGACCAGGGACACCCACTCAGTGGCGTGGGGAGCTTGCCATGCTGCAGCTCACCCTGGAGTAGTTTCAACTTCTCTTTTTTTGGGTGCCTGCTGAGCAGGACGGGGCTGCCCATTTATGCGTTGTTATTTTTGCAAGTGGAAAATGGTGGGTGAGTGTGCTGGGAAAAGCCACTCAGGTGAGTGCCCTGAGGTTGGCTTTGGGCAATGGGAGGCTCCTGCTGTGTCTGAACTCTGCTCCCATTAGTGCTTTGAGCTTCCAGGGGGCAGTAGGTGAAAGGGTGGGGAGGGGGGATGAGGTTCCTTAGGAAGCTGTGCCCCCACTCCCACTGGTGCCCAGCAGGTCTGTTCTTGCTGCAGTTCTGTGCTTTGCTGTTTTGGGCTGGAAACGTCACTCTTAACTGCAGAGGAGAAAAACGTGACCTGTGCATGCATTCCAGGCTCCATAGCTGCAGTTCATGCTCTTTCCCTCCTCCCTGCAAGAATTCCCTAAGAGACTCCGTATTCCAGGACCGGCCATCCTTGCCCTAACCTCATGTCCAGAGGCAGTTTGAGGACATTTTTGTAACTAGTCCTTTCCGAAGGTCCCACCCATCCAAAGCCATCATTGGGGTCTCCAGGTGACCTCTGCAACCCACCTAAGGTGGTGTTCACCTTGTGTAGGGTCAAGGTTGTTGGGTGACATGGGTGTGATACACCTGAGGATCCGCTGTCCATCCCCCTGTGCCGCAGCCTGGAGGGTGGACAGGACCTGTCACCAGTTGCTGGCACCCAGCCCCCGTCACCGGCCTCCCGGCTGGGAACCTGGGGGAGGGCGGCTGCATCTCCCCAGCGCCTTTCCCAACACAGAGACCAAAAAAAAACCCACGTCCCTGTTTTTCTGATCTCGTCTCTGGCCGCCAATTAGCACGACGTGAGAACTTGTCTCCCGGATGACGCGCCCGTGTGACTCCTCGGATGCTTTAATTGCAGGGTTTTCAGCAGCCTGGTGATTGTTGTGATTGTGTGCCGTGCGGTAACTAAAAGATGCAGCTCTTTGGCGAAGCCTAATTAGGAAATAGGGGACACTGTTGGGAATGGCTCTGCGATGCGATTTTCCTAATGAAAGCTACTGAATAGGCAGCCTTGTAATGAAGAACAGACTCGCAAGGGCACTGCCAATTGCTCTTCTCTAGTGTTAATTTTGTATTTCCTCCCCATTGTTTCTAATACCCTCTTGGAAAAGCTTGAAGATAAAATGCTTTATTTTCTTACGGCCGGCCTCGTATCCTGTTTGGCAAGCAGCGATTGTAGCATGTGCATCTGGAATACATGAGTGGCCAGGCATGAGCTCCTTCAGACTTGTTAATCTCTGATTTCAAGGTCTGCCACTGAAAAAAAAAAAAAGAAAAAAAAACCCACGAAAATAAAGCAACTTCAGCTTGAGCATGGTCGGCTCCCTCGTGGTGTGGCACAGCGGGAGATGCTCGGCTGAGGTGGCAGATGTGAGGCTGGAGAGAGCTGGCTCGGGGAGCACAGTTTGTCTGGAAGCAGCCTGGTGGGGTTTCATGGTTTCATCTCAGCTGTCCTCTCCTCGCACGTGCTGTGTTTAACCTGCTGCATTTGAGAGTTCACCCAGGTTTGAGGCTTCTGCAGAGCCTGGAGGTTGGGTCCTGCCCGGGGCAGCTGTGGCTCAGCTCCCACCTGCGCTGCACCGTTCCCGGAACAGGGCTGGAGACCCTCCGGTGTGCCTGGGGAGGAGCAGGCTCTGCTGTTCCCTCCCCAGCTGGGCAGGCAGTGAAAAGGCCTGCAGATGTTTTTAGCCAACAGATGTGAGCATGAGCCTCTTGCTGAGCTAAAAGGAGAATAGGAAAACACTACCTGGCTGGCTGATGTGGTGCTGTGACAGTTACCAATGACTGGGGGTGTCACAGGGGCTCTGTCTGTATTTTGTATGACAGACGGGGATGGGGCTTGGCTTTCCCTCAATTTATTTAAATGCCCAAAATCTCTCACAGGGTGAGAGCAGCTTGGGTGCTCCTAATATGCTGCTGGTCCTTGTCCTTATTTTGGGGTGGGTTTAAGCAGAAGTGAGCAGAGCCTGGCATGAGCAGCTCATGTGATGAGGGTGGCTGGAAATGGAAGGACATGCCATAGCGCCGTCCCAGTCACGCCGCTCACTGCCCAACGCTGCTTTGTCTGGGCAGGAAGAGCTCAGCTTCAACCTGATCTTGTGACTGTCCTTAGCAGCTGCTGGGGTAGGGAATTTATCATCCTTTTTATCCTGGGTTGGATGGTTTTGTGCGGTCACATCAGGGCATTTTCACTCTTGTGTCGATGCCTGTTCCGTGGACGGGGGTATGGCTGGTGTGTGCACGCTTTAGGAAAGATGCTGTTGTTTTGAGCCTGCAAAAGTGCTTTTCATCCCTTCCACAAAGGCCCATTCTTTGTCTCAAATTAGGATGAAATGCTTCCCCTTTCAGCTGCTTCCCCCATTGCTTGATGTCTATTTAAACCCTCAGCCCAGAGGCTTCTCGGCAAACAAGCTCTCATCCTTTCAGGTGGCATTTCCCTTTTCTCATTGTTTCTGCCAATCTGTACATGTGAAACTTCACAAATGTTTCTTCATTCTCGGTGTCTTTGTGTTGATAAACCTCATAAATGGGCACACACAACATCCACAGCCTCCCCCTGCCTGGTGGAGTCACAGCATCCCTCGGGTGCAGAGGCGACCCAGCAAACTCCAGCCTGGCAGACCCATCCCTGCTGCTCCTCATCCAGCTGTGTGAATCCTGCTTATCTGAGAAGGTTTCTGCTTGAGGTTTGCCTCCCTGGGTCAGTTAGCTGGGTTGCAGTCAAGGCCAACAAGTCCCCAAAGGAGTGCTCATTAAATGGAAATTGTTGCCCGATGGATCTGCTCTGAATGCCGGGTGGGTGCTCATCCCAGTGGGAACTTGGATGGTGTGAAGGAATGGCTGTGTGGGTCTAAATCTGCTTTTACTGGCACAGAGCACACCCAGAGCCTGGGCATCTCTGTGGCCCTGAGCTACCAGATCGTGGTGCAGGGTTTAGAAGTGAAGGCAGGACAGTGAGTATTAAACAGCATCCCGCCTGCTCCTTGTGGTCTCCAACCAGAACATCACCACAAGGGTGATTTCTTAGGATGAAGGGAACAGACTGGGGAAATTGTATGCTTACAGTCACCATCATGCCAGTTCCCAGGAGCTTGGCTCTTAAGGAAGAGCTGGGCTGAAGAACTGGCCCTGTTGGGATGAAGGGCCCTGTGCTGTGATGCTCCTGCCCACCATGTGAGGAACCAGGGGCTGGAAGGGGTTCAGTCTGGTCCTTCCCAGAGGTGAACACAGTGTTTGGAAAGGTTTCAAGCCCCTGGGCTGGTTGTTCTCCTCTCAGATGTAAGTGTGAACGCTGCTGTGATGGCAGTGCTGTTGGTTGTTTGAAGATGCTCAGGGGATGAACGGCCTGGTGGGGTTGGCCACTGCTGTCTGTCCCACTGTTGGGTGGGTGCCCACCTCTCCTTGGGCACTTGGTCTCCTTGTTTGGACACTTTCTTTCTTCCCTGACTATGATGGTGGTGCTGTGGTTGTATTGAGTGCTCTGGTCAAAGTGACCCCTGTGTGAGCTTAGGAAGTGTGTGTGAATCTCAACCTCACCTGCCCTTGGCCAGAGGGTGATGGGGAACAGCCAAAAACGTCCTTGCCATCATCTGTCTTTTGTGGTGCTGCAGCCAGCGGTGCTGGAAGGAAATTGAAGGTTTTGGGCAACCAAGCCAGGGACTGAAAAGGCTCCTGGGTTCCCAGCAGGGCCTCCACAATGGCAGGAAGCAACTTCTAAAGCTTCCTTTGGATACACAGGCCCTTGGGGGAAAGATTTACTTGCTTGTTTATGCTGTAAGTTAATCTATTTAGTGGGTTTGGCATTAAAGCTCACAAAAAGGCCCCTGAAATGGTCACGCTGCTTGTTTGTAGGGCTTTGTCTCTCACTTACTTTGTTTCACAGCTGGAGTAGTTAAGCAGAGACAGAGCCAATTGAAATCTCACGTGTAAACTTGTTTTTCCGAAGAGGCTGAAGGAATTAACACCAGCTCTCACTGTCCCTCATCACAAGGCAGCTGTGGGGGGAAGGCAGTGTGGGGCAGGGGTTGGGTCCCCTCTGGGAGGGATCCTTGTGCCCTGTGTCACCTTGCTGGGATGTAGGATGGGCCCTGGCCCTGCTTGGGCTAATTTTTGTGAAAGAAAAAAACCAACAAAGCCAAACCAATCCCAAGCAACCCAGCACCCCTCCCTGTGAGCCTCTGTAGCAGAGTAGGGAGCAACATGACATGTTTTTTTTTTTGGGGGGGGGTGAGAAGTCTTGGGAAGAGTTTGGAATGGCACAGAGAAGTGCTGGATCAATGAGACAAAGAGTGGGTGATGGGAATTTTTCGTGGTACCTCAGTGTCACGGTTTCCCCTTGTGTTTGATGATATCCTGGATACAGCAGTGCCACCCATGTGTAACCCTGCATTGGAAAAGTGGATTTTCCCCATGGACCATGTACACAGAAGGTGATGGAGGAAGCACTGGGGACAGATGGCTTTGAGGTCTGTGCCTACAGTAGCAGGTGCTGGGCTCCCTCCCAAGCTGAACAACATTTCCTTGCAGCATCTTCATCTTGGGAGGGAGCCCAGCACCTGCTCCATGTGGAGATGGACCTCAACTCCAGGTGCCCACATGCTTTTGGGGAGGGTGTCTCCTGCTGAGCACGGAAATACCTCGAGTCTTATCACCTTTACCCCATGTGAGTGGCCATAAGACCCTTCAAACAGCGATGTCTCCTTGTGGTCTCCCCCAGCAGGCTGGATAGCCACCCAGGGAAGTGTTGGGAGGGAGTGTTTGATGCTGTCATGTCCTTCACTTCCTTCTTGGCAGCGACAGCTTGGGCTGCTGCCTGTATTTTGGGAAACACCTTTTTTCCCCCTACTCTAAATTCTGCACTTGCTGATTTTTTTATTTTTCCCCCTGGTCCTCTCGTGTGACACCCAGCAACTTCTCTGCTGAACTTCCACTTTCCTTAAAGAGCAGCCCTGGAGTTTCCACTACATCCTGCTGGGCTGTGACCAACACCAGGGGTATCTGCAGCCTAAACCTTCTTGGGTCTGACAAAGAGCTTGTAATCGACTGTGAGATTGGGTGAAACATTAACCTTCATCACCCTTGTGATAAAGACTGGTAGAAGCCAAAATTGACACTTGCATCATGTGGTGAGGGGTTTTCATAATTGGTGCCAGGAACAAGTACATTTCCTCTCTGAAAAGAGATTATATAAAACTGATCTTCTCTTACTCAGATCAGATGTGTGTCATTGCTGCTGGGGTTTTTTTTGAGGAGAAAAGGGCTTTTCTTACCCTGGCTGAGTTTTTCCAATCTCACGCAGCCCACTGAGTGGTCGTGGATGAGGTGGGGGTTGTTGATGTCCTGGGTGAGCTCTCCACACCCATCACAGGCTGGCTGAGAGCCCTGTGTGGATGCCAGGCAGGTGTGGAGGTGTCCCTGTGGCAGAGCTGCTGTTGCTGATGAGAGCAAGAGGAGAGGAGATGACTCTGCTCCTGGCCAGAAAGCAAAGCCTGGGCTGCTGAAACCTTCCAGCCTTGCTCTGGTGGGTCAGAGGGTGAGCAAAGTGCTGATGGGGGGGGAAATAAAAAACACAGGGTAGGGCTGGCATTCCCCCCCTCCTCCCCTTTTTCTCTTTTTCTTTTCAGAAAGTTATTGTTAACATCAAGATGTACTTTACAGTGATGAAATCCGAGAAATTACCACAGACTCTGTAGCTGCTGATGTGCCTCAAGGCAGGAGGATTGAAAAGGCAATGGAGGGCAGACTGGAAGGGCCATCAGGACTGGAAAGACTGCTGAGAGTCCCTTCCTTGGCCTTGGGACAGGGAATGTGTTCCCTCTGTCGTTCTTTTTGCGTCTCTTCCTGCTTGTTCTGCCTTCAAGCACATGGGCACAGATAAGTCTCCTCCTCTTTCCAGCAGCCTTTCTGTGACTAAGTTCACCCCATTTCCCACCTGCAGAGGTCTAGACCCCTGGTCTGCAGGAGGTGGGAAATCAGACCCATGCTCTAATTTGAGCCTTGGCCTTCAGCATCTCCAGGAATGGGACTTCTGCAGTTTCCTTCAGAAACTATTGCAAAATATAACTGACCTTATTCTAAAGCATCAGGGAGAAACATCCTTCCCTGTGCCTCTCACTTCCCAAAGGCTGATAATTGAACCATGCAGGAGTGCTGTGTTACAGGAACTAAAAATAATGGAATATGGAGATGAAGGGAGCCGATGGTGAGAGCATCTCTGATTGAAAGGACCCGCAGTGAGTCACTGGGGTTGCAGACAGAGAAATGTCATTTTGGAGGAGAGAAGGTACCACAGCAACTGTTCTTAGTGGGGACTAATTTAGAGGTTTGTATTTCTCGGCTTCAAAATGCATCATGGCTTTAAAGGGGTAGCGAGTGGAATTCCCCCCTTTATCTGTTTGTCAGGAACACACCAAATCCTGTCCTGAAAAAAATGGTAATTGTCAAAAAGAGCGTTTTAAAAATAAGTGTCAAGAGGAAGTCTCAGTTTGCAGAATGGCTGGTGGGGAGGTTCACAGGCAGTTCTGTGCTGGACACTGGCGCTGGTGTGGTTTCAGTTTCCCCTAAACCTTGTGCTGGGTCGAGTGCTGGTTGTGGTCTCCACGGAGTCACCCTGTTCTCACTGACAACCTCGTAACAAGGGAGTCACTCGCTTACGGAGAGTCCCAGAGTAGTCTGCAAGTGTCTTCAGCTTGTGTGAGTCTGTGATAACATCACAAGGTGCTTCTGTTCCTCAAGGAAATGTATCATTAGGGTAGAATTCAGGCCTGGATATGAAAGCAACCAACCTTCAAACGACTGGTTTGAGCTCAGTCAGTTGAGAGGCAAAGCCAATGAAATATTTTGTAATTCCCACTCAGTTATTGTCGAATGTCTCTAGAGGAGGGGCCACCAAGATATCAGAGGGATGGAGCAGCTCTGCTGGGAGGAAAGGCCGAGAGAGCTGAGATTGTTCAGCCTGGTGAAGAGAAGGCTTTGAGGTGACCTCATTGGGCCTTTGGGTACCTGAAGGATGTACAAGAGAGATGGGAGAGAGATTATCTGCAAGGGCCTGGAGTGACAGAACAAGGGAGAATAGCTTCAAATTGTCAGAAAATAGAATTAGATTAGAAATTAGGAAGAAATCCTTCCCTGTGAGGGTGGGGAGGCCCTGGCACAGGTTGCCCAGAGAAGCTGTGGCTGCCCCATCCCTGGAAGTGTTCAAGGCCAGGTTGGACGGGGCTTGGAGCAACCTGGGCTGATGGAAGGTATCCCTGCCCATGGCAGGGGGTGGAATGAGATGGTCTTTAAGGTCCCTTCCAACCAAAATCATTCTATGATTCTTGACATCTCCTGTTGTCTTCTGCTGTCCAGCACTGAGGAGGGTGGGTGCTGTGCCCCCTCTGCTGAACCCAGCATCCACAGCTGCTGAGCTGCTGCAGTTCTCATGCTCTTCCAACAGTTCCTATGAGACCCCAGGACTGGAAAAGGGGGTTTCCTTTGTTTGCATCCCACACCTTCACTTGCTGCCAGCACTGCTGATGGGGAAGGTGGAAGTGACGCAGCAAAACCAGCATGTCCATGTTTTAATGCAACACTTGTTGACCTTGACTGGATTGCAGTTTCCAGGCTGCTCTTACTGCACATGGCTGAGGCTCCTGTTCTCTGACTTTATCCAACTGCAGCTATTGCTGCACAGGGACAGACTGAAAGCATCAGAGGGGTTTTGTGTGAGCCCTGAGAGTCTCCTGAGCTGCATGTGGTCTCCTTGAAGTTGATCTCATGGTATCTCCTGCAAATGACTAACTGCTGTGACTTCTTGCTAAAACTAGAACCAGGGCATTGCTCTGGACTTGTCCTAGTGTGAGCAGAAGCTGAGCCTGGTGCAAACTCACCCCTTTGTGCTGTTTCTCCATCCAGCCCTTGCACCGTGTTTTGCAGTTGCTTTACCTCAGTGTCTCTGGTCAGGCTGAGAAGGAGACGGTTTTTCCTGCTTCATTCAAGTGAAATCCTGGAAATGAACTCCCTGGAGCTGGAGCCTGGTCAGTAATATTGTGATGAGAAGTTCACTACCAGGATGATAATGATGGTTTCACTCTGAAATCACTAAAATTTTGTTGTGGTTGGGGTTTGTACATTTTAGGGGCAGCCCCACCTGCTTGTCAAACTTTTGCTTACTAAAAAATGACTGAAGAAAACTGACTCAAGAGAGGAAAGCCAGTGACAGCTCCAAACAGCAGCCTGCAGCCAGGATCTTCCAGGGGCAGTTGGATGCTGGAGCTTCCTCATTCCTCTGCCACCACTTGTGTCAGTGAGCCTTGGCAGGGCAGTGAGAGATGGGACCTTCCCTCCTGGAGGGATGGGGAGGTGCTTGGTTATAGGCATAAGTTGAGTTTAATAACCTCAGGGCACAGTCCATGACTGGGAATTGATGGGAATTCTGCCCTCTCTGGGCTCTGTTTGTTTGCCAGCCCTCACATGCTCCAAATAACTAAGGAATGATGCATTTATTTTCTCCTATTTGTGTTTTCTGGATTATCAGTGCTCTACTGTAGTGCCTCTGTGAGACAGCCCCACAAAATTGACCTGGGGCAGTTTTGAAGCGCACATTTCATCTTCAAAGGTGGGAATAACTCGGAGCAGAGACTTTAAAGTGGCACTTGTGGAGCTTTCTTGGACTGGTGGTTTATGGAGAGCTGCTCGCTCCAGCCTCTGGCACTCTTCCTCAGAGCTCACACCTGGCTGTCCAGAAGTGGAAGTCTAGTGAGGAATCCTGGGAATTTTCAGCAGAAAAAAATCCCTTGTAAAAAAAGTTGGCTTCTGCTTTTGTTTCTTAGGAATTGAATTTGGGAGGCGGGGGGAAGAAGTAAAGCTAAACCGAGTGAGTCTAATTGCAATTTCCATGTTCCCATTATTGCATTATCTGAGCTTCTTACAGGCTTTGAAACATTTGGTTGTGCAACTGCTGGCTAAGGAAGGAAGTGTGATTATTCCTGTTTTGCATGTGGGAAGCAGCTTAGGAGAATAAGGATGGGAGTTGTCTGGCTTAAGGATGCCTGCCTAAAAATGTAGACTTCTAATTTAACTTAGTTCATGGGCCAGCCCTGATGTGGGGTTCAAGCTGGGTGGGTGAGCTGCCCTCCATGGCAGGTGCTCTCTCTGTCTGTGGATGGTGATTTGTTTAGTCACCTCAGTTTTGCATAGGTAAAGTTGGAGGCAATGAATACTGCCGTGGGATAGACCCAGTGTGACCATGGACCTTCACAGCAGAGCAAGGAGTTGAGGTGGATTTTCCAAAGTCACTGAATGGTTGTTTTGGTCTCCATCAATTTTTGGGGCTCAGGATGATATTCTTGAAGTTCAGAGCCTTAATTACATCACTGTAAGAAACAAGACACCAGGAGCTTTGGCTGGTCTGCGTTGCCTTGGTGTGTTCTTGGCTTTGCAGCAGGTTCAGGGTGAGGATGAAGGCCTTTCTTCATTTCACTCTGCACTTTTTGTGCTGGTCAGAGCCCTTGTGGGGACACCAGCAGGGTTTCTGGGGGTCCAGGGTGTTCAGAGAAGATGTAAAACTCTGCCAGAAAGTCTGAGTGAACAGTGGTTGTGAATGTCTCCAGCTCTGGGGGCCCAGCTCAGGAAGGACATGGTGCTGTTGCAGCAAGTCCAGAGGAGGCACCAAGAGGATCAGAGGGATGGAGCAGCTGTTCTGGGAGGAAAGGCTGGGAGAATTGGGATTGTTCAGCCTGGAGAAGAGAAGCTTTGGGGTGACCTGATTGTGGCCTTCCAGAACCTGAAGGAGTGACAGGAAGGATGGAGAGAGCCTGGACACGGGGGAATGGCTTCAGACTGAAAGAGAGTAGAATTAGATTAGGTATTAGGAAGAAATTATTCCCTGTGGGGGTGGGGAGACCCTGGCACAGGCTGCCCAGAGAAGCTGTGGTTGCCCCATCCCTGGGAGTGTCCAAAGGAAGGTTGGACAGGGCTTGGAGGAACCTGGGCTAGTGGAAGGTGTCCCTGCCCATGGCAAAGGGTTTTAACAAGATGATTTTTAAGGTCTCTTCCAACCCAAACCGTTCTCTGGTTCTGTGCTGCTGAGAATAAGCTCCTCCTGGAACACAGCACAGTGCACCTGACCATCCATACCAGCTGTGGAGAGCTCAGCTGCAACTCAATCAATAAGATCAAGCATTTTGTAGGCAAGTAATGGCAGTTTTCTTCTGCAGATGGTGGCAAGTGTCAACTTGCTGTTGGTTGCATCCACACTGGTTCTCTCTCCCTCTCTGAGCAGCTGCACTTTGGGGATTTTTTGGAGGGGATCTGCAGGGTTGTCCTGCAGTGCATGTCAGCAGTGGTGAGACCTGCTGATACCTTCTCTTGGGCCCCTGCTCTGAGGTCGCAGCTGATTCTTGCTCCTGATGTGTCTGTGTGTGCAGTGGGAAGTGTGGGAAGTCCTGTCCCAGCCTCACTTGCTCTGACACTTCCTTACCCTCCACTTGTGCCCAGTGGAGGAAGCTCTGGGAGAAGAGAGGCTGGTTAGGGTGGGGCCAGGTTATGAACTACTTGATGAAAGACCTGAATGGCTCAGGAAAGTGAATCTCCCCATCTGCATGAGCAATGAACTTAAAGCTTTCTCTACTCATAACAAGCCATGAAAACAGGCGGCTCCATCCCTCAGATTTCAGGTACCCTGTCTGAAAGGCTGAACCTGCAGGTGTCTGTTGAGTATGAATGGCCACTGATACCAAAATGCTGACAAATTTTCTTAGTAGTTCATTCCAGAAGAGCAAATGTTGACCTCCCCTTATTTCTTTTTCCCCCAAGCCATCAGACTGCTGGACAAAGGCCCTTCAAACCCATGAGTTTCCTTCTGAGGACTGACTCAACATACCCCCAGAGCTCCCTCTGAGTTTTGCTGTGAGGATTTGGTCCATCTGAGAAAGTGAATTTCCCCCCCTTTGCTTTGGGAAAGGGGAGCCCTTGAAGATGGCATGTCTTGTGATGGCTCTCTATGTTGTTTTCTCTGTGTGTTGTTTTCTCAGTAACTCCCAGGGAGGTGTAAATTATGGATGTTGTGTTCTGACCTCGTGACTGTTCCTATGCGTCTCCCTGCTAATTAATGCACTGTAATTCCGATGCTAAGAGATACTACCTCTAAAAATACCTAGAGGTGCCTCTCTGGTGAGAAGGCTACGGAATGTGTTAAGACTCGATCCATTCTTTAGCTGTGCTGTAGAAAGCTTCTGGTAATGGGGCTTATCAAACCCTCTTGGGGAAGGGATGCAGGAAATTTTCCCCTCTAATTGGGGACGAGATTTCCATTGGTGTCAGCAGAAACCCAGGCTCCTGTGGATGTAAGGAGAGCCTTCTGTGTTTGGAGTGGTGCTTGAGTCTGCCAACCAGGCTGGAAAACAGACCCAAGCTGCTTGGGGCCAGTGTAAACCCTGGCCCTCATGCCCACACTGAGCAAATGAGGGGAAACTCTGGTGATAAATCATAAAATCATTAGGGTTGGAAAAGATCTCCAAGATTTTGAAGTCCAGCCTTTGAATGAATACCACCATGGTGGGAACGAGCAGAAAGAATCTTTCCTTCAGACTTTCAGTGGTTCATTTTTGCTCCTTTAGCATCAACGTGGGGAGAGTCCAAGGACATGCAGGGAGGAGTGGATATCTTGGCTCCTCTGGGTCTGCCCCTCCCCGTCACAGGATCGTGCTGCACGGCCGTGGGAAGGGGCCAAGGGAACTGACCCCTTCAAACAAGGAGAGAAGGCCCCAGGATTGCTTGAGCCCAGCTCAGCCATGTCTGGCATCATTTAGGGCAGCACAGAAAGTCACTGCTTGGAGCTGGACAGCTGCCTTCATCTCTTTCCTTCCCCAGCCCCTCTCTCACTGCCCAGGTGCCCTGCTGCGGCGTCTCACAGCCTGCTGAGTGCCAAGGGACACCACAGTTATTTCTGACTGGATCATTTGTGTGTGATCTTTATTTTTGTGTTTTCTTGAACACGACTGTTGAGTTTCCTGGAACTTGCTTGCCCCAAACCCGAGCCCTTTGCATGTTACGTTGCGCGGCGCGGCGGGTGCCACGCGTGGCTCTCGGATGTGGCAGGAGGGGTGAAATCATCGTCCAGAATAGGAAATGGTGGCACAACTTCCTCCCCCCACCGGCTCCAGAGCACTTCTCCTTTTGGCACCAGCAGGCGGGAAGGTGAAGTAAGAAGATCTCTGTTGAAAATGCAGAAGTGCAGGAGGTTGCTCTTGGAAACCATCTCCACGGGCCAAGCCCTCGGCTCCAGCCGGTGGGGAGGGGGATGTTTTTGTGTGGATGGATTGAGCCGTGTGGGTTGTGGCTTCCTCTTCAGACGGGAAGTCTGCTCGGTGCGTAACGAGGGGCAGAGGATGGGTGGGCTGCAGGCTCTGCAGTCCTCGCTCTGGACAGTTGCCTTCTCCTCTTCTTCTGCCCTTGGGAACCAGCAGTCCACGTCCTCGCTCGCCCATGTGTGTTGTCTCAGGTGTCAGCCCTGCTCATGGAACGCTAATCCCACAGATCCCACTTTCTGTGAGCTGTTTTGTGCTGGAGACAGGGAGAGCCCTCATCCAAGCCTGAGCTGTGCTTGTGTGGATGCTGTTGGCTGTTCACAGTGGGTGCTGCTGGGCAGGGACTGAGGCTGCCGGGGTTTTGGCTGGAATTTTCTTTGAGCTTATTTGATTACCGAGTCCTGTGTGCTCAACAGTAGGGAAAAAACAGCACAGGGAAAGTAGCTTGTGCAAAAACAGCCACTACATTTCCAGAGGCACAAATGACTGAGAACAACTCAGCCGTGGCACAGGGCAGCTGAGGGGGTGTGGGAGGCCATGGGGGGAGATGGGAGTGGACCCATGGGGAAAAGCAGAAGCAGTTAAGGACATGCCATGGATGAAGATGACTGAGGATCATCTCTGTGGGCTCCTGGATCCCACAGCCATCCACAGCAGATCTTTCCTCTTCCAGACTCTGCTGGGCACAAGGGTTTCTGCTGCAGCTGCCGGGGCTTTGGGGTGTCTGGTGGAAGGAAGAAGGAGCATCCCCATCGAGGAGAGCAGCCTGTGCACCTTTTTTAGCCCAGCTCTGCTTCTGCTGGAGCACGCTGTTCTCCGGCTGTTTAGAGGGAGGCTGAGGTTGGGAGGGGCTGGAAGGAAAGCTGTTGTTGGGAGTGTTGTGTAGAGAGGAGGTGCCATCATGAGGGAAGTTATCTGTGAGCGTTGGCACTGAGAACAGGCAGAGCAGAGTGGCTGTGAATGGCATAACAGCTGGTGCAGGACCTCTGTGCTCTTCCCAGACCTACCAGGGGTTTGCCCTGACACCTTGGGTGAGTTACCTTTTCTCCTCTTGCTTTTCTCAGCCCTTTCTCCTGCCAGGGGCATGTTGGAACAGTGAGTCCACATGTTTGGGGCCACAGTACAGGCTGCCACCCCCAGTTCTTCCAGATGGATGTGAAGGGGGATCAGTCCAAAACTGACAGTGCTGGGCTGCCAGCTGTCCTAGTGCAGAGGTGTTGCTCCTGTGAATTTTGTTTCTCCTTCTTGAGCTCTTCTGTGAGAGGACTACAGATAAGATTATGGGATATAGATAGCAGATTGTGGAATATTTACATGGATACAACCCCAGAGGTAAGAAGTTTGTAGCCCTGGTTAGAAGGGTCTGTCCAGTCCTGTGTGTGTCACTGACATCTTCCAGCATGCAGGAGGCTGTGATCTAGATCTACTAGAGGACTGAGCTTTTACAGGTAGGGCTGTTCTGCTCTATTCCAAGCTGAAATGGCCAAGCCCAGGGTCAGGGATAAGACATGTTTGATTTGGGTGGATTATAGAGTATTTTCAGGTTTGCCTTTCCTGCTGGTATGAGAAGTTGTGGTCCAGCCTCTGTCGCTTGGTTGGGTTGTGAGTGTGAAGCCAAGACAAATGGCTGCAGCTCTGTGTCTGAGAGGTCTGGGGAGCACCTGCCTGGTGGTACTTCACCTTGGACTGGGGATCTTGTCTTTGAAAGTCAAAGCAATCCAAGAAGAGCCACCTCCATCCCCCGTGAGGGTGAAGCCTGAGGGAGTGCTGCTGAAGGGGTGGCTGCAGGGCCACGTCTCCCAGCTCTTGGTGTCACCACAGCAGCGTTCCTGCTGGGCTCTGGAGCTGCTCTGGTGCACATTTGATCACAAACAGGCACAGCAGCTCTGCCACGATGCCCACACAGTTCTCTGCACTGTTTGGACTCTGTTTCTGGGTATCCAGGTTGCTGCTGAAACTGCTGAACTTCTGAGAGGATGTCTTTTATGGGATGGGATGGAGGATCATGGTCTGTGGCACTAAGGGACAAATGTTGGGTCCCTTTGACAGTAGATTTGAGCCCAGATCCCTTGTGTCCTTGCAGGCAGCCCAGTCTGTAAAGCCATTCTGCCCTTGCCAGGGATGCTGCAGTGCTTTAGGAGTGAAGAACATCAAATCTCTCTGGTGACCAGTGACACGCCCCCAGGGAATGGCTGGAGCTGTGTCAGTGGATGTTTAGGCTGGTTATTAGGAAAAGGTTCTTCCCCCAGAGGCTGGTTGGGCACTGGGCAGTGGGCACAGCCCCAAGGCTGCCAGAGCTCCAGGAGCATTTGGACAACACTCTCAGACACATGGTGGGATATTGGGGTGTCTGTGCAGGGCCAGGAGTTGGACTGGATGATCCTTGTGGGTCCCTTCCCACTCAGGATATTCTGTGATTCTGTGAAGTAGATGAAGCAAAGGCTTTGTTTGCCACCAGAATTTTCAGTGGGGTAAAGTTTCATGTGTACAGGACTGAACCTTCTTCCCAAAACTAAAGGCAGGAGGTAAATGCCCACAGACTCTGTGCCTGCCTCCTCCAGCCTCTGAGCAGGGTGGTACCCAGGGGCTGGTCCTGTGTGGGTTCCTCCGAGGTGAACTCGCTCCCTTCCAGGTGATGGGTTGTTTTGGGAGTGAGAAGCTCTTCTAGCCTGGGGCATACCTAAAAGCTCGATGTTTCAAAAGATTTTTACTTTTTCCCTTCCAGGTGATGGGTTGTTTTGGGAGTGAGAAGCTCTTCTAGCCTGGGGCATACCTAAAAGCTCGATGTTTCAAAAGATTTTTACTTTTTCCCTTCCAGGTGATGGGTTGTTTTGGGAGTGAGAAGCTCTTCTAGCCTGGGGCATACCTAAAAGCTCGATGTTTCA